>JANBXA010000372.1:66430000-66502500 GCA_030556225.1 Cricetiscus sungorus | reverse complement strand
GCCTGGGATTGATCCTCCTCCTTATACTCCCTCCGGGCCAGGAGAAAAGACCACTTTTCACAGCCCAGAAAACCTGTACGGACACACGGCATGATCTCCCAACCCGTGTCCACTTTGAGGCTCCCAGCACTGGGCCTGGAGAGGCGGTCCTCTGGTTCCCTTCTCAGCTTAGAGGATAGCCCCGACTCCATCCTTGCTAATTCTCCATGGCCTCAGACACACGAGAAGCTACCCCCGGAAGCTGAGGGATTCTCTTGCCCCTCCTGGGTGCTTACTTGGGACCCATCTCAGGGTTGGAGACCACAACAGCTGGAGAGGAAGGGATAAAGTGTGTTGAATGAAGAAGCCAGGAATAAGAGACATCCAGCTGCACAATAGCCCTCCTAGAATGAATATAAGGCATGCCTGGGGAAATAGGGCAGAGTTGTCTATTAAAGGTGGTGTTGTGCACTCTTCTCTGTGCCTTTTTTTCCCCTGCCTGATGGGTCCCAAAGGCAGCGAGTTCCTGCCTTGTCCTTCATCCCTTTCACCTGTCTCGTAAAGACCTTGTGGACCCAGGACCGGTCTCATGTTATGGGTCCCACTGCTTATTAGATTGATGGTACTGACAGGGGGCAGATTTTGTAAAGACTGACAGCCTACCTCTAGCACTGGGCGACCCTGCTCCACCCCCAGCCACCCTCCAGTATCCTCCAACCTTGTCCAAACCCAAGCTGCAGATTTTCACCAACTGTGGCCACTCATGTTTCCACTCTTGCCCATGGACTCTCTTTATCTTTAGATTTCTGTATGACTCTCAACTCTGTCCACACACTAATCTCAATCCTATGAAGAGTGGCTACATGTCACTTGAAACCCTGACCAAGACACCCTGACCATGGTAAGACCTTCACTCTAACGATCTGCTGACTGACAATAACGCTGAACATTTGTAAATCCCGAGGTCTGGCAATTCCATTCGCAGGCATACATTCGGCGTATTGCATGGGAGAAACTCTTGTACCCTTTGTTCTTAGAGACATACTACAACAATGATACAGAGCTGAAACAATGAGCTGGAGATGGGCTCAGCTGTTGAGAGCATTTGTTGTTCTTGCAAGAAGCTAGGCTCTATTCCCAGCACCCATATGGTGATTCCTTTCCCTTCATCACTCCAGTTCCAGGGGCTCCAGCACCCTCTTCTGACCTCCATGGGCACCAAGCCCACATGTGGTGCACAGACATATATGAACTTACAATCAGTGGAAAAAGAATTAAAGGGAAGATGTATCAGTTATCTATTACCGTGTAACAAATTACTACCAATGTAAAGCCTTGAATCAATACATGATTTGTCTTTTTTTTTTTTTTTTTTTTTTTTTTTTGAGGGTCAAATCTGAGGATGGCTCAGTTGGATATTCAGCTTCCAGGGTGCTTACAAGGTTAAGGCTGAGGTGTCAGCTAGGACAGTGACCTCATCCCCAGGCTTAAGCTCAACTGGGGAAGGAGGCACACTTTGTTAACAGATCAGTCCCTAGTGGGTTGTTGGGCTTCAGTGTTGACGATTGTTGGCTTGTGATTGCTCTAATTCCCTTGACCATTTCCAGTATAGAGGCATACTTTACATTTTTTTAAATTTGCATTTTTCATTTATGTATGCCTGCCACAGTGTGTGTATGTTGGTCAAAGAACCCAAGATCACATAGTAGAAGGAGAAAATGAAACTGACCTACATATGTATCACAGCTCAGGTTGTGGCAAATGGCTTTATCCACTGAGCCATCTTACTGGTGCCATGGTAGCTTATTTCACCAAAGCCAGCCCTGACAAAGTAAAGAATGGGTTAGCAAACCAGTCATGGGTTAGCATGCCTTTGATCCCAGCACTTATGAGGCAGAGATAGTCGGATCTCTGTGAGTTCAAGACCAGTCTGGTCTACATGGCAAGTTCAAGGTTAGTCAGGGCTACATACTGAGACCCTGTTTCAACTAATTGATGGTTGGCCGTAGTGGCACAGGCCTTTAATCCCAGCACTTGGGAGTCTGAGGCAGGTGTTCAAAGACAGTTTGGTCTACAGAGTGAGTTCCAGGACAGCCAGGGCTGTTATGTAGAGAAACCTCGGCTCAAAAAAAAAAAAAAAAAAAAATTTTTTTTTTTTTTTTTAATTAAAGGCTAGAGCTAAGTTTTAGCAGTTAAGAGAACTAGGACTCAAAATTGCCTGTAACCCCAGTTTGAGGGGATCTGATTGGGGTATCAACCTCTGGTCTCTGAAGGCATCTGCACATAGGTGAATACTCACACATACACATCATCAAAAAGAATTTTTAAAACCGTGGGTAGCAAGATGCAAATTACTATCATCTAATGCATCTAATGTAATCATAGAGTGACATCCCAACACATTTGCTATATTCTACTTACCAGAAGCATGTCATGGGGTCCAGTCCACATTAGGGAAGAGTTATGCACTGGCATTAAGAATTGTTGGCACTAGTTTTTCTTTTGTGATCCTCCTGCCTCTGTGTCTTTCAGCAAATCCTACCGTCTATTTTTCCTTTTGTGGTAATGAAAGAACAAACTCAAGGACAGTGGTAGTTCCCTTTGAGAGGAGGCTGAAGAGATTGAAGAAACTCAGTTTACATTATTTGCAATGGTTTCATTCTTGGGGTGTGGGGGGTTTATATATGTGAACTATTTATGGAACTAATGGCTGAATGATATTAAGAATGTGCTGGGGACTGTATCTCAGTTGGTAGGATGTTTACTTAGTACACAAAAAACCCTGTGTTCAATCTGTAGATCCACATAAACAAGGTGTGGTTGGTTGTCCATACCTGTAATCTCAGCACTTGGGAGACAGAGGCATGAGGACTGGAAAGTCAATATTATCCCTTGGCCACATAGTAAATCCATAGCCAGTCTGGACTACATGAGGCTGTCTCTCAAAAAGAAAACGTTGGGAGTTAGGGATTCTGTTAGTTGCTATGAGGAGACACCATGGTCAAGGCAACTTTGAAAAGAAAGCATGTAATTGGGACTTCCTTACATGAAGAGGGTGAGTCCATGATCATCATGTTGGGGATCTTGGTGTCAGGAAGGTATGGTGCTGGAGCTGTAGCTGGGAGCTCACATAATCTACAAATTGTAGGAAGAGAGAGAGCAAGGCTGGCCTTAGTAATGACTTTAGAAACCTCAAAGCCCACCTCAACGTCACACCCACTCCAGCAAGGACTTCCTAATCCTCCCCAAACAGTCCCACTAATTGGGAACCAAACAAAAAGTTAACAACAAATTAAAATAGCCTAGTGAAATGACTCACAGGTAAAGGCGCCTTGAGTTCAATGCCTAGGACCCACATGATAGAAGGGAGAGCTCACTCTCACAGGTTATTCTCTAAACTCACAAATTTTGATTTCCTCTGGTTTATTCATTCAGTCCATAATTTCCCAAATGTTTAAAGATGAGTAAGACGGGCATTGGTGGTGCATGCCTTTAATCCCAGCACTTGGGAGGCAGGGCAGGCAGATCTCTGTGAGTTCAAAGCCAACCTGGTCTATAGAGCAGTTCCAGGACAACTAGGGCTACACAGAGAAACCCTGTCTCAAAAAACCAAAAACCAAAACAAAACAAAAACAAACAAACAAGCAAAAAACAGGCTGACAATCCTGTAGAAGAGAAAGTATGTAAATGACATAAAAAATATGTTACTTAATGTCTTGAACAGATTAAGCATACCCATTATTTAAACACACACACACACACACACACACACACACACACACACACACACACACACGGTAGTACACACTGTTTGCTCCAGCACTCGGGAAGCAGGGGTTTGCAGATCTCTGTGAGTTCAAATCCAATTTGGTCTACATGAGTTCCAGGCTAGTCAGGGCTAAATAGTGAAACCCTGTCTCAAAAATAATAAATAAATAAATACATTTGTTTTGGGTGGGATGGGGTGCAAAGGAATAAAATACAAAAAGTAAAAACATTTTCTGTACTTCTGATGGGACCCTAACATAAAACACAGCCATCTATCTGTTTGTAGAAAATACCCAAACGGTTATCTGAAGTGTTTGTACTTATAGAAACTCCAATTAGCACGGTAAAAGAGCCAGTTGATTCACACCCTCATCAACAGAAAAATTGGTAATTTATTTTTTGGAAGCACTGCACAGTACAAGCAAACAAAGGAATGCCACAAGTTATTGGTGTTTGCCTCTGCTATGAGCCAACCATGCCCTTTTTTTTTGGTAACAATGTCATAATATCAGGACTACAGATATATTTATCTATTTTGTTTGAGGCACAGTTTCTCCCTAGCTAGCTTGAGGCTTGCTATATAGACCAGGCTGGCCTCAAATTTGTGGAGTCTCTGTATCCAGAGTGCTAGTATTACAGGCATGCCACCACACCCATCATATAACACTCTTTAACCTGGCAAACCCAATTAGAAAACTTGTCATTCAGATAACCCCTTACACAATCCAGTTATTAGGGTACGAGCCTACTAATTGCTACATTACTATTACTAATAGTAAAAATAGCAAATAACTATCCAAGTATAGGATAGATTAAGCAGGATTTTTATGTAGCTAAAAGAGAGGAAAATTTCAACATAGCAACATGGAAGAATCTTGTATCAGTCAGAGTTCCCCAGAAAAGTAAAACTAAAGTCAGCAAAAAAGCAGAAACAAAAGGAGATTGAGTGATTGCTTTGGTATAAGGAGTTGGCTCACAAAAGTTATGATGGCTGGAGAGTCCCCTGGTCAGCAGGGTGACTTGGTATAGGTATGAGAAAGTAAATGATTCGTTCGATTCCCATGAAGATTCTGAGGCTTAAAAACCAGGAGGGCTGATGGGGTAGTTCTGGTACAAAGGCCATTAGGCTTAGGCTCAAGCAAGACTCAGCAAGAGCCAGTGTTTCTGCCTGAGTCTGAAGAGAAGGTTGGGTGGGGCTGAGGTGCCAGTTCAAAAGCCATCGGATTATAAGAATTCTCTCATACCTAAGGAACCATTAGTCTTTGTGTTCTACTCAGTCCTTCAGCTGATTGGATGAGGCCAGCCTACCCACAGAAGATAGGGCAATGTGATTCACTCCCCTATTGATGTCCCAGAACACTCCTACAGAGCACTTAGAACAACGCTGATTAAGTGACTAGATGCCCTGTGGCCCAGTTAAATTCGTTCATAAATGAATCCTCACAGATCTGCAAGAGGTGCAGAGCACAGAATGCAACACACTTCCCTGTGTGTAAAGGAGAAGAAACATAGTGCGCGAAGTACCCCAGACCTGCTACAATCCCACCCACTGCTGGGCTTGTACGTGTGGTTGGTGCGTGCCTACAATCCCAGAACGCAGGAAGCTGATGCACAGGATTTTAAGTTGAAGACTGCTTAGAGAGACCCCATCTCAAAAAAGTTAGAACACTCTGAAAGGATGTCCAAGCGTCCTTTTCAGCTTTAAGTCCAAGCAGACTTTTCATTTTTACTTATTGAGCATAGGTGATATGCAAGCCAGAGGCTCCAGACCCCTTTGGATCCGGAGTTAAAGGTTACTGTGAGCTGTCTGAAGTGGGTGCTAGGAAACAAATTTGGGTTCTGTGCAAGGAGAACACATACCCTTAACCACTGAGCCAAGTCTCCACCACCATAGCACATTTCTCACAGGGATTCAAATACAGCTAACTTTTGAAGATGGTTATTACACAGTCTCTGTGAGGCTCCTATACCTCTTTTGTGGTACTAGAGAATGTGCATGGGGTGGGGGTGGGGCTTACCCATGCTGGGCAAGCATTCTCCCTCTGAGCTACACTCCCACACTCAACTATTTTTTTTTTTTTTTTTTTTTAATTTTGAGACAAGATCCCACTAATTTGTCCAGACTGGCTTCAACTCATTCTGTAGCACTGGTGGATCTGCAATGTTTGATCCTCATGCCTCAGCCTCCCAAGTAGTGGGGATTATAGGCCTGTAAAGTCAGTGTTTTTGTATCTAATGCTGCAGTTTCAAGCCTACACATTAGGAGCTGGGAGGGGAAGATGAACTCGAGGTGGGGCACAGTGGAATAAAGAGCAAAAGCTCTCCAACAAAGTGGAAGTTGTGCCAACTCTCATCGCCTTCAGTCTTCTGGTGGGGGGCCTGCAGAAGCAGCAGGCCCACTTTGTCACCTGACCTGAAGGAAGATAAGGAAAACAGAGAGTTCTTGTAGGCATAGCTCCTACTCCCTGTCAGGGAGGTAAGTCAGCAGATCAACAAACTGTGTGGGGGACAAATCTCTTCCTTGGAGCCTATAAATGTCAAATTCTATATTGCTGCTATTTTTCTTTCTATCTTTAAATCTCATGCAAAAATGTCTGCTGTGGCCCACCCTTATTCGAAACATATGTGAAAGGGAATTTGAGAGAGAGAAAAAAAGGGAATTTGAAAAATTCATGCTAAGTAGCACTTTATAAAGCTACTACAAGTAATATGCCAGCAAATCCTAGACATATACACATCAAGAAAAATACACACATGTATTTACCAAAAGAAGCACACTAAGATACAAGAGTATACATTCTTTTTTTTGCATGTCTGGTATCTTTTGCTCAATACTGTCTTATAGAATCATCCATATTGCTGCATGTATTCAGCATGTTCTTTGTCACTGACATAATTACATAAACATAGTGTAATTAATTTGCTTATTTTATTGCCAATATATATTTGAATTATTTCAATTTGGGCCCATCACAAATGCTGCCAGATTATATATATATATATATGTATATATATATATATTTGTATGTATATACACATATATGAGAGAAATAACATAATATTGTTAACATCAAAAATTTATCTTCAGCCAGGTGGTGGTGGCTCCAGCACTCAGGAGGCAAAGGCAGGTGGATCTCTGTGAGTTGGAGGCCAGCCTGGTCTACAAAGCTGTCCTGTTCTAGGACAGGTTCTAAAGCTACATAGAGAAACCCCGTCTTGAAAAACCAAAAATAATTACTTTTGTGTTGGGGATCATCACCATCCTCACAACCTCAGGTATCTGAGATAGAAGATTACTGCCTCCTAAGAAATAAACAGGATGTTCAGCAGAACATTGCAAGGTACAGGCTTGCAGTTTCACAGCCAGCTGAAGAATAGCTCAGGGCTATCTAGCTCTCCTGCTGCAATTTACAGCCAATTACAGGTTAGCCAGACAACTTAGGGGTATTCCTTCTACTGACCTTCTCACTCTGCCTACGTGCCAGTGCCCATGCCCTGGTTACGTACAAACCCTGCTCACATCCTGCCCACGGTCCTATATAAGCCCTGAGAAAATAAAATTTGTCAGTTTGATCAGAATATTGTCTTGCTGTCCGTTCTTTGTACCCCTTGCCCCCCATTTTCTTCTAGGAGTTCCCCGGTTCACCGTTGACTGCCCCGAGGATTGGGCACTTTTATTTATATATGTGTGTGTGTGCATGAGCTTGTCTGTATGTGCACCACATGTGCACAGACTCCTGGAACTGGAGTTACAGACAGTTGTGACTGTAGATGCTGGGAACCAAATCCCTCCTGGGTTTGTTTCTTTGTTTTCTGAGACAGGATTTCTCTGTGTAACAGCCCTGGCTGTTCTTTGTAGACCAGGCTGGCCCCGAACTCACAGAGATCCATTTGTCCCTGCCTCCCCAGTGCTGGGATCAAAGGTGTGCACCACCACACCCCACCACACCTGACTCAAACCCTGGTTGTAAGAGCAGCAAATGCTTATAACTACTGAGCCATCTGTCTAGACTCCAAGCATCTATCAGCTTTGTTAGTCAGTTTCCCAAATGGATTTCAGCTTTATTTTTTTTTAATTTAATAAAGTTCAGAGTACTCTAGAGATAGAAGTGGAGTTTTTCATGTGCCCTGTATGTTTCCCTAATTTGGAGCTGTCCCCAACTCCATAGAGCCTGGTGTCCTAGCTTTGAATAAGGCTCTTATTCAAATAAGAATAAGGAATCTTATAGGCTAGGGCATTTCTGATGTTGGCACACCTTCTTGGTGCACGGGCCCATCGAGAAGCAACAAAACAGCCATATAACTTCTAACTTGGTGTTCTCATAATACCCAAAGTCTTTCTTCTGGAACCATCTGTGTTCTTTCTGGAAGCATGCAGCATGCCCTAGTACAGACAGCTCCATCTCACAGGTTTTCCCAGGTAGCCAAGATGCTCAGTCTGGGACTGTGAGGAGTGTTGGCAGGAAAGCACGGTTCTTTTAAAAGTGTGGTGTTCTTACAGCAAACTGTGGGTACCTTACACTGGGAGCAGCCAAGCACAGTAAGTTGTTCATCTTATGTATCCAGGAAACTCGTTAAAAGGAGTTGACAAATAGAAAATAGCCCCAGACTGTGAACTGTTGGCAACTAGTCTGTTTTTCTCACTAAAAGATGAATTTCACGTGGAGGGTATCAGGAGAGAAAAGTTAGCACAAACCCAGGCAGTAAAATAAACACGAGAAATAGGGATCAGAGGAAACTGTGGTAATGATGTCTTCTTCCCAAGAGGCAGAAACCACTATTTCAAAGCCCTGGGTCCTATCTGAAATGTGAATGAGTATATATTGTTAGATCTGATATTTCAAGAGAAGACTGGGAATCAGAATCTCTTTGTGAACGAGGGGCAAACAGACGGGAGGACTAATTATTCATAAAAGCCTCTGAAGGTTATACATCTGTAGGCTACTTTGGCCAAGAGCAGACACGGGAATACATGAAAGGGCTTATGGAAAGGTGGGAGTGGGGGTTGAGTAGGCTGGAATTAGAATGAAAATTTCTCAATGTCCGCGCTGGAGGACAGAATTTTCTCAACAGTAGGGAGCGCACGTACCACCCAAAACACTGATAAAAGTTTGAGAAGCTCTGTGGGAAGCTCTGGGCCCTCTGAAACAAGGCAAGCACGCTTTGAAAACAATAGCAGACAAGAGCGTCGGGCGGCAAGTTAAGGGCCATAAAGACACAAGGTCTCGACCTTGAGGACTCTTCAAAGGCAGGGACCACATTCTATTGGGAAAGCAAGCAAGTTTTCACTGTGTGTTCTGGACCTCAGTGTATATAAGGGTAGAGAAATTCATGCACCGACAGGTGGGCCTGTGGCAAAAATCCAAAACCCTTGGCTGTGCCTCTTACCCACGTGCTTTATGGAGACTCCCACACCGTGTAGGGTGGGTCGATGCGCATCCCGCTGCCATGGCGACCGCCTCCTTGGAGACTGAGAGCAGAAGCTCCTGTCCCCGGGGGCGCCCGCATAGGCTCCCTCCCCCACTCCCACGCCGCGTGCTTTTCTTTGTTCTCATGTTTATCTGGAATGCGGTGGGAAAGGAAGACAGCGAAATCCAGATCCAGTCGAGTGGGAAAGATGATTGCTTAGCTCTTAGACAAAACTGCCGCGGCTCGAAAGCCTCGTGGGGAAGGCCGCTGTAGTCGGCGTCCAGCAGCGGTTGCCAGCTGCCCGCCCGCTTCCCCGCCAGCGCTCGTGCGGCTAGAGTGACGCCGACTCGTGGGGTGCAGCCTCCGCGCCCACGTGATACGGGAGCCTCTCGCTCATTGGACGTTCTCAGAGCCAGGTCATTGGTCTGAAGTGCCATAGCCCCGCCCCTCCCCGCCCCTCAAGCCAATGAAGGAAGAGAAGGCGTGGCGCGGGGCTGCTGCGGCGCGGGGCTCTTCCTCGCGCTCTAGAGCTTGCTCCGCTGTTGCCGCTGTGTCCGCGGTCGTTCCTGCCCGCCTGGCCGCGGTGCTCTCCCGCAAGGTGAGATGGGCCCTCCCGGCTTCACCTAGTGCACAGAGTCGGCTCTCGGCTCTGAGCTCCCCCTCTGTGCTGGAGCTGGAGGCTCTGCTTTCTGGCCTGGGGAACTCTGCAGAAGCGGGTTGGGGTGGGGGAATGTGGGGTTCTGGGCACAAATGACGGTTAGCTGTTGGGGTACAAGTGACACCTGAGGGCGGGGGCGTAAATAGGGCTAGCGTCCCTTCCTACCTGGTCTCCACGTCTCTGTGTGACCTTGGAAGACTAGTCACTGAGCCTCCGGTGCCTGGGCACGATCCTGAGGAGGATGTTGATGTTGGGAGTGTCGGCGGCTCCCGAGACTCCTGCGTCAGCCAGGCGGGCGAGCTCAGAGCGCAGGGCATTATCTCAGACAGACAGAGCCCCGGCCCTGCGCTCGGTATGGGTACAGCTGAGGCCCGTCTTGCTGCTCTTGTCCCCCAAGAAGACAATAATAATGGGGTGGGGAGTGCCACACCCACAGCGATGGCGGTACTAAAGGACACAGTGCTAGAACCAGAGCCTCCCCAGTGTCTCTCAGAAATGGTTTGAATTAGGTTCTGGACCAGTGCTCTGGTTAGTGAATAGGGCTTCATTGGACAGCTTGAGTCTTTCCTCTTTAATCTTGGCGGTGGGATGCGGAGATGGGGGGGGCATTGTTCTGCACCCTGGAGTGTGTGTGGGGGGATGGTATGTGAGGGTGGTGGTGGGTGGAAGGGAGATCAGGAGCAGTTGTCACTCCTTGGCCTCTGCTTCTTGGGTGGAACAGTCAGTCTAGAGGTCCGAGGAATCGCAACACCTTCCTCTGGCTGAGGGCTGGGGGAATATGGGAAGAGGATGCTGGGCAGAGGAGGGCAGCACTTGTTGGTAGACAGGAGGCATGGTAACACCCTTTTTACAGGTCAAGCTTTCCTTCCTCTGTTTGTGAAAGAAAGCAAAACACCCATACTGTCCTTGCATCGTTGGCTTTGGGGAAGGGGGATTGGAAGATAGGTCAAGGCTGAATTGATGCAAGATTGCTTCTGCCTTTTACCTCCATGTGGCCCCATCTGAGACTCCAATGGGTGTTTTTTGAGCTTTAAGGGGAGGCTGGTTAGGTGCTTGTACTAGGTTGATTGAGCTGTGACTGGGTCCCAGGATGGCTGTAAGGGAGGAAGTAGTAGGAAGAATAGAAGGTGGTTTTCTGGTCTGGAGTAGAGAAAGGCCCCTATTAGGTTGAGACTGGTGATTGAAGATATTGAGAAAGGAGGCTCTAAAAGGTTTGGGGATTTGCTCCCAGCTACACAGCACAGGTCAAGCTGAAATTGGCTTTGTGATACCTTGGGACTTGGAGGTCTGCCTCTGGATGAAGAGGTATGTATTCAGGAGGAAGACAGTCACAATTCCATCGAAAAGGATTCTGCTTTTCCATGGATAAGCCATCTTTGGCTCTTAGCTTGGAGCTTGAGCACTAGAACAGGGTAGGCTGGAGTTGCAGCCAGAACTGGATTCAGGCAAGGCCTGGGTTTTCCTGTAACCATCCAGCTGTTTACCCACATGCTAGTTCTTGAGAAAGGTACCCATAAAGCAGTCTTCTTCTGCCTAGCTTTTCTTTTACTCTAGTTTCCTTAAAAGCATTTGAAAACTCCCCTAATCTTCCTCATCCTGCAGCTGTCCAGGATATCATCCCTGATTTGCTTAGGTTGTTTTATTTATTTATCTGCCTATCTATTATTTGGAGATATTGTCTCATTGTAGCTCAGGCTGTCCTCAAAATCACTATGTAGCCAAGGATGCCCTTGAATTCCTGGTCTTCCTGCCCCTACTTCCCAAGTTTGCCTGCTGCCAGACCCAGTTTTCACTCCTCTCTTAGATGATGACAGCCATCTAAGGACAGGGGCATCATCTGCTTTGCCAGATGAGGGGGCTGAAGCAGGAAAGGCTCAACAGCCTTCTCCATAGTCTTCTGGGAACTTGGATCCTAGGGAATGAGAAAGAGAGAGGTGAAGGGAAGAGATGCCCCTTTAACCTTTTAGCTAGTTTTGGAGAAGCTGAACTCCCTGTGGACTCCTCCAAGAGTGACCGGAAGTGCTTGTTTTCTGGTTCGTTCTTCCAGTGAAATTGCCGTTGCTCTAGGAACCTCAGAGCTTTGTTTTTGCAGTGGTTGGGGATTGAGGTGGGAGAGTATGGGGTGGGAGCATTTTCACAGTGTTTTAGGTACAGCTGCACCAAGCCCTGGGAAGAACAGGCCACTGTTTATACTCTGTCTGAGAAATAAAATGGCTCATCTATATGACCAACAAGGGCAGAATCTGAATTTGATTGACTGCTGCCCCTGGGGGTCTGTGTGATTTGGGTGACAGTGGGAATATGGCTAGTACAGGTGCAGCCGGAGGCAGGACAAGGCTAGGGGTTGTGAGGTGGCCTGCAGTTCCCTGTGGACAGACTACAGTGGGGGAGGCTCAGTGGCCTCTTTTCCTGCTTCTAATGAGGAATTTGTGGATGAGTGCAGCTCCCATGGGGCAGCCACTGGCAGGTTGTCAGTTGTGAAAGGAGGTTTGGTTTTCCAGGCTCTTGTGGTTCCTTGCAATTACTTGCCTCATGGTTCCTAGGGTTACAGGCAGTTCCTGGCCACTGCAGGAAATGGAGATCTTGCTTTCAGCAGCTTGTTCATCTCAGGATGGGCACAAGCAGGGAACCAATGGGCTGTCGTAACCCTCCAGAAGAAGGGTGGAAGGAAACCTCAGTTGGGAGGAGGTTGCCTTTCAGAGCAGGAGTTGGCTAAGAGATTAGGGTGAGAAGTTCCTGAGGGTCACCATATCTGTCCTAGTGGGGCTTCCCTCAGAATGTCATTTATTCAATCAGCTAATGTAAACTGAATTCACCTTCTTCTCTGGTGCTCTGATGGATGCTGGAGATGTTTGGCAGTGCTACAATCATGCCCTTTATGGTAAGAAAGATTGAAAACAAGTAATCAGAGAGTAAGAGGGAAAGCTGCTAGGCCTTCCCAAGCATTTGGAGTGGCATGTGTGTTGCTTTCTTAAAAAGAAGATGCTAGGGCTGGGGCTGAGCTTAAGTGTAGATGGGAGTTGGGGAATTTCTGGCTGAGGGCCTGGGCAAAGGTAGGCTGGGACTACTCCAGGTCAGAAAAAGCTCATGGGAGCCTTTGCTGGTCAAGTTTCATCCACACCTCTAGGAAGTGTCTTGAGATATGGACACAGGACCATGGCTGTCCCAGGGTTGTAGAAGTATGTCTGGAACAGCCACTGCAAGGAAGAAGACCAGCCACCCTGGTCATTTGTCACAGCCTAAAGTGGAATCTACCACTTTAGGAATGTTAATAGGAGTCAACTCTTCTGAGGCTAGGCTCACTGGAGGCAAGCTGACCAAGCCACCCTCACCACAGGTGAGCAGGGCATAGCTTGCCTCTCTTCATTCCAGGGCCTAGGAAGTAGCTTCTGTGAGGGGGGTTGATGATGACTGTTACTGTTCTGCCTGTTTCTGCATTGCACAGTCTGGAATCTTGGACTTCCATGTATCTCTTGAGGCCTCTTTCCTGCCAGGGCTGTCCTGAGACCCAAGCTGTGAACACCCTAACCATGGTGGGGGTCTGGGTGGGCTTTTCTGGCAATAGGCAGTGGGGAAGAAAGAAAAGCCAACTTCATTCCCAGTGGTTCCCAGGACTCCTCAGTACACAGGGGACCTTGAGTCCATGCCCTGGACAGGCCCAGCCATTGACTATTACACTGCTCTGTGGTTTTTATTCATTCTCTGGACTATCCAAGGTCATTCCTGGGTCACTCATCTGTAAATACTTCAGTGTGCTTCTCTGAAAAATATGGACATACATTTATAGTACGATTCCACTCCCTCACTGGGTAAAATCAGTATTTCAGACTGGCTTCAAACTTTCTTTGTAGCTGAGGAGGTCAGAAATGTATCAGTTCCCTGGTTTTGAGTTGCTGTGTTAGTGCTGGGAGCTGAACCCAGGTCCTCTGTAAGAACAGCAAGTGCTCTTAATCATTGTTCGAGTCCTTCTCATGTCTTTTATTAATTTATGCAGTGCTGGGGCCTTGCCACGTGTTAAGTAGGCATTCTACTACTGAGTTACATCTCCAGGTTTCCAAATATTTGTCTCTTTGTCTCTCTCTTTCTCTTAAGACCACTTTTCTTTGTTGACCAGGCTGGCCTCAGACTCATAGAGATCCACCTACCTCTGTCTTCTCAGTACTGAGATTAAAGCTGTGCCACCATATTCAGTGCCAAATGTCCTCCCTCCTAGATTTATTTTCATTTTTAATTGTATGTATGCATCTCTGTCCACCCTCCTAGATTTGTTTTCATTTTTAATTGTATGTATGCATCTCTGTCCACCCTCCTAGATTTGTTTTCATTTTTTTATTGTATGTTGTATGTATGCATCTCTGTGGGGGATTTGTACTCATGAATGTGGGTACCAAGACGAGACCTGAAGAGGTTTTCAGATCCCTTGAAATTTATTGGCAGTTGTGAGCTGTCTGACATGTATGGGTTCTAGGACTTGAACTCAGTATATTTAACTGCTGGGCCATCCAGCCCAGCAGATGTCTTCATTTTATAGGGAGCTAGAAGCTCCTTCCACCATTTCTTGTAACTGATGAGGTGAAAAGGATTGGTTTTCTTGTAGAATTTTTCTGCCTTCTTGGTGCCTTACGTGTGTGTTAATCTAACACAGGATGATAAACATTTTAGATTGGGTAGGCCATATACTCTTTGTCACAACTATTCAAAGTAGTTTTGTTTTAGTGCAAAAGCTGTCACAAATGGCATGCAAATGAACAAGAGGAATTGTGACCCTATGAAACTTTATTTTCAAACAAACAAAAACAGGCTGTGGCCCAGTTCTATATCTAGAACAATCTCCCTGTCCCCCCCCCCCCCCCTTGCAGTTTGAAAGAAACAGGTCAGTTGTCCTGTGGCATATCCTGCCTTCTGGATGGTCTCATTGCACACTCACAATTATTTAATTTGTTCTACCATCCCATGTTTTTAGTGTTAAGAAGCTGGGCACGGAGGTCAGTTAGGTCTAGTCTAAGCATCTTCATCAGTCATCCTTTGTCACAGATGCAGTGACTGCATGCAGGCTGTCTCACATCAGGAGGCATGAATGTATTGGTTGTTTCACAGTGAGTGTTATATCTCCCTATTGCAATCTTGAGTCATTCTCCCTTAGGATCACCAGATCATCTGTTAATGCTACCTGGGCATCTGTGTAGCATCTCATGGTTCAGGATCTTGAGTGTCCTTGCCTCTGGCATGTTTCTTTAGGAGTGCAGATGACTTAGCATTTGATCCTTTGTTATAAGAAGGAAGTTGCCTATAAAGAAGGGAGTTCATTTACAAGATACAGGCTGTATTATTTCTCTTTAATTGCCTGTTTCCATAGCGGAGAGTTGAGCACTGCTGCCCTCAGTGGTGACACATGAGGGTTTGTGTTTGTTCGGATTGCTTTCTGCCTTTTTTGTAATCTCTGTGTTTGCTGGTTTTGTGTATTCCAGGTGCCCTCACTCTCCTTTTGATGTTTATTTAAATGGGCTTCACCCTATCCATCAGAGGCATCCTAAGAATGCCACATGGTTATTCTTTCTTTTTTATTTTATTACTTTTGGTTTGTGTGTGTGTGTGTGTGTGTGTGTCGAGGTCAGAGGAAAAGTGCAGGAGTTGTTTCTTTCCTGCCATGTGGGTCCCTCAGATGAAATTCAGGTCATCAGGCTTGCCAGCAAGTGTCTTTACCTGTTGGTCCATCTCAGCAGCTCCTTAGACTTACTTTCACACTGAGGCAGCCCTTGGGTCCTCCATGAGTCAGGTTAGGGTCTGAATATCAGAAAGGAGCACACCCCCTCCATAGGACACTGCTCTATATGTGGCCCTGACTGACTCTCAGAATATGAATATGAAATCTTATGAGGACATCTATTCTTGCCCACATCTAAGCCTACTGTTGACTGATCTGTATCCACTTGAACTGGGTGTCTACCTAAATAATATAATCCTTTGGGCTGCCCTTTGGGGTTAGCAATGCCAGAAATAGCCTCTGAAAAATTCCAATAAAGCCTCCTTTCTTTCTGAGCTATCTTTTTTGCCAGCCTTAGGTTGGCTGGACAAATGAATTCTCAGTTGGTACTTTGGAAACTGAAGCTAGCTGGATATCAGGCAGGACTGGGTGGAGCTGTGTGTGTTAGAGGGGTCAAGCAGACGTCCCTGTATTTTCTGAAAGCAACAAGGGTTTAAGTCTTTCCCAAAGGGAGCTCTCTGATCCCTGCCAGCCATGGGCTGATGGGTGGTCCTGACTCCTACTTTCCTTATTCCTCATCCTTCAGGTTCCTGCCATTGTCTCTGGAGCATGGCAGGCTGCTGAGCTTGAGTGGCAGTGTCAAGCGGGAGCTCTGTGTCTTGCCCAGTGGCAGGGAAGGTGTCCATGGCTGCAGCTAACAGAGGTAAGTGCTTCCTTGGGTCTGTAGGTTTGCATGAGCTCTTGGAGTGACCCCTGGCAGATGGAGTATTGTTGCATATTGAGCTTGTTTCAGCCCTGAATGTGATATGTCTCAGTGATGTTCAGAATATGCCAGTTCCTGTCCAAGCCCTAGCAGGGACTCCTGCTTGCTCCTGGGTCTGCCATTCTATGGAAGTATATGCATTTGTGTCCCTATGTGTCAGTGCCTTTGTTCCACTGGTGGCAGTCTTAAAGGACATGCAGGGCTGGGGTGAACATCAAAGACCCGAATCTGGAAAGCTTTAGGCAAAGGAAACCTGGTAAGATTTGAGAATCACATTGATGGGGCTCAACAGTGATGATGGCTTTGTCTGACTGGATCTCAGAGCTTTTACTGAGTATCCAAGAACTTAGGCCAATGCCAGTCCAGGCCCTCCCCCCAAAATTACTCTGGATCAGGCTCTGGGGGGGCTTAAGGCTTTGCTGGAGGGTCACAGAGGACTGGGATCATGCCCTTCATTCCTATAGGCTGAATGTCTAGGCTCTCAGTATGTCTTAATCCCTGTCCTTTCTAGCCTTAGGACTCCCAACACATCACAGTGATAGCTAATACCTCTCATCTATGCTAGCAGAGGAGAAAACATGTGTGGGATGGACTGGAAGGCTTTTTGGCTTCTTAGCTGCTAGTGGCCATTGATCTTGAATGGCAGCTATAGCCTATTCTAAATGGCTAGTTGTTTTGTTTGTTTGTTTTCAAAAGTGTGCTTTTTAACACCTCATTTCTCCTACTGTAACTATATCCCTAGAGTTTGTTCTTATCGCTGTCCCCAGGTTGGTTGGGGGTTATCAGGAGTCTCAGGCTGGGCCTATCTTTACATTTAACAAACGTGGAAGGGACAGTGTTAGTGGGGCTGGGGAGATGACTCAGCAGTTCTCTTACCAAAGACCCGGGTTGAGTTTCCAGCATCCACATCAGACAGTGCAGAACCACCTATAAATCTAGTTCCTGGGGTATCTATTCCTTCTTTTATTTTTTTAAGATAAGGTCTTGCTGGGCATTGGTGGCTCATGCCTTTAGTCCCACCCAGCACTTAGGAGGCAGAGGTAGAGGCAGGCAGATCTCTGTGAGTTTGAGGCCAGCCTGGTCTACAGAGCTAGTTCTAGGACAGGCTCCAAAGCAATACATAGAGACCCTGTCTTGAAAAAAAAAAAAAACCCAAAACAAAACAAAAGACAGGTTATCACTATGTAGTACTGTCTGGCCTTGAACTCAGAAATTTACCTGCCTCTGCTTCCCAGAGGATTAAAGGTCTATGCCACCACATCTGGCAAATCCAGTGCCTTCTTGCTTTGCATATTATGCATATAAACTCAGACAGACAGACAGACAGACACACACATACACACAAACAAGTAAAAAATAGATGGCCAGGGATAGAGAACATGACATTGTGGATGGTCCATCTCTGTACTGCATGATGGTAGGAAAAGTGCCAGCCTTTCCCTCCAAGTGAGGGGTCATATCAGCTAGTCCCAGAACCTTTTTGTTTTGTTTTGTTTTTTCCAGTGTTTTTTCCAAAGTGTCCTGGAACTCTCTCTGTAGACCAGGCTGGCCTCATACTCACAGATGTTCCTGCCTCTGCCTCCCCAGTGCTGGGATTAAAGGCGTGAGTCCCCACTACCTGGCAAATCTTTCTTATATTTATGCTGGGGAGTCCATATTTGTGGGAAGACTACACAGGGAGGTGTGTGTGGGGATGCTCAGGCCTCAAGATTAACAGTATCTACCTGGAAGGGGCCTCATCAGTATATGCTGAGTCTGGGCATGGGGAGGAGATGAGGAGGTAAGTGAATCCAGCAGCCCCTGGAGCCTTCTCCTCCTCTTCCTAGGCAATAAGCCCAGAGTCCGAAGTATCCGCTTTGCAGCAGGCCATGATGCAGAAGGCTCCCAGAGCCATGTCCACTTTGATGAAAAGCTGCATGACTCAGTTGTCATGGTTACTCAGGAGAGTGACAACAGCTTTCTAGTCAAGGTATGTGAACTTCTCCCTGTCGTCAGCTTCACTCCACTTTCTTCTAGCCTAGCTTCTAGAAAATACCCTATCTATATAACCCCCTTCCACAGCTGAATTCACAGGCACATCTTTACCTCTCTGTAAAATGGGAGGTAAGGGAATCAGTGAGTGATTTAAACAAGTATCATTTGACTCAAGGCTATTGGCCTAATCCAGACAAGAGCCATAGGAAGCTGGTTGGAGGTTGATGTGTCATGGGTCTGTATCAGATGTAGGCATGCTGTCCTGGCTCTGTGGCCTTGGGCAGTTTGCCCCCATTTGTCTCTTCCCTCCCTGTGTTTCTCTTTCTTACCTTTATTTGTTTTGTGGAAGCGTGTTTGCCACAGCTATATGGGGGTCACAGGACAACTTGCGTGAGTCCGTTCTTTCCTCCACTTTGTGGGCTCCAAGGCTCAGACTCTGGTCACCATCCTTGGCTGCAGGTCTTTACTTGCTGAGCCATCGCCCTAGCTGGCTATTCACGCCCCACAAAGTCGGTGTGAGAATGAAAGGGTGTGTGTATGTGATGTCGCTAATTCTGGTGTTGATGAGGTGTTAGTTTTTACTCTTTGCCAGGTTTGGCTCCTTGTAGTGGTATTATCTCAAACGAACCTAGGGCCTTGTGCTTGCTAAACACACACTTCTACTGAGCTGTGTCAGCCTTGTCCTGAATGTTTTACTTAGTGGAACACTGTTATTCATGGCGAAACCTCACATACCCAGCAGCATGGCCCCTTCAACTGCTTGGATGCTGTTAGGTTCCACATGCGCTAGGAAGGGACAGGAAGGAATTGTTGGAGGGACTGGGTTGGGGAGAATGAAAATTGAGGCCTTCAGACAGGGTCCCAGAGTTGAGCAGGAGTGCCCTGTGGTGAGAGGCCAGAGGGCTGGTCCATGGAGACTAGCCCCACAGGCTTGCTGCCCTTCTCAGAGAGGTCCAAGGTTCGTATTCATTTCCGACCAACTCTAAAGCCTTCATTCACTCTTCTGCAGCTGATGGTTCCCAAGGAAATAAACAAAAAAGCCACTAAAAAAATTAACAGGAAAGTCAAGTGTAGCCATAGTCATAGTCCCATCACCCAGGAGTGGCCCTGGGGAAGATCTTACTGCATTTTTTTCAAATCTTTGTTTACAAAAGCTAGTATCACAGTGGACATGGTATTTTTTGCTTGCTTCTGTTTGCAAACTGTTTCCTGCCTGCTAGAAAATAATTTTCAGTGAGATTTTACCCCATCTGGTATTTGGCATATGCCATGGCTGCTTCTGTGTTCCTGGGTGCTCCTGTTGTTTCCACTCCTGCTGTAACGTAGCTGCTCACCAGCATTCTCTTAGCATCTTTGAGTATTTCCCTGGTAAATTGTGCAACAGCTGGGTCTCAGGTCACAGCAGACAAGTACAGTCAGAGAGTCTTTAAAATCTTTAAAATGGTGACTGTGTGTGCCTATACTGCATTGCTATAGTGTACACGTAGAGGTCAGGGGACAACTGTGTGGGGTCACTTCTCTCCTTCCTCCTTCAGACTGTACTGAACCCAGGTCCAAGGCCTGTGTGGCAAGTGCCTCTATCCACTGAGTCATCCTACCAGCCTTTTTTTTTTTTTTTTTTTTTTTTACTTTTAATATTTATTTATTTTTGGGAAGGACAACTTGCAAGAGTCAGTTCTACTGTGTGGGTTCTGGGGGCTAGATTCAGGTTGCCAGGTCAGTGGCAAGTACCCTTTAACCCATTGTGCCAGCTCACTAGGCCTGAACATTTTTTGAGGGCTAATGACATGGCTTACTTAGCAGGTAAAGGTACTTGCCAAGCCTGACTCTCTTAAGTGTGGTCCCTGGGACCCACATGGCGGAAGCTTAGAGCCAACTCCAGCAAGTTATCTTCTGCCCTCCCAGTGCTACAGCATGTGGGTTAAGCCCACCCTTACCCCCCCCAATAAATGAAAAACAAAAACCCAAATTTAAAAAACTATTGTGTTGTTTTGTTTTTTGAGACAGGGTCTCATGTACTTCAAGCTGTCTGTCCTTGAAGTGGCTGTGTAGCCAAGGATGCCCTTGAACTGCTGATCCTTCTGCCCCACCTCTACAGTTTGTGCTGGGGATCAAACCCAGGGTCATGCATGCCAGACAGGCGCTCTACCAGCTGAACTATATGCCCAGCTCTCTGTTTTGAGAGTGTAGCCAGGCTGGCCTAAAACTCAGTAGGTAGCTCAGACTGGCTTCAAACTTGTGGCAAGTCCAACTGCCTCCGCCTCCTTAGTGCTGGGGGTAGATGTGAGCTGTTGTGCCTGGCTCATAAATGCCACCATGCTCAGCAGCCATTTTAGCTTATGACCCTTTACACCAAAAATTTCCAAAGTCGTCTGTCCCAGAGGGACAGCACTGGTTGGCCAAGCAGTGTATCTGGATGACAGAAATTGCTTAGGCTGTGAGCAGAGGTCACTGGTCACATGGTACCTCTGACTGGGCAGGTAGGCAGCCATCATTACCATGTGTCAGCAGATAAGATCACAGGTTTAGTGGTTAATATTTGGCTTGTGGCCAGCTGTGGACTCCCACAGATGGTTTATTGTGGGTTTTCTTTCTTTCTTTCTTTCTTTCTTTCTTTCTTTCTTTCTTTCTTTCTTTCTTTCTTTGTTTGGTTCTTGTTGTTGGCTGCTGGGTCTGGACAGGGGCTGGGTGTTGAGCTCCCCCTCCCTGGCACCAGCTGATTTCTTATTATATACCACACAGGACAGGAGTGAGCACGAAGTCTAGAAAGGACTTTTCTGTCGCTCACAATGTGACCTCTAGGCAGCCATTTCCTGACTTCCACATTCTTATCTATAAAACTGACCACTGAGGCCTGTGGGGCCTCTGAAACAGATGCTGGGGATGGTGCTGGCCTTAAGGGGAAGGGATTCTGTGAAGAGGCCTGGAGCCATGAGGGTGGACAGCTGGAGAGTAACAAGAGTTGGGCTCCCAGGAAAGCAGATTCCCGGGCCCTGCAGGAGCATAGGTGGCAGACTCGGAAGTCCTAGGGGGAGCGGGTGAAGATGCCTCTCTCCCCCTCCTCCTCCTCTTGTCACTGCAGGTTGGCTTCCTGAAGATCCTGCACAGGTATGAGATCACCTTCACTCTGCCTCCAGTGCGCAGGCTGAGCAAAGACATCCGTGAAGCCCCTGTCCACAGCTTGCACCTCAAGCTCCTCAGTGTTACTTCCAACCCTGAAGGTAGGTCCTCTCCTGGGCTACCAGAGACCTGCCCTCAAGCCATGACGGCCTGCTGTGGGTGGGAGTGAGAATGTAGGGTAAATAGGCAGCTCCGCCAAAGTCAGGGGCATGGCGCCTCCTGGAGCTTACAGTGTGGGAACACAGCAGGTTCAGCCATTCCATCCTACACTGCGGGTTTGCACCTGCCTGACGATACTCTCTGTGGAGAGATTCCACTGAGGACTGTCTTTGGGACTCGAGTCTTCTTCTCATCTTCCCAGATAAAAAGACTGAAGCTGTACAACTTCCGATGGCTAATGCCTAGCACTAGTTTCTGGCTGTGGGTTCTAGGCTGCTTCTGCGGCTGGCTTGTGGTCCTGTCCCACTCCTGATCCCCAAGCTGGAGAGATTGGAATGCTAGTGTCAGGGTGTGCTGCTGAGCTCCAGCTTCAGTCCCATGTGCCTGCCACTACTGCTCCCTGACGACTTGGCCGTCAGTGAGCTCAGGAAGTCCTTTCCTCTTGCCATCCCGTCGTCTGCTTAAAGCCCACTCTGACAACCTCACATTTTTCTCTATCACCTTCCCAGCTTCCCATATGGCACCAGGGGGACCATTTTCTTAGAAGGATGACTGGACCTTGAGAGCCATGCTGAGTTAGGTCAGAGACATACTGACCTTATTTAAAAGAACCGGAAATTTCTTACGTTCTGTGCTAGCTTTGTAGGGCCTCTGGAGGGACCGACTAACTACACCTCTTTCTGGAAGAGGCTCAGCAAGATTGACTGGGTAGAGGACTGTGAGTGCTGGGGGAAAACAGGGCTGTAGGAGGTACTGATTGCCTCTCCATCCTGTCCTCCCGCAGGTTACAGCATCAAGTGTGAGTACTCAGCACACAAAGAGGGCGTCCTCAAAGAGGAGATGCTGCTGGCCTGCGAAGGTGACACAGGCACCTTTGTGCGTGTGATGGTGCAGGCACGGGTCATGGGTGAGTGAGAGTAGGGCAGGTCTGGCTGGAGGAAGGAGGCATGAGACAGGCTTCAAGAGATTCTTGAAGCTGACAGGGGGTTCTAACCTCCTTGGCAGGGTCCTCCCCTGGATCCCCAGCCAATGTGAGGGAGAGGTCCCTGTGGAATAAGCTTTGTGTGGTTCCAGGACACAGCCAGCACACTAACTTGTGGTACCTGCCTTGCAGACCGGCATCACGGTACACCCATGCTGCTGGATGGTGTCAAGTGTGTGGGCGCTGAGCTGGAGTACGACTCAGAACACAGTGACTGGCACGGCTTCGACTGAGGCCTGGGGCCCTGCCTGCCTGCCTACCTGCCTGCCTGAGCCCCTGAGCCTTAAATTCCACCTGCTTCCCGACATGCTGCGTGATGGTGTGGCTTCCTCACCTCTCCCCTGGGTGGGCGTGGCAGGGCTAGACCTTGCTGATGCCTCCCACTTCTGCCTTCGTTCCTGTCACCATCCTGCCTCACCTATGGTCTCCTTTCCCCCTTCCTCCTCTCCCATGTGCCTGAGTCTCCTGACTGAAGAAATGGGTTGAGTCTTAAGGAGGCTATCTGAGAGGAGGGATCTGGGGTGGGACTCACCTCCTCCACCCAAGCCATAGGGGCTGTAGCTAGGGACTGGGAGAGGACGGAGTGGCTCTGTGTGACACTGATGCCCCGTTGCTGCTGCTGTTGTCCTCTGACCTCTCCACCTCCGCTGTCCCTCCATTTTCCCCACTGCTGTTCATGTGGTGAGGAGGTACTGCTCCCAGCTCCTACCCCAGGTCTGTGGCACTTGGTTTTTAATGACTGGTTGGGATAGAGTCCTTAATAAACAAAAGTTCCAGTAGATAGCAGTGGGGGCCTTTTGTTCTCTGGGGTTGGGAGACTACCCTATCCTTCACAGATGGGCCAGTTTCATCGGGAGGAAGGGGTACCACATGAAACTGTGGCATTAGCACCATAAGGGGATGGGTGCCTTTTAGGCCTGGGACCAGATGCTTAATTTGGTTGGGAGGTGCCTCCTGTCTAGGCCATAAAGCAGTCTTCAGGGACTCTGATGCTGGACTGGGAGAGAGTAGCAGCTCCTTGCCGAGACCCTTGTATCTGTGAAGCTGAAAACAGTCTCCCTTCTCTCTGGTTCTTGTACGTCACACACTGCTCCCACTTACGAGGGTCCCCACTCTGGTGGTTCCAGAAGACTGCTGCTTTTCTTGACCATGGATGCTTTATTTTCACCTAAGGCAAGTTCTCAGGCAGGTAAAGTTGTCCTATGCCATGGTTGGCTGGGAGTGCCTGACATTTTACACTTGGAGAAACTGAGGCCCATGGCTGGTCAGATTTCCTAATGGTATACTATCCTGATTAAGTGGCAGAGCTGGGACACCCCCTGCCTCACCCCTGTGAACTCTGTCCTCCTGTGGCTGGGTCATTTGCAGGCTGCTCATGGGTCCTTTGGCATGCTGTGTCCACATCCTCTCCAAACTGCCTTCTCTGTAACAATGCACCCTCCTCCTGTCAGCCACTGCTCTGCAATTAAGTCTCACATCCAGGTACTTTCACACCTGTCCCTGTGGCATGGGCTTAAAACCCTCACCCCCACCCCCGCATGAAATTGCTCTCAGGCTTCCTGTGGCTAGAGCTCAACAGTCAGTGAACCGTGACTCTCAGGCCCAGTTCTGCACCTTGCCTGGCTCCTCAGCAGTTTTGCTTAACCTTCCTCTCAACCCTCAAGTTCAGGCCAGTGTTTAGTCCCCTGTTGCAGTCTGTCTTCGTGGTCACACACCTGCCAAGGCCGGCTCATCCTCTAACAAACCCTTAGAAGTCTCTTATACCAACTGGCCTGTTGGGGTTCTCTGTTGGAACACGGGGACTTTTAGTGTTTCAGTCAGCAGACCAAGGCCCAATCCCAAAGCGAGTCTCCATCTGCCCTTACCACATTTCTCAGGGTAAGGAGAAAGGGGCGCTGCTGTGAAAACTAGCATGTTCTTGTGTCCCCAACAAAAGAGGCGCCCTAGTTGGAAAGAAAGTCAATGGCTGCTCGCACAGAGCGGTTGGTGCTGACATCCACAGCAGTGACCTTAATCTCGGTGTCACCAAACTGCATGGCAGCCCGGATCTCACGGCGGTTGGGGGAAGCGCCTGTGTTTTCCGGGCAGCCTTCAGGCTCAAGCTCCAGGCTGAGTGCGCCACACTTGCGCACCCCGGGGTCAGTGATGAAGCGTGCATCCTCCGCCGCACAGCAGTACAGATTGATAAGCACACGCCTCTGGCCCGGGCGTGCAGGGCAGTAGCTGCGCCGCACCTCCTCTCCCAGGGCCACCGACTGCTCTGCTGCTACAAAGCGCTCAAAGACATCAGTGCACCAGCGGCGCCCATCCCGAACCAGCAATTTCTCTGGTGGGTGATGGCCAGGCACAAAACGGTTGAGCACGCCCACGCCGTAAGTGAGAGGGGAGCGGCGCACCCGCACCACACCTGGTGCCTGGCCAAAGAGCACTGCTCCTTTGAGGATGGTGAGACCCACGTCGTGCGGGACCACAACGCGCAGGCCACGCGTGCCCAGCGCTGTCTGTACGGCATGCTGTAGCACAGCCGACTCTGCAAAGCCGCCCACCAGGAATAGCAACTTCACGCCCTGTACCTCAGGCCTATCCAGCAACATCTCTGCAGGGCAGGGACAGGTTTAGGGTGGGGTTCGGGAAGAGAGAGAAGGGGGACAGAGTCACTAAGGGTCATCATTTTATGGTAAGTGGCTCTTCTGCTGCTCCCACCCGTACTCTTTTTGGGGGATTTGGGTTTTCGAGACAGGGTTTCTCTGTGTAACTTTGGAGCCTGTTCTGGAACTAACTCTGTAGATCAGGCTGGCCTCAAACTCACAAAGACCTACCTGTCTCTGCCTCCCAGGTGCTGGTATTAAAGGCGTGCACCACCATGCCCAGCCCCACCCAGACTCTAAAAGCATCTAAAAGCCAGTCATTCCATAGAAAACAGCTCTTTCACTGAAGGGTCCTCACGTGCCTCACAGATGCTGCCTGACCCAAAACATCCTACCTTTGCTCCCATCCCGTTAAGGGTAAGAATCAGGAACACATTTCTTCTGTTCAGGGCAGTGTGCCCATCCTATACATTATCAACTCATTTAGTACCCTTTACAAAATGGGGGAAACGTGGCAGGGCTATAAGCCATGTTAAATTCCTTAATCACAATGTGTTGTTTGCTCCAGGTATTACAGACAATTCTGGGTTTCATGTCAAGGTAAGGATGTATGGTGGTTTACAGGCATAGATGGAAGGAATTATTTCTTAACCCGAGTTTGAGGATGAGGGGGGCATCCAGGCACTCACCTATGTGTTGGATGATCCCACTGACCGTGGGCTGAAACAGCTCGTTCATAGCCTCACAGGACATCCGGAGCATCCCCTGTGAAGACCACTTCACGAAGTTCACACTGCAGGACGTGAAAGAGACACACAAGTCCGAGGGTCAGCGCGGGGCGGCTGTTTGCTGCGACTTCTAGTCAGGGGTCTTCCCGTTGTGTATAAAGGATAGACACCTGCCCTTATCCCCAGCCCAACTCTTCTGTCCGCCTTGCTCATTCAGGAGGTCACAAACAGCACTGAGTAACAGGGTGGGACAGGGAGAAGATAAAATTTGCAACCTCTGTCCCTTACGACGCTCCAGTTTGGACTGTGAATTCCCGGCTGCTGGTAGACCTGCCCCACCACCCAGTACTCACATCCTGCCACCTGCCACCATCTCGGCTGGCGCAACTGACCAGGCCAGTCTCTAGGCCCTGGAACCCAGGACTCTCCCTTGCAAGGGCAGGCCACATTAGCAAACGCTGCCTGAGCCCCGACCCTGGCACACCTGCTCCTGCGCAGGGCGGTTTCCACGTTGTGGCCTCGTTGTCTGCGGTAGAAATCGATGAAAGAGAAGGGAAGGGAAATGTTGAGTGCTCCTGCACGGTGCGGGCCTGCAGTACGTTTGCGGGCCTCGAAGGCAATGGTCAGATCCACCCAAGCTGCTGGCCGTTGCCTTTTGAATTTGGCAATGAAGTCCTCTCCGAATATGCGGCAGAGCAGCTGCTCAAAAGCCAGGTCCACCCCCACTGCACCATAAGGGCCGCCTGCAGCAGGTGGGAGACAGAGAGGGTGTCATTGCCAGATAGGCCACCAGGGGACGACAGAGGCCCTGTGCGATCTGGGTCACATGGGTTCTGGTTGGTCTACTCGCCAGAAGCCTTGTAGAGCTCCTTGAGGGTGCCGTGAGGCTGCTCCAGCTGGTGTACGGTCAGGTCCACAGTGCCACCCCCACAGTCGGCCACCATGTAGCGGTCTCCTGCACCGGCCAATACAGGTAAAAGTAAAGGCCTGCTTCTCACTTTCAGTCTTGTACCTCCACCCCCAGCCTCCGACCCTGCTCCAGGCACCAAGCCCAGCCTTGGGGGACAGAATGGGAGTGGGGAGGGGGGTGAATGGCTTAATCTCAGGCCACCAAATAAGGATTGGAGTCTTGAACATGGAACAGAATCTCATGGAGGAGTGAGTTAGGCAAGCAGATGGGGATGGATGACTGAGGGAAGATGTAGGTAGGCTCCACGGATGGGCCGGGCCCTTCCCCAATTCCTGCAGGTTCCCTGCGTGATCTGAGGTGTCCCTTCATATCCTGTTGTCTCACCTTCCTGCATCTCTGCCCACAGCTCTCCCACACCAGACTCCACCAGGAATGTTCGGCTGTGGCGAGACCTCCTCAGCTGCTCCCGGGCTGGGATTGGGCACAGCAGGACAGTGAGGTTAGGAGCTGCCACTTCAACCCTTCTCCTTACCAAGGCTTCGGCAGGCACTTCAACGACACTGATCCCAATCCCAGGCACTAGAAACAGTGAGAAGCACTTCCAGATACCGGACTCTTGACCCAGAGGGAACGGGCCGGGCACAGTCAGGCCCCAGAGGCCTTGAGGGATCTGAGGGAAGTATTGCCAAGAGTCCCAGGTAAGCTCAGGACTCGTGGCCTCTCCCTTCTAGGGAGATCGCATTTAGGAGGACAACCAAAATGGACCCCAGTTGTTCTTGGCCTCAGTGCCTGGGTCTGGTTCCAAGAGCTTTGGCTGCTGAGAGGCAGGCAGGGCAGACAGGGCAGGGCTGATGTGGAGTAACAGTTGATAGAGTGGTTGTTTAAGGAAAAGCTTCTGAAGAGGAGGCTGGAACCCGCTTGCTCCCTTGTTAGTGCTACTGAGCACCTACCGCAAGGCAGTCTGTCTCCCTGACCTTCCGACTCCTCCCCTGGTCAAGGTGAGATTGTCCCCAACCTGGGGTCCTGGAGCCAGGGCCATGTCCCCTTCACACTGAACTCCACCAGGGATCTTGGGTTCCCTCAGGATGGTGACGCCCCTTTTCCATCCTAGACAAAGCTAACCTTCCAACCTCTCAAGGGTACTTGCCATGGAACCCAGCACTAGGCAGAAACCCTGACAGCTCACCATGGCGAAAGCTGGAGTCAATGGACCTGCGCTCCCCCAGGCGCCCGCCACCTACAGTCCGGCTACTCAGGTCCATGAGCTGGTGCAGGCGAAGCTTACGACAGTAGACAGAGGCAGCCTCAGGCTCCAGGGCAATGAGGAGTTTTTCTGCATCCTCTCGAGACACCAGACCAGCCTGGGGATAGGTGGTGGCCAGCACCAGACAGCACCATAGACTGTCATGTAAGATAGTACTCTGGGGCCTGGGTGTTCCAACCTTTCCTCCCACCACACACCGTCCATGCTAGGCCTGTCAGGCCCCTTCATGCTACACACAGTTGAAGCTGCCGCACAGCCACTGTGAGATCAGGCTAGTGAGGGCCAGGGCGAGGAGCCAGTGGCTGCAGCAAGTTTCCCATACCGAGGTTTAGAGCTGGCTAATTTAAGTGCTGGCTGTAGTGTGCTGAGAAAGTTGGGGACAGTGGTCTGCCTGCAAGGAATGATGGCACTGCCCAGCTCACCAGGCTGGCGTCAGATATTGGCCAGGTTGCCCCACTGCCAGGAGAACTTTGTTCCCAGAGAATCAGCTATAGCAGGAAGGAAATAGTGAAATTCCAGGCACCACGACAGGCCAGTGGGGATACTTGAGAAACACTCAAAATCTGTCATTTCCTGCAGCAGGACAAAGGCTCTCTCTAGGGAGTTTAGAGTTCATGGGATTCCATGCATTCTGATCAGGTTAGGAAGAAGGAGACAGGTAGGAATGGAGGCTTCCTGCCCTGGGCCAGCCCTTTCTGAGCTGGCATCACAGGGCAATTGGAAAAAAGCAGGGCAGGTAAATGGCAGGCATGCTTGTTCTGCCAGGGGATGTCTGATCCCTGCAGAGCAGCACACTGTGCTCAAAGTCAACTCCCTCTAGGGACAAGCATAGGCACCCAAGTCCTCTCCAAGGAGGCAAACGGCAGGCTTGAGATACCTTTCGGATGTCTTAGGGTCTGTTCCTCAAGGCTCCAGGGGCAGAGCCAAGCAACCCATCTTGCTCTGTGAGGTCTCTCTGTCCCCATTGGAGAGGGTAGTGTCTGAACCTCACATTCTATGATTGGAAGACATCACACTTTGGCCAGAATCATCTCCCTTCGTAGCTAAATAGTCCCTTTCATCTGGGAAGAACCTACAGTGCCCGGGGAGGAGTGGAGGTTCGCAAAAGTACTGCTGAGGACCAAAGTGGCTGTCTCTGGTCCCTGCCTGCTCCTGCTTTAGACATCTGTCCCACCTCACATGGACAAGCGCCCCTTCCACCCCACCAGCAAACAATGGCAGGCAGCTATGGACCCTTGCCGCACTGTGGTCAACTCAGTGCCACAATCCTCCCTCTGGGGCTTCCTGTAGAGCAGGGTTGAAGCTAGACTCCAGCAGGACCATGTCCTTGAGAATCACTCTCCGCCCTCCACCCTCTTCTGTCCTGAGAGCCTGTCTTCAATAGACTATATACACAATACTGTCTATCTTGGGCTCTGCTTCTCAGGGACTTGACAGGACACCATCTATGATGGCCTATGCCTGTGTCCAACTGCCTTTGTTCTTGAAGACCCATCCCCTCTCTTGGGGACAACAGCTCCCCAAAAATCCCAGCAAGGGTGAATATCTTCACACAATGATTTTGTGGTCCTCAGGGTTGCAGCGTGGATGAGGTGTGCACCCACAGGACCATCTTGGGGCCTGGGGCACAGTTCTGCCTACACATTCTCACCAGGTAGGCAGCCTCTCTCATGAACTGCTTAGCTGGCTGTTTCCAGATGGCCGGCACTGTCAGCACCCAGCGCACGGTGTCCTTCTCGAGCATGTATGGGCTCTGTTCTTTCAGCTCCTGCAGTAGGGGGGACCGTGAGGTAAGAGCTGGCCTGAAGCATTGGGAGCTGGAAGGACTCATCAAGTCACAGTGAGGGCTTCCCAGCTTGGGAAGGTCTGTTGCTGTAGTGGGAAGTCTAATTTTCACCTGGCTGGCCCAAGTACAAGTCCCTAACAGACAGGGCAGGGGACTGGAGATGGACTGTCACCATCTGGACTCAGGGTGGGGTGAGGGGCGAGGAAAGGGGTCTCTGCCCCAGTTGCTGGGTTGGGAAGGGCAGCGCACCTGAAGGGCGTGCTCCTTGAAGAAGCGGAGGGCATGGGCAAACACCTCCAGGGCCAGCATCTGCTTCCCATTTACCGCCTCCAGCTGGGTCTTCAAGGTAAGATCCTGGCAGAGACACAGGGCCGCTCTGCAGGAGGCCATAGCTCAGCCACCTTTCCCAAGCATTTCTTCCTTATAATCACCCCATATCCCCTTGCCTCTTCCTCTCTTGGCCTCCCATTGGCTCTACCCCAGCCATTCTCTAGTCCTGCCCTAACCCACCTTTGCATCAAGCCCACTTCTGTTCCGCCCATTATCCCCCCCCCCCCATTTCAGCTCCTAGTTAGACTGTCCCTCTGGTCCTTTAGCTATGTCCTGCCCTGCTCTAACACTGCTGCTCCTGTCTCGGCTCCACCTCCCCGGTGGGAGCCTGGCCACATTGTCTCACAGTGGCGCTGTGAATCTTCATTTTAAACTTCTCAAAGTAGAGCCAGTCCCGCGCCTCCTCAGGGTCTAGGTCGTGGTAGAAGTCTCGGGCAGTGTAGCCAAAACTGTGAAAGACACCCTCTGGGGTCAGCAGCAGACAAGTAGGGGTCTTCTGGTTGGCCACACCTGGGTCTCCCCCCTCCCATTTCCTGCAAAGACAAAAGCAGTCAGGGGAGCCAGAGGCAACATTCCTACAGTTGGGTGCTGGCTCAGTTGTGTGACCATGACCATAAGCAGGGCCCGACTGACTTCCTGAGCTTCCATTTTCCCCCCTCATCTGTGAAAAGAAAATAATGGAACTGGGAGTGGTGACTGTAATCCCAGCATTCAGGAGGTGGGATGTCTGCCAGCCTGATTTACAGAGTGAGACCATCTCTCAAACACTGCCCCCCCAGAAATATACAGTGAGACCATCTCTCAAACATTGCCCCCCCCCAGAAATATACAGCGTGAGACCATCTTTCAAACACTGCCCCTTCACCCCAGAAATAATAATAGTACACGTCTCTTACGGTTTCATAAAAATGGAATGGTGCTAATTTACATTCCTCTATAACTGCTGCCCATGGGATCCTCTGTGTCCAAGGGGCCCTGAGAGGCCTCTAGGTAGGCTGTCTCATTTGACCTCTCCTCTGTATTATTACCAGCAATGGCAAGCTATTATTCCACGTGTCTAGCCTCCTGATATGTTTTCCTGGGACCCTAGCGAAGCCATCTCTGGCCCAGTCCAAGGCCAAATTACTTCAATGTCTTTTATGATTCCTTCCTTTGTTTTCCTTCTCCTTTGCTTCCTCCCTCCCTCCCTCCCTCCCTCCCTCCCTCCCTCCCTCCCTCCCTCCCTCCCTCTCTCCCTCCCTCCTTGTCTCTCTCTTCTTCCCTTTCTGTTATTTTTAGAGCCTAGGCTGGGCATGGTGGCACCTTATAACCCTGTCACTGGGGGGACAGGGTGAGGAGGGGGATGAGTGGATCTCCAGAGCTCCATGGCCAGCTAGTCTAGCTGATCAGTGAGCTCTGGGTCCAGTGAGAGGTGCCATGTCAATAAAAGAAGGTGGAGAGTGACAGAGGAAGACACTTGCTGACCTCTGGCCTTAATATGCATGCACACATGCACAAATACGCACTACTCACCATGCACAGACGTGCACACACTTAAAATATTAAAACATACACCCAAAATGAAGCCCTGGGTTGGGGATATAATCCAAGAACACTTGTGTAGCATGCTTGTGGCTCTGGGTTTGGTACTCAGCACTGAAATAAATAAATGAAGCTCAACATTCCTGTAGTGGGTGTGAGGACTCCAAATAAGGCTGAAACTCAGACCTGAAGTCCATTCTCTAGCCTTCTGTCCCAGTGAAGAGTCCTAGAGATGCAAGGGGCTCTGATAAGACCCTGCCCCGTGATTATCTCTAATCCAGGCCTGTCCCAGAGTTTGAGGTACCTCCCCAGCCCAGTCTCCCAGTCCAGCTGCCCTCACCTCATCATGTGGATGGCCTCAGGGTCACTAGCAAAGCTGAAGGCATAACCACTGGATGTGGTCCCAAAATCGATGGCTACAACCACAGAGAAGGAGGCCTGCTGTGGAGCACGGGTCTCTGGCCTCTGCAAGTCCAAGACCTAGAGTCAGCCAGTGACTAAGAGGAACTCCTTCCCTTCACTGCCTTGGCCCAAAGCAGCTTTGTCTCCATCCCATTGTCCCACCTCCCCTGTTTAAAACCACACCTGCCCTGGGCTGAGACCTGGCCAGGCCACCTGCTTGGTAGCCACGGCAGTTTGGGGTTAAAACCACTGCTGTGTAGCTTCTGGTTCACCTGACTGCTGCCCAGACTCCTCGGCCCAGCTCCATCTTGCACCATTTTCACAGCCCGCTATTAGCCTTGCCCCAGCTGGGAGCAATTTGGCTTTTCTGGTCTGTTTTCTAATATATGGATGTGCACACTTTACCTTTTGCATTTGTAACAGGAACCAGACTCTGGTTTTGTAGAAGAGAGGAGGGGCCCCAATGCATGTGCAGAATTGTCCCTACTTCTCCCAAGCTAGGTCTGGGCTCCCTGAGGACAAGAGGGACCCCAAGCTGGACGACAAGGACAAAGTCACATGGGGTAGGTAACCCAGGAAAGCCGTGAGGACAGAGGCTATGCCTTAGAAACTTCAATTGTGCAGTTTCTAAATTTTTGTTTGTTTGTTTTGATTTTGTTTTTTAGACAGGGTTTCTCTGTGGCTTTGGAAGCTGTCCTGGAACTAGCTCTTGTAGACCAGGATGGCCTCAAACTCACAGAGATCTGCCTGCCTCTGACTCCCTAGTGCTGAGATTAAGGGTGTATGCCACCACCACCCAGCATAAGTTTATAAATTGTTTTTTTAAAAATTTTTTTAAATGTATATGTGTTGTGTTGTCTATCTGCACATATATGCCTTTATGCCAGAAGAGGCATCAGATCACATTACAGATGGTTGTGAGTCACCATGTGGGTGCTGGGAATTGAACTCAGGACCTCTGAAAAAGCAGCCAGTGCTCTTAACCACTAAGCCACCTCTCTAGCCTTCTAAATATTTTTAAACAATATACTTCTCCCTGAGATGGGACTCAGACTATGTTAGGGCTCTGGTTGGCAGGAGCAGTGCTCTAAGGACCTAGAAAGGTTCCATGCCTGCTAGGCAGGTCAGTCACAGTGCTGCCCTGGAGTCATCCTGCCACATGGAGTGGTGGGAGTGAGTTACCTAGAGCTTATGTTTTCAGTAGAATTGGTACCTACAGTCTCAGGCCATGGCACACATGACCAGAGTGCCAGGGGTGGGAGGCCTGGTGGCATGTCTCTGTACCTTTCTTCAGTCTAGTTTCTGCCACAGCCCTGCCAGGGACCTCCCTCCTCCGTACCACCCAGGCCACCTACCACCCAAATTCCCAATCAGGGCTTACTGGAGACTGTGAAGGTGTGAGGGGAGCGATGCCACAGTTTTCCTGGGTCCTTGGGGAGCCGGGTGGGCTTGGCACTGGGGATCTCTCTGGGCTAGAGCCTGTAGAGGAAAGAGGCCTGGAACAATCTGGGAAGCAGGAGCCCAGGCCTCACACAGGGGCTCTACCTGTTCCCACTGAGCCTGGCAAAGGCGAAGGAGACAGGAGGGAGCAGGAAGACATTCTTGATTCAGAGTTGGGGGCCTGGACCGGTCAGATGCACCTGCTCCTCTGGATGGTGACTTGTGTGTGTCACCTGGGCACAGTTTCCCAAGTCTCCTTTAAGCACACACAGGGTGATAGGAGGAGGCAGAGAAGCATTTTGTAGTAGAAAGACAGTCTAGAGATGGGTAGGCAGGAGCAATGCAGGGATAGGTTCCTGTGGCAGGGCCGGAGGGGACTACAGATGCAAGAGGCTGTGATGTGGGAGGTAAGGCCCAGAGGCAGGCTGCTCCTCTCAGATGTTAAGTCAGGTCACATGGTTCTAATCAGGCCTTGAGGGGGCCCTCCCATTCCCAAGGGGCACAGGCAGGACCAGAAGGGGAAGGCAGCACGCACCCCCAGCCCAGCTCTGTTTCTGGGGATGTCCTCAGCACCAGGGATTCTGATCACCTGTCCCAGCACACATGCATACACTCAAGGGTCACTGAGATCTTCCTGAAGGGCCCAGCCTGGGCTAGACTTAAGGGTCTAGGAAACAGAGCAACCTTTAGGAGGCTCCAGGTGTGGTTTGAATTTGACACGGGTGGGACAGGAAGGCATTGAAATCACTAGTCACCATCACATTAAGGTTTGTTTGCTAAGGGTCATGGGAGGGGTGGCACTGAGACTCTGACACCAGTGGATATGGCTAGGGAGGCTCACAAGAGGCGTATGGAATCTGGCATGAAGGCCTATGTCAGCAGGTCTGACTGGCTGTACTCTGGGCCAGGGTGATCCATGACAGTGACCCTGTGATAACCCAGGAATGTATGGAAGGGTCTGTAGGAAGTGCCTGGGCACAGTTGCAGTGTATCGGGGTATCAGAAGGACAGCGTCAAAGCAGCTACAGGTCAAGATCCCCTTCCCTGGGCATCCAGTATGGACTAGGCCCTGCTATCAGCTCTAATATGAAAGGCAGTTGCTGTGGCTGGAGCCTGGGAAGGGAGGCAGGAAGGAAGGGCCCGGCCCACCGGGGCTTTGTGAATGGGCTTCCTGAGGAATGTCCCTCCTGCCTGCTGGCCTCCCACCCTGCGGAGAGCACAAAGCAGACAGCTGAGTCCAGTGCATACAGGCCCACCCGCAAACCACTCAAATCACAAGGTTCTATTCACAGGGATCCACCCGTACACTCGCATACTTGCACAAGGCATATGCAAGTCCTTTGCACACAGACAAGCATATGTACACACACAGGGGTCTCTGAATAGATACTTTCTGTATACAGACTATCCCTGCACACACGTGCACAGGCGGCACCATACACACACACACACCCACATGCAGTGTAGAATTTACAGACCAGTTCTCAGGAACTTGTGCTGAGAGAGGCAATTGGGGGCAGTGGCTAATAGTCTCCATGCCAAGGCAAGTGGGGTGGTAGGCAGGGAGGGGCAAGTAGAGGTCTTACTGATATACAGCCCTTGAAGGCCCATTTCCGGAACAGTCAGCATCCCTGCAGTCTCTGTAGCTGTCAATAAGAACAGACAAGCAAAATGAGACTTACTTGTTCTTTGCTCTTTCCCTGAATGCTGTTCATGCTGTTTCTTTACTCCAGTCGAGGGCCATTTGATGCTAATCACCCACAGACCCCAGTGCGTGCCTCTCTTGGATAACGATAGATGTAGCCACTCTCTGAAAACCACCATCACAATTCTGTTAGCATGTCTAACCAAATCCCTTCGTCTCACCTAGAGTTCAGTCTCCACCGCCCTGGATCTTTGGGAAAAGTCTTTGTGCTGTGGGAGCCCTGACCCCCTCAGTGTTTCCTGGAGTTCACTTTGTGCCAGGTGCCGATCAAATTTCTATTGTCTTCTGAGTAAGAATGCTTGCCGGTGTGTGTGCCTGTATAACGTGTGTCTAGTGTCCAAGGAGGGTGACGGATCCATCCTTTGGATCTGGAGTTACAGATAGCTGCGAGCCGCCAAGTGGGTGCTGGGAGCCCAGGTCCTTTGGAGGCACAGTCAGGGCCCCTCACAGCCCAACTAGTTTGGCAGCCCCACAGTGGGGATCCTTAAACTGTGCCCCCTGAGGCCCCGTTTCATTTGTGACCCTATTTTACACGAGAAATTTTCATGCAGTCCATGGTATATACTTATATGAAATAGGAGTATAAATAAAATATTTATTCATATTAAGTCATAGAGCTTTATTTTGAAAACAAGTCTTTTATATGTATAATGTTCCCACTTATTAAAGATAGAGGAAAATTTGAGTAGTAATAAGATAGATGTGCTTGGTTCTTTTTTACATAAAAAATGAAATCTTAGTCAGGTGTGGCGGTTCATGCCTCTACTCTGAGCACTTGGAAGGTGGAGACAGCAGGATCAGGAATTCAAGGTTAACTGTGGCTCCATATCAAGTGGGAGGGTGTCTGGGATACTTGTGGCCATGTTTCAAGAAAACCAATAAAAAAATGAGTACTGGCTGAATAGTTGATATTACAGAGAGTAAAGCATCTTCAACTTCTGTGAGAGTTGACTGCTATTATTTTGATTTTCTAATGGCTGAGCTGAGAGCTGCATTACATAAATACATAGTACAAAATGACAGATGTATGTCTGGGGCCATTTCAGACAATGGCAGGAAATTGTTTTTACTCAAGTCAAAATTCATTTTTTTTTTTAATGAAATTCAACTCAGCAACTCAAACAGCAGTCTTTAAAATCAAACACCCTCATGGTTGAGAAGATGGCCCGGAGGAACAGGGTTCAATTCCCAGCACCCACACAGCTTCTGTAACCCACAGCCCTCTCTAACTCCAGTTCCAAGGGATCCAATGCCCTTTTCCAGTCTCTGGAGGCACCAGGCATGAAAGTGGTGTGCAGACACACCTGCAGACAAAACATCCATACACATAAAGTAAATAAAAACTCTGTAATTAAACCAGCATGTTTTTATAAGGAGTCATAAAGAAGTTACATATTTCTGTATGGACAGTAAAAACACTGCAGTTCCTGACACAGAACACTCTCAAATCTGAACTGAGGTGTTTCTGTTGGCTTCTGGTGATACTTCCTGGTAGACCAGCATGCAAAGGGAGTGTGTTGTGTGCCCAGAACCAAACCAGCAGTGGGGCCACACAAGTGTGGCAGGGGCGAGCACTTCCAGAGACAACTGGTCACTGAACATCCAGCAAATTTATTGTTGCCAGTTTTTCACCTTCCCCGTTTAGTCAGGTGTCCTCATAATGGGATCACTAGCCATGGTTTAGGAAGTGATGATCTGTGCCTGTTCTGGGGACTCGGGTGAGCATGATCAAACCAGCATGGAAGTAACTTGGAGGATGCCGAGCACACTAAGATGTGAAGATGACATCAGTGTGGGAGGGAAGGGCTGGGCTGGACCCTCCTTTAGACTTGGTTTTAAGTGAAGGGCAATAGAAAGTCTTCAAGGTTTGGAAGCTGCAGGGCGGGGTGAAGCATGACCGTATCTGTACTTTGATGCTCCTGGCTGTGTGACAGGGGGAATTGCTGGAGAGTAGGTGGAAGCTGGAAATCAGCTGGGCTGCTGTAGGCTTCCAGGCTATGGACAGTGGTGAACTGTGTACCTCAGACACAAGGGGGGCATTTCAGAGGCAGTGGTGATCAGCAGAGCTGATCAGACCCATTACGTGGGCCTTAGCTGACTTAAGCTGGGGGTTGGAAGGAGAGATAGAGAACACTAGATACGAGGCAGGCTGGCAGCAGGAACAGGCAGAGTGTGGATGCAGTCTCACACTGGGGTCCAAACAAAACAAGCAATCTGACATGTAGTCTGGAGACAGGGGGCTGTCCCCAAGTTGGGGGTGTACATTAGAGTCACTGTCATGGGAATCTGGGAAGAGGTAGGCTGGGAGGGAAGGGAGGAGAAAGGACACTTGAAGACTGGGCAGATGTAAGTAGGCTGACCAAGAACCCTCCTTTGGTTCAATGACAACACCAGCAAGAGAAGAGGGTGACACTATTTTAAGAAGTCCTTGAACAAAGGGGCTAGAGAGATAGCTCAGCAGTTAAGAGCATTTGTTGTTCCTGCAGAGGTCCTGGATTCTGTTCCCAACACCTACACAGTGACTCACAACCATCCTCAACTCCATTTCCAGCGAGTCTACACCCTCTTCTGACCTCTGTGGGCTCTAGGCACACATGTGGTGCCAGATAGACGTGCAGGTAAAACACTCATACAAATAACATTTTTAAAAAATTTCTTTTTGGTTTTCTGAGACAGGATTTCTCTGTGTAGCTTTGTAGACCAGGCTGGCCTAGAACTCATGGAGATCTGCCTGCTTCTGCCTTCCGAATGCTGGGATTAAAGGCCTTCATCCACGGCTTAAATAAATAAATAAATAAATATATGTATATATATATATATATATATATATATATATATATATATATATATATTTTTTTTAGAAGAAGCCCTTAAGATAGCAAATACCTGTCCTAAGAGCCCACGACAGATAAATCCAAGTAAAGCTGAACAAGAAAAGCTTGGCTGAGAAGAGTAGATATAAGCACCGGGAGGGAGGGAAGGAGAGGTATGTGCCCATATGTTTTCATTTTTAAACAAATTTAAAACTTCTAATTATTATTTTTTGAGAGGAAAGGAGTTGAATATGGAGGCACATACGTCTATGGTGCAGGTGTGACTGTCAGAAGGCAACTTCTGGAAGTCACTTCTCTGCTTCCATCTTTATGTGGGGTCCAGGGGTCAACCCCAGTTATCAGGCTTGCATGGCAAGTGATTTTTTTTTCTCCAAGACAGGTTTTCTCTGTGTAGCTTTGGAGCCTGTCCTGGAACTCACTCTGTAGGCCAAGGAGTGCACCACCACCCGACTATGGCAAGTGCTTTTACCCAATGATCCAGCTTGCTTCTCCAAGTTGATTTATTGGTCCAAGGTTATTTATTAATTATTTGTTGTAAACCAAGGTTATTTGTATTTTTGTTCCTAAAGTGGGAGGTATTTGAGCTTGAGGTTCTGGGGTCTAAGCAAATGCCTCCAGCCCATCAATAGTTGATCTCAGGTCCAGCAGTGCCAGCCAGCATCACTATGTTCCACAGCAGCTTGTGGAAATTCAGATTCCATCCATCGCTGACCTGCTGAGGCAGGACTTGCTTCTCTCTCTCTCTCCCTCTCTCCCTCTCTCTTTCTCTCTCCTCCTTTTTTTATGTTATTGTTTTTTTTTTGTTTTGTTTTCTGAGACAAGTTTTCTCTGTATGGACCTGGCTGATCTGGAACTTGATGTGTAGACCAGGCTGGTCTTGAACTCAGAGATCTTCCCACCTCTGCCTCCCAAGTGCTGGAATTAAAGTTGTGTGCCACCACTGCCTGGCCAGAACTCTAATGAGATTCCCAAAGTAATTCAGATTCTCCTTACAGTTTAAGTAATAGTCAAGTGTTCTCGTTCTGTGGTCTGCAAAGTGTGGGTGCTACTGCTCTTACCTATGAGCCTGGCTGCCCCTTTAAACAAAGGTGGGGGCTGTACCTCTCTGTAGCCTCATCAGGAAGTTTTGCTAACGGAACAGCAGCAGACAGAGCTGGGCAGCGGCACACCCATACACACCAGGATACTCCCTTGATCACACACCATCTGAACACACCCAGCACCAGGGAAAGACTGACAGCCAGGCTCCTGTACATCCAGGGTGCCCCAGTGTGGCCAGCACCATGGAGATTTCTAGACACAGTTGATCTTGCTTCCACGGCACGGAGAGAAACAGTTGGCTGTAGCAGGGGTCAAAATTAGGGACAGGATGAGAGAGGGCTGAAGCTAAGGGATAATGAAGAAAGGCAAAGCAAATAGAGGGGACCTGACCTAGGAGTCAGGGCAGAATTCTAGCTCAGATAGAGGGTAAACTAGAGCTGGACACTACAAACTCTCCAGAGCAGACACTGTCTCTTGATTCTAGATCCACTTACATAGTGATGTGAGCTTGAAAGCATCCATGGCCAGGAGTATTTACACTTCGGGAATTGGCAAAAACTACAAACCAGGCTTTTCTCTTTCTTAGAGAACTGACTGTATTTATTGATATGCCACTGTATCAAAGCCCAATGGAATATATATTGAGCATTTCTTTGTCATAGGTTAGAGTTAGGTGCTGAGAACCACTTACTGAATGGATGGGTGGATGGATGGATAAATGGATGGATGGATGGACAGACAGATGAACGGACGGACGGATGGATGGGTGGGTGGATTTTCTGGGCCAAATTTATTGGCTAGCAGAAAATAAGCTTGGACTTCTTAGAGGAAAAGACTTGAGTTGTCACTGTAAAGCTTAATTCCATGTTACTAGTAGATGCCTATTCCTTTTCCAGAGCACAGCTCATTATGGTTCCCTATAAGGGTGTGTCACCTTGCCGGGGTTTGGTAGCACATGCCTTTAATCCCAGCACTAGGGAGGCAGAGGCAGATGGATCTCTGTGAGTTTGAGGCTAGCCTGGTCTACAGAGTTAGTTCTAGGACAGGCTCCAAAACAATACAGAGAACCCTGTCTCGAAAAACTAAAAAAAAAAAAAAAAAAAGGAGTGTGTCACCTCTCCTTACCTCAGCATAATGGGTGATTGGGAGGACCAAGTCTAGCTTTGGAAAATGTTGGGAAAGGCAGGGGAGATGGGTGTGTGTGGACAGTGCACTTTGCTTCTCTGTGTGGATTCGACTTCAGTACTGGGTCTTCCTGAGAGTTTTATTGTACCTACCCTGAGTTCTTTTTGAAGGAGGTAGGACCTGAAACAAACTGTGGTGAAGGGGTCTCCACGGATTCCTAAGAGATGGAGGTAAAGCAGCTTTGCAGGGACACACACGTGTCCAATGAGTCTTAAAGACCTTCCCGCCATATCATGCACATGTACCCCAAAAACATTTGAGGAGAATGCTAAGGGGCTTAGGACAACTCGGCTCCCAACAGCTAGGTCTCGGTAGAATACAGAGATGGGAACAGATTGAGGGCGAACCCCATTCCAGGGACTTCTAATTTCTGGGTGGTAACATCTGACTTTGAGAGTCACTGGGTAGAATGATTTGGTTTACAGAAAGTAACTCCATTTCTGGATGGAAATTGCATGCCAAATCCAGGTCCCAGCTCGATCACTGCTCTATCCTGCCTATGGCTGACTCCTCCTCTTCAGATGCACCCTGACTTATAGTCCTGATTGTTGTACCATAGGCATGGTCTGTCTGGTCAGTGGGAACTCAGATACTTTCCCAGATCTCACAATGACCTAGAAATTTTTTGCCTGCTGAACACAATTCTCCAAGGGTCTCTTCTTGGGTGGGTGATTAGGTGGGTACCTATGATCATCAGAATCCTGCAGGTGTGTGGTGTTGCTGGGTTTCCTATTTCTATGTGTTGCCCGTAGAGAACAAAGAACCCGCTCAGATATTAACAGGTCTTTCTTATCTGGAACGGAATGATGCCGCCTGCTTAGCACCCTGCCAGCCCTTAATTTCAACAGGACTGTCAGCAGGCTGAGGCTACAGACATTTAGTTCTTCCAAGGATCAGATCAGAAATGGCACCCAAAGGCTGCCCCACCCTGTTTTTGGGAGATGACTTCAAGGAGAGGGGACCAGGAAAAGGCTGTGGAGTAAGGAGACTGCTGTCTCTTGTAATGACTAGGGGTGATGGAAATGGCCGTCGATGTCCCTGATCTCTGCCTCAGCTTTACTTTTCACAAATGTACCATCCTTTTGGGTACTCATCATAGGAATAACTAGTTCACAATCTCTGACCCACCGAAACCTAAAGCCCTCTCACCCCTGCCCACTGTCTCCAGTGAAGTTTTTCACTTTCCATTGCTCCGTCTGCTCAAGGCAGCCTCAATAATCGTTCCGGCCTTCCCTTTTCTCCACAGGACAGACTTACTCCATGGGACAGACTTACTCCACAGACAGCTCCTTCAAGCCTGGAGAAGCCCAGACCCCACCCAACTTGGATCCCCACCCTAGCCTCGTTGACAAAATCCTAAGGTCTCTGGCATACTGACACCCTGGCCACCCAGATGCTTTCCCACATCCTTGGACCTCAGTGACTGGAGCCTCATGAGGCACTTCTTGACACACAAATATTCAACCTCCAGTCTCACCTCTAGCCCAGGCAGCAATTCCCACAACTAGTTAAGAGAGCAGGCCCCAGTTCACAGCAGCTCCTCTATAGCCCCAACCCCGCTCCCCATGCACGGGGTCGGGTCGTTCCAGACCAAGCCTCCGGTGGAGGTCCCATAGCCTCAGGTAGAAGCCAGAGTTCAGTTGTCTCCCCCAGCTCCAGAAAGCGGGCCAGCCTCCTCGAGGAGCTTGCAGATTTGTTCCCACCCACTCCGCGACTTCACGGGCTAACACTCCCAGACAGGAGCCCCTGCGCCTCCCTGGGGAGCCCATCGGCCCTTCCCCAGCTCACCTCCGCCCCGCGGACAGCTCCGCCGGTTCTGGCGGCCTGGGTGCTAGTTCAGAACCCGCGGCAAGTCTGCTGTGGTCCTCGACGTACGCCAGGCCCGTCTCTGCACCCTCCCCCAGGCCGGATGGCAACGCTCACCGCCCAGATGTGTGAGCCGGGGCGGGGCCTGCCTGAGCAGAGCTCAGCCGAGGGGCCCAACCCGGTCCAGCGTCCCCGGCCCCTCCCAGCTTCTCTCCGAACACGGGCCAGCGGCGCCTCCCCTGCTTGGAGGGCAGCCCAGGGGGTGGGATGGGAGAAGACAGAAGGGGAGGAGCAGGGTGGGAGGAGAATTCCAGACCCTCCTAGGCCTTCGGCAGCTCCCACTTCCCCAGCCGCCCACCCTGGGGTTGGGCTTTGGCATCTGCTGTCTAGAGTCTAGTCTCCCACAGAGGGCTGCCCTATTCCACACCTCTGAAGTCTCCGCTCTTTCTTCAACACTTTTCCTAGCTGGTGTCTCCAATGGTCGTATGGAACTAAGGGTGAAGGCAGAACCCAGGACTACAGATTGGGACCTCAGGCTTGGCCTCAGTGGTGAGAGGTCCTCAACCTTTCAAATGGTGCTCAGAGTTTTCTTGTTTCCACCCAGGACCTCTTGGTGATGCAGGACCTGGCTTCCCTGTCAGGAGCCAGTGGTTGTCAGATGCTTGTTGGAGCTCTGTCCTGAGCTGACTTACCCTGTCCTCCACTCCCAGCATCCCTCGGGGCCTTTGCTCTCCATACCCCACCAAGGCTTCGGCTGCTTCCAGTTCTTACCTACCTGTGACTGCTCCCCAAGACCCAGAGGACAAGGAGAGGAACCCGCTCTGCAAGGCCATTTCCTTCCTGGTCTGCCTTGCCTCCTTCACTGCCCAGAAGAAATGTTGCCTTCCTTAGGGCTTGCTGCCATGTCCACTGTCCCAGAGGTCAGGGCTAGAAGTGTGTGTGTGTACTCTATCTTGTGTCTGTTAGGGTATGTGTGACAAGATTTTTTTTGCAGAGGCCTCCAGCCAGTTTGAATCTCCTTCTTAAATACTACTGTTAGCTTTTGCCCTAAAGCTGCCTTCTTCTCTGCCATGTCATGGGTACCAGGAACAAGAAGCTCTGTTCTGCCTTCCAAACTCTGGGAGTTTTCTGAGCAGACACAGCACCCATAGTAAAGTACAAGGGCCTGGTTTCTCCTAAAAGCCTGGAGAAGAGAGGAATAATGGTAAGGAGGCCATAACCAGGGCTGGCCCAGGTGGAGCAAACGTTGGGGAGCTCAGAAGGTCTGTACCTGAAGAGCATGAGAGGTGTTGGAGACTGGGCCTGGGAAGGATAGTTAGGGACATCTGCCAAGGGCTGTGCGTGCTTTGAACCATGGGATCTCCTGCAGTTTTTGCAGAGCCATGAGGAGTGCTGGCTTGCTGGCACGATGGGCAAGATTTCCATGTTTGACAGCCCACCAGATACACATTGGAAGGGTATGACTGGAAGGGAGGGCCTCCTCTGGAAGGGAGGAGGCCCAGAGAAGGGCCCAAGAGAAGCCCAGGGAAAGGCTTAGCAAGGAGAGGACACACTCAGGGTAACAGTAATATTTAAGACATGCTGTTCTCTTTTCTAAGCCCATCCATGCTTAGATCCAAGCCTGGCTTGCTGGCTCTGTTCCAAAGACTGGAGAGTGAGTGCACATGTACATCATACACACACACACACACACACACACACACACACACACACACACACACACACACAAATACACACACAGGGAAGAGAGGGGAGGGCTGGTTTCTTTCACCTATGGAATCTATCCTCTGGACTTCAAAATGTGCTGTGCTTGTATAGGAACCTTACTTCAGTGCTCCAGTCCCTTGCCCCCCCCCCACACACATGTGGTAATAAAGCCTTTGCAATTCAAAGTATAGGGTATAGGCAGGAAGACTATAGCTGAGAAACTGGGGCAGACTCTGCAGGCTATCTCCCTCTGAGCCTCACTCTTGCCTGAGCAAGAGTGGCCCACTGTATTCCAGTTCAAAAGCCAGGCTGGTGGCCCATTCCTCCTGTTGTCAGATCCTGGATACGGGCAGTGAGCAACTCCTGGGACAGAGATTCAGCAATGTTCCTCTCTACCAGATTCCTGAGATGTGAGCTTCCTTCCAGGAATTACTCTGCCTGCTGGGCCGCCCAGATGGACTTCCTCTCTGTGGCCCGTGGTCTCAGGTCTCTGCAGGCAGGGTCATTTTCCTTGCTGGAAATGGGAGTGTGTGAGACCCAGCTTCCCTCCCCCCCCCCCCAGCTGCATAGGAGTCTGCATAGGGGCGTAGGCTAACCTTGGTTACTCTTGTTGGTTAGTACCTCCCTCTTCAGAAACAAAAACAGGGTTCCACTCTCCAGCTGCACAGTCCCTGTTCTCTGTTTCAGAGGGCAGCCAGCTCATTAAGACTGGCCTCGCTGCCAGAATCTGGGACCTCCCACTTGCAGCCCTCCCTATCAGGGCTCCTGCACAGATAGTGGAAGCCTGAAAGAGGTTTTTGAACCCTGAAGGGTGACTGAGATTCGATCCCATGGAGGGGCAGAAGGACCTTAGGTGGAGGAGGCTGTGCACATAGGGTGTGGAGAATGGAGGCAACTGGAAACAGGATGGAATCAACATACTGGGTAGCCAGTAACCCAGTAATGCCATTAGTGTGGCTACTCTACCATCCCACCCCACTGCAAGCTTCCTGGTCTTTGCCCAGAACTCCAAACGCCACTTATTAGGCTTTGGTGTCTTCGGTATGGAGTTAGCTCTCTCTCTCTCTCTCTCTCTCTCTCTCTCTCTCTCTCTCTCTCTCTCTCTCTCTCTCTCTCTCTCTCTCTCTCTCTCTGTCTCTGTCTCTGTCTCTCTCTCTCTCTCTCTCTCTCTCTCTCTCTCCCTTCCTTCCTTCCCTCCTTTCTTTCTTCCTTTTGAGACATTTTATTTATACATGTGTTTTACATCCCTAGAAAAAGAACCCCAGGAATGTTCCCTTGTTTTCATCTTGTGTCTTCATGGTCCATGATACCAGCTGAGCATGTCAGTACAATGAAGCCAATTGGGGTGGGAGCAGATCATTCTGCCATTTTCCTAGGTCTTTGAGCTACACATCCAATCTAGGGCTGAACTTCCTATGCTTATTTAACCTGCCCACAAAGCCCACAAAAATTTTTCCCAGTTCTGTTATTGTCTTAGTTAGGATTTTTACTGCTGTGAAGAGACACAATAATAATAATAATAATAATAATAATAATAAAAAGAGAGAGAGAGAGAGAGAGAGAGAGAGAGAGAGAGAGAGAGAGAGAGAGACTATGACCATGGCAACACTTGCAAGGAAAACATTTAATTGAGGGTGTTAGCTTATGGATTCGGAGGTTCAGTCCCTTATCATCATGATGGGGAGCATGGCAGTGTGCAGGCAGACATGATGCTGGAGGAATAGCTAAGAGTCCTACATCTTGCAGGCAACAGGAAGTTGACTGACTCACTGGGTGGTATCTTGAACATAGGAAATTTCAAACCTGACCTCACAGTGACACACTTCCTCCAACAAGGGCATATGCACTCCTCTGAAGCCATACCTCCTGAATAGTGTCACCCACTCCCTATGAGATTATGGAGGCCAGTTATATTCAAACTACCACAATCCACCCTTTGGCCCCCCAAAAGCTTATAACAATATCATAATGCAAAATGCATTTAGTTCAACTTCAAAAGTCCCCACAGTCTATCACAGTCTCAACAAATGTTTAAAAGTTTAAAGTCTCTTCTGAGATTCATACACTCTCTAAACTGTAATCTCCTATAAAATCAAAATCAAAAAGCAGATCACATACTTCCAACATATAATGGCACAGGATATACATTACCCTTCCAAAATGCAGGGAAGGGAGCACAGGGAGGAAATTCTGAACCAAAGCAGAACCCAAAACCACTTGGGCAAACTCCAAACTCTGCATCTCCATGTCTGATGTTGAAACACTCCTCAGATCTCCAACTCCTTTCAGCTTTGTTGAGTGAAACACACTTCTTTTTCTTGAGCTGGTTCCACTCTCTGTTAGCAGCTCTCCTCAGCAGGTGTCCCATGGCTCGGGCATCTCTAACAGCTTGGGGTCTCCAAGACAATCCAGGCTTCAGCTTCACACAATGACCTTCCTACTAGGCCTCCATTCAGGGACACATGTCCACCTCAGTGGCTGCTTTATTCCATAACGCCTTTCTTCTACTCATCGCTCTAAAGCCAGAACCACTTGGCTGAAACTGCCAAGTTCAGCTGCTTGGTTGGGCTGGAACATTGTCCCTGTGTTCAATTATATCTTCACCAGCCTTCTGTCTTTCACTGTCAAGGCTGGTCTCAGACTCAGAGATCCACCAGTGCTGGCATCGAAGGTGTGCTCCATCACACCCGTCTATAAGCTTTTCTTTAGTTTCTTTCTACAAGTGGTAATTTAGCTGTGTAGAATTTTGCCCTGAGGTCACTCCCTTTTTTCTATTTCTTAATCCATTTATCTCCTTAAACATAGGATTTAGCTCCATCCCACTTCCTGGTACTCTTTTCCTCATCCAAGTTTACTTTTGGTAATTTACCCCACTTTGCTTGCTCCTTTTCATGATAAATCTTCATTAGAGTTACCATTAATATCCACATGGCAGAGCCTCAGGCAGACTTTTTGGACAAGTGCAAAAGGCAGCCAGGTTTTTCACCAAAACATCACAAAAATGATCTCTAGGCAACATACTAAAATTCTTCTTCTCTGAAATCTCTTGAGTGAATCCTCAAATAACTCTTAGCACCACTGTCTTCCATGCTCCTACTAGTATAGCCCACCAATCGGGGGGTGCTTAAAGCATTCCACTGCTTTCCAGACCCAAAGTCCAAATTCCTAAAAATAAACACATGATCAGGCCTATCACAGCAATACCCCACTTCTGGTACCAATTTTTGTCCTAGCTGTGTTTTTCTATGCTGTGAAGAGACACCATGAACATGGTAACTCTTATAAAGAGAATATTTAATTGGGGTGGCTCCCTTACAGTCTCAGAGGTTCAGTCCATTATCATCATTATGGGAACATGGTAGCATGAAGGCAGACGTAGTGTTAGAGTTGAGAGTGCTATATCTTGCAGGCAACAGGAAGTCAGCTGACTTACTGGGCAGTATCCTGAGCATAGGAGATCTTAAAGCCCACTCCTACAGTGACACACTTCCTCTAACAAGGCCATACCTCCTAATAGTGCCACTCCTATTAGATTATGAGGGTCAATTACATTCAAACTACCACAGTTATCATTGATGACCTCAAATTTGCCACTGTAGCCATGCTCCATTATTGCATTTAGGAACCGGATGATGACTTTGGAGCATGGCCTAATAAGGGCATGGTGTTTTCCTCTCAGCATTGCTGATGCTTTTGAGGGCCCTAGCCAGGATTCTCATGGGTACCATAGTGACGGTATGGAGAGATGGCAGTGTAGTTGGAAGTTTTTCTCTGCTTGCCTGGTCCCACTGGACCAGTTTCTCTCCCGCCTGTAGGTCCCCACAGCCACATATGAAATAATCACTCAGAGGCTAATATTAAATATAATTGTTTGGTCAAGGCTCAAGCATGTTACTGACTAGCTCTTAGAATAACAATAACCCATATTTACTAATCTGTGTATCACTACGTGGATGTGGCTTACCTGCAATGTTCTGGTATCTTACCCCTTTGGCTACATGGCATCTCCCTGACTCTGCCTTCTTTCTCTCTCTGTCTCTATTTGGATTTCCCACCTAACTAAATTCTGCCTTGTCATAGGCCAAAACAGCTTTATTCATCAACTGATAAAAGCAATACATATTCACAGCATACAGAAGGACATCCCATATCATGGCAGAAAGTGCTATTTGATGCTTTTGCTTTTTAATCCCGATCCCTGTGAGGTAGCTTAATTACACAGTTCTTTCGCTCATGCTGGGGAAGGACCATTCCTTGTTAGCTCTTGCCCCACAGAATGGTCCCTGGGGCTGCTGGGGCAAAAAGGAGGAAGATGAAGGAAAAAGGAAACCTTAGGAAATATGAAATTTCTGCCTCAGTTTGGTCAAATATGAGACCTGTTGCCATGCACTTCTATTTTCTTAATGACAGAACTTTCCCTTCCTGCCATGCAAAAACCATTCTACATAAGCAATGTAGTTTTTTGAGAATGGGGGTACACTTTTGTAATCTTAGCACTTGGGAGGTGGAGGCAGGAGGGTGGTGAGTTTGAGGCCAAGCTTATCTAAATAGTGATACTGTCCTCCCCCCCAAAAAAGTGAAGGGGGAGTAGAAAGAGACTGTATCTCTCAGCTTTTCTTGCTGGTAGTTGTGGCATTGTGACCAAGGCTGGAGAGTGAGATTTAAATAGGTGTTTCATGTCATCATCAGGATACTTCATTGAAATGAATGGAATCTTGGTGGGACAATTGGGGCTTTAACATCCTAATTAGGTCGGTGAATTTTGCACACATTGGTAGCAGACAAGTGACTTGAAGGTAAAATGAATGCTGGGCACTGTCTGTTTTAGTTTGGGTGTAGGTGGAGTTTTCCTATCCCAGGAGCCACTTCCACATTACCATACAGAGACTTTTATTAATTGTAAATGCTTGATCACTAGCTCAGGCTTATTACTAGCTAACTCTTACACTTTAAATTAATCCATCTTCCTTCCTTCGTTCCTTCGTTCCTTCCTTTTCCTCTGAGACAGGGTTTCTCTGTGTAGCTTTGGAGCCCCTCCTGGCATTCACTCTGTAGACCAGGCTGTCCTTGAACTCATGGAGATTCACCTGCCTCTGCCTCCCAAGTGCTGGGATTAAAGATGTGTGTCACCACTGCCTGGCTAACCCATATTTCTTACCTACTCTCTGCTATGTGACTGGTAGTTTTACCTGTCCTCCAGCATGCCCTGCTCCCTCCACAGCTCCTGGTGACTCTCCCTGAATCCATCCTACTTTTTCCCTGTATTCTCAGTTTGATCACCTCACCTATATGCTTTGCCTGGCTCTTGGCCAATCAACTTTTATTATCCAATGAGAGTAATATACATTCATAGTATACAAAAGGTCTGTTCCACAGCTGTTATGAGTATGTTTCTCCCTGCCCCCCAGCCTGGTCCCACAGCTGTGTCAGCCTCAAATAACACACAGAGACTCTGTATTAGATATAAAGCCAATGTCCTGTTACTAGTGTTTCTTATTGGCTAGCTGTCTTAAATATTAACCCATTTCTATCAATCTGAGTATTTCCACGTGGTCTTATCTTACCGGAGAGAGGTTCTGGAGTTCTGCTCTCTCAGTCCTACATGTTGAATCTCCTCTTACCTCTTCGGAAACCTTGTCTCCTATTCCCACCTATCTTGCCTTCCTATTGGCCAACAGTGCATTATTCATTAACCAATACGAGAAACATATTTACAGAATGACATCTCCCATCACACAGCATTTCCCCTAAAAAAAAAGGTTTTAAACCTTAACATAGTAAAACTATATATAGCAAAACAGTTATCAAGTAAGAATTACATTTATAATATTCAGTCTATTTGTATTTGGCAAAATTAGAGTAAATAATCAATTATCTATCTTAGTGAGTCTAAAGTTTTATATCTAATTCACTTTCTATTATAATTAAGGAGAGCTACACTTATAACTGTTTAGTCTTCAACTCCATCAAAGACCCCAGAAGAATGACCTGTTACCTAATGACAAGGACATCAGGCTGTCTGACAGTCACCCAAAGTTCCTCTGTAACATTGGGGTATCCAACTCTGACCTACAGGCCTAGCACATCTGGCAGACTTTCCTGTGAAGCAGGTAATTCTGAAGGACTGTACTACCTTGTTTTGGCAAAGTTTGGCAGTCCCCTCTTTTTGTGCCCTGTTGGTTCAGTTGGGACAGAGTACTGTCAGAAATTGAGGCATGAGCAGCTTCTTTGCCCACATGGATAGCTTTTGCCATAAAGAAAACAAACTCCACATGGAGTTTCTTCAATATCCATCATCTCTAAAGTAGATTGGTGCTGCCAAGAGTAGACATATCACACTGTCATAAAAAAAGCCTTATGTTATAAAAAAAAAAACACATCTTAAATGCCAGATTCAGTAGATCTCTGATGTGTTTGAAGCCCACCTATCTAAAATATGTCTTTGTTTGACCTTAAAAACATATCTAACATGACTACCAGTTTGATTGTAATAAGTGACTAACTACTAGCCTGCATTTCGTAATTATCCTAAATAGTTTGCAATAATAACTTTCAAGGACCAGAAATTTACCTTACATTGTTAAATAAGCTATGCAGGTACAATACCTTAAACAAGAGTAGAAACATAGGTACAGTAGATTCTTACAAAAATAACCTTGAATGTGCATCAATATACAAAAATATCTTAAAAAAGAGTAGAAATATATATCCAATCTAACAAAAATAATCTCAAATTTATATCAATATACAAAAATCCCTACCAGTGTATTTAAGACTAGTTGTTACTTTTTTGGTTTAAAAGTAGATTCAATAATCTACTTTTTTCTTATTTCTATATTCCCCTTCTTTTTCTTTTAGAAAGAAATTTTTGAATTTAACTCCTTTGCTTAGCCTTTTTTCCTGACTATGACCAATAACAATTTGTAACCAACCCCCCAATAACAATTTGTAAACAACCCCCCTAAGCAATGACAAATATCCATATTTTGGGGGGGGATGTGGGTGTAGTTTTCTAGACTACTTCATTTTAATTGAGGACACTAGTAGTCTTTGAGGTAACCTTGAGAAAATCAGAAAAATTGTTAAATCTTGATTGCAGTATTCTGTGAGGCTGGATCATATCAGTCAGCAGCCTGGAAGCTGTTTTGGATGCTGGGTCACCAGGGCCATTATTTTTATTGGTGTCTGATCCCCTTGCTCTGAAAATACATAAACTTTTAAAGGTAACATAAATAAATATCTGTATTAATATAAGTTTAGACTGTGTACTATACACAAGTCAGCCAAAGATGATTTTGTTTTATGTTTGAACAGGTAAAATAAACATCACATGCCTTGTAGTACTTTTAAGTTTTTTTTTTTTGTGTGTTTTTTTTTTGTTTTGTTTTGTTTTTAAAATGTATGTAGCCAGGATTTTTATGGTGTCTTCCTTGATCAAATCTGATTTTTCTTAACTCAGAATGAATTCATAGTCTCTTACGTCCTGTGGAAACAAAAGTATAACATTTTTCCCAAAGTAACTTACCTTTTGACTTAAGTTTTGAAGTTAAGTTGTTTTTTAAAATATATAGGTTGGTTTAATCCAGCAGTTTCCAAAATCCAATGTCTTTTAGCAACCAAAAAATTCAAAGACTACACAATAACAGGATCCAGTCTCTCTGTATATTTCCCATTTTAGGACTTTATTATTTTAAAACTATATTTTTAAATCTAAGACTCTATATACTTTTTCTCTTCTCTCTCCCAAGCTATGCATATATTTTTAAACACACTGTAACCCATTTAGAGTTTTTTTTTGTATGAATCTCTCTTTACTGTGCAGCTGTAATCTTTTTCTGTCTGCATGACAAAACTCCAGCCCACCATGCAACATGTTGGCAGCGTTTGCTCTGATAGCTTAAGCTGCAGGCAGTGGCTGAGAGAAGCCTGTCTGTAAAGTTAAAATGAAAAGGCAGATCACGTACTTTCAACATACAATGGCATAGGATAGAACTACCATTCTAAAAGGGTGAAAAGGGAGCATAGTGAGGAAATGCTAGGCCAAAACAAGACTGAAAACCAGCTGGGCAAACTTCAAACTGTGCATCTCCATGTCTGATGTCAAAGTACTCTTCAGCTCTCCAACTCCTTTCAGTTTTGTTGACTACAACACATTTCTTTCTCTTGGTCTGGTTCCATATTCCTACTAGTACGACTCATTAAGTCCAGCTTAAATCATTCCACCACTTTCCTAATCCAAAGTCCCCAAATCCACATTCCTCCAAACAGAAACATCATAGTAGTGCGCTAGTCCTTCTGTCTTAATTCAAGTTTCTATTGCTGTGAAGAGGTACCATGACCTTGGCAACATGATGAAGGAAAACATTTAACTGGGGCTGGCTCATAATTCAGAGGTTCAGCCCATTATCAACATGGTGGGAAGCAGGCAGACATGGTGCTAGAGAAGGAGCTGAGAGTTCTACATCTTGATCTGCAGACAGCAGAAGGAGTTTGTGTACTAGGCCTAGCTTGAGCATGTGAGTCCTCAAAGCCCACCCCCACAGTGACACACTTACTCCAACAAGGCCATACCCAATCCAGCAAAGCCACACCTCCCAATAGTGCTACTTCTTATGGGAGCCATTTTTATTCACATCACCACAATATCTTTAAGCCAGTTTTAGGCTAAGTATTTCTAAATTTGAAAGCAATTTTTACATTTATTTTACATTTATATTTGTGTGTGTGCAGGTGCACATGTGCCCATAAGGGCATGTTCACATTGCCACAGCGTGCATGCAGAAGTCAGAGGATAACTTGTAGGATTAGTTTCTCTTGTACCTTGTAGGTCCCAGGGATTGGTCTCAGCTCCAGAGGCTAAGCTGCAGATCTTGTTGGCCCCAGAATTTGTTTCATACTGTTTTACTTTGCTGAGACAGGCTCTTACATGGAACAGTATGTAGCTCAGGATAGTCTTAAACTCCAGATTCTCTTGCCTTCATGTCCTAAGTGTTGGGATTGAATGCATTTAGCCAGCACACTTGACTTCCAGACTTTTAAACATAACACTAGTAGGATAGCTAATTAAAAGGATCAAAGAACATATCACAAAAATCAAAATGGCAAGTAAAATACATCTACCAATAATAATTCTGGATATTAACAAATTTAATTCCCCAGTAAAAAGATATAGACTAGAAGATTGGATTAGAAAATAAAAACTATCTTTTCGCTGACTTCAAGAAACATACTTCCTCATCAATCATAGACACCATCTTAGAGTAAAAGGATAGAAAAAATTATTCCAAGCAAATGGAACCAGGAAACAAGTAGGAGTGGCTATTTTAATATCCAGTAAAACAGATTTCAAAACAAAACAGAAGAGGTATGGGAGGGCAGTAAATACTCATTGTGGTAGTTTGAATGTAAAACTGTCCCCCACAGTCTCAATAGGGAGTTGCTGGCACTATTAGAAGGTATGGCTTTGTTGGAGTGGGCCTTGTTAGAGGAAGTATGTCACTGAAGTTGTGGGTGTAAAGGTTTCCTATGCTCAGGATACCAAGGAATGTCTCAGTCAACTTCCTGTTGATTGTAAAATGAGGATTCTATGTCTATGTGCATGCCACCATGCTCCTCACCATGATGATAATGGACGGAACCTCTGAAATTGTGAGAGAGTCTTCCCAATTAAATGGTTCTTTCCTTATAAGAGTTGCTGTGATCATGATGTCTCTTCACAGCAATAAAAACATGAAGACACTCCTTAAAGGAAAAAATCTACCAACAAGATATTACAATCCTAATCACAGGCATATTTAAATTCATATAAGTACTAATAGATCTAAAACCACAGATTAAACCCAGTACAGTGTTAGTCAGTGACTTCAAAACTCTACACTCACAAGTAGGACATCCAAACAAAATTATTAGAGTTAAATGACATAAATAAAATGGATCTAACAGACATCCTCAGAACATTCCACTTAAGTAATTAACAATGCATATTCTCCTTGTAAGCCTGTGGAGTTTCCCCAAAACTGATCATATATTAGGGCTTAAAGCAAGTTTCAAAATATACAGGAAAATCAATAACTTAATGATGCACCGTAGGCCTTGGAAAATCATGAATAAACCAAAAACAACAGATGGGAAGAGATAATTAGAATGAGGGCTGACACTGATGAAACAGAAACAACAACGACAAAAAGAAACCATGAAAGGAAGAGCATGTTCTTTGAAAAGATAAACAAGATTGACAAGCCGTTAGCCAAATGAACCAAAAGAAATAGAGACCTAAATTAATGCAATTAGAAGTGAAAAGAGAGACATTACAACAGATACCAATGGAATTCAGAAAGTCATGTGGACATATTTAATTGGAAGCTATAATAATAAACAGACAAGTTCCTAAAAATCATACAACATACTTCAATTATACCAAGTTGAAATAATCTAAATAGACCTATAACCAGACATGAGATTGAAGCCAGCATAAAAAGTCTCCCAACTAAAATTGACACAGGACCATATGGAGTCATTGCAGAATTTTATCTGAACGTCAAAGAACCAACAATAATACTTCTTAAATGATTTTCTAGTGGGAACTCAATGACACCAGTCTGACAGCTGGGAACAACATAGAACAGAATCAGGCCCCCTGAATGTGGGTATTAGCTGAGAGGCCTGGGCAGTCTATGGGGCATCTGGCAGTGGAACCAGGATTTATCTGCAGTGCACAAAAGGAATTCGGGAGCACATTCCCTATGGAGAGATACTCTCTTAGCCTAGATACATGGGGGAGGGCCTAGGCTCTGCCCCAAATAACTGACAGATTTTGATAACCCCTTATGGAAGGCCTCACCCTCCCTGGGGCATGAATGGGGAATGGGATGGAGGGGTCAGTGGGGGGACATGGGAGGGAGAGGGAACTGGGATTGATATGTAAAATAGAATTGTTTCTAATTTAAATAAAATTTATAAAAAATGATTTTCTAAAATATAAAAGGAAGGAAGCCTTCGAAACTCTTTTCTTGAAGCCAATATTACCTAAGCCAGATAAAGACACAACAAAAGAAAGAAAATTAAATGTTGATTTCTCAGTAGAATACTGGCAAGCCAAATCCAAGATCATTCTTCATGACCAAGTTGGCTCCATCTTAGATGCAAAGGTGATTCCAATAAGTGTTATTCACCATATAAAGAGTCTCAAAAACAGAAATTACATGATCATCTCATTATCTTTGAAAGGGTACTTGATAATATCCAACATCCTTCCTGATAAAATCATGAAGAGGCTAGGTATGGAGGGAGCATACCTCAATATAATAAAGACCACATACTATAAGCCTATAGCTGGCATTCTGCTAAGTGGAGAAAATCTCTAAGGATTCCCACTAAGATCAACAAGACAAGGGTGTCCATTCTCTCCACTCTTATTCAATGTAGTATTTGAAGTCTTAGCTAGAGCAATATGGCAAGAGAAGGAAATAAAATATCCTTGTTAGCAAATGCTACTATTCTACACATACAAGCTCCCAAAGAACCCACCAAAAACCTTATAAAATGGATAGATATTTTCATCAAAGTGGCAGGATACAATTTATCTTTTAAAATAGTATTTTATTAATTCTTTAATAATGTCATATAATAATATTCACACACATTGTCAGTATACAAAACTAATAGACAAAAATCAGTAGCCTCTTCCATTCAATACCAAATATAGAGAAGAAAAGTGGAGGAAAACAATCCCATTAACAACAGTGACAAACCCTGGGAATAAACCTAACAGAGGAGATGGTAACAGAAGCCTCTGCAATAAAAACTTTAAGACACGGAAGAAAGAAGTTGAGGAAGACACCAGAAGGTGGAAAGACTTTCCATGAATTGGCAGGATTAATATATTGAAAATGGCTATTCTACTAAAAGCAATCTTCAGGTTCAATGCAGTCCCAGCCAAATTCCCAGACTTCTCTTGACAGACACAGAAAAAAAATACATTAAATTTTGTGTAGAGGCACACCTGCCCAAAAGAACATTGCTGTAGTTAACCATACCTGATCTACTATACTATAGAGCCACAATAATACAAACAGCATGGCACAGACACAGACGCTTAGATCAGTGGGATGGGATAGAGGACTCAGGTACAACCCCATACACCTACAGCTACTTTCACAAAGATGTCAAATACATACACCATAGAAAAGACAGTGTCTTCACAAATAGCGATGGGAAATTGGATTTCAACATGCAGGAAAAAAATGAAACTAGATTATCACCTCTCACCATGCACAAGACTCATCTCCAAGTGAATGAAGGGTCTCAACCTATGGCCTGGTACCTGAAACTGCTAAAGTTAAAGGTAGGGATACACTTTAAGTTCTCAGCACGGGTAAGGACTTTATAAATCATTTCTGGTCACTCAGGAGGTGGGAGAAACAATTGATAAAGGGGATCTCATGGACTCAGGAAAATGGTCAAACGAATGAAGAGGCAGATCACAGAACAGGGGCTGGGGGAATCTTGGCCACCTACACATGAAACAGAGTATTAGTGTCTAGAATACACAAAGAACTGAAAAAACTAAACACCAAGTGTGTGTGTGTGTGAGTGTGTGAGTGTGTGTGAGTGTGTGTGAGTGTGTGAGTGTGTGTATGTGTGAGTGTGTGTGAGTGTGTGTGTGTGTGAGTGTGTGTGAGTGTGTGTGTGTGTGTGAGTGTGTGTGTGAGTGTGTGTGTGAATGTGTGTGTGAGTGTGTGAGTGTGTGTGTGTGTGTGAGTGTGTGTGAGTGTGTGTGTGTGAGTGTGTGTATGTGTGAGTGTGTGTGTGAGTGTGTGTGAGTGTGTGTGAGTGTGTGTGTGAGTGTGTGTGAGTGTGTGTGAGTGTGTGTGAGTGTGTGTGAGTGTGTGTGAGTGTGTGTGGAGTGTGTGAGTGTGTGTGTGAGTGTGTGTGAGTGTGTGTGTGAGTGTGTGTGTGTGAGTGTGTGTGAGTGTGTGAGTGTGTGTATGTGTGAGTGTGTGTGAGTGTGTGAGTGTGTGTGAGTGTGTGTGAGTGTGTGTGAGTGTGTGTGTGAGTGTGAGTGTGTGTGTGTGTGTGTGTGTGTGTGTGTGTATGTAAGCTATGCAATTAAAATGGGCAACGGAACTAAACAAAAAGTTCTCAAAAGAAGAAATACAAATGCCTAGTAAACACTCTTTAAAAAGCATTGGGTGTCCTTAGCCATCAGGGAAACGCTGATTAGCCCTGCATTGAGGTCACACCTGAAGAGCTGTCAAGGCAGCTGAGAGGGTAATGGGAGGCGCTTGGCACCAAGCCTGATGACTTAAGTTCTAACTCCAGAACTACACAGTAAAAGTGGAGAATTAACTCCCACAAGTTGTCCCCTACCTCCACATACATGAGTGCTCCTGCAACACCATCAATAAAAAAGTAAACGTGAAGAAAGAATCTGTGGCAACGTGTTATGGTAAAAATACCTTATATTCTGAGAGACTGGAGTTTTTGTTGGACCTCACAGCCAGAGTTATACTCTTTGAGGTCACTTAGGACTTAAGACTGCTGTCCTACTGTGTGCTCAGTCTGTTTGTTTACCTGTGTTTAAGAGAATAATGTGACAACTCCAACTTTACTTGTGGTCTTAGGGTTATCTTGCAAGAACAAAACACTATGACCAAAAAGCAAGTTGGGGAAGAAAGGGTTTATTTGCCTCACACTTCTACATTGCCGTTCATCACTGAAGGAAGTCAGAACGGATGAAACAGGGCAGGGGCCTGGAGGCAGGAGCCAGTGCAGAGGCCATGAAGGGGAGCTGCTTCCTGGCTTCTTTCCCGGGCTTGCTCAGCCTGCTTTCTTACAGAATCCAGGACCACCAGCCCAGGGTTGGCTGGGCTGGGCCCATCCCCACTGTTCACTAGTTGGGAAAGTGTTTTACAGCTGGATCTCATAGAGGCATTTCCTCAGCCGAGGCTCCTTCAGCTTTGATGGATCTAGCTGTGTCACATTGACACAAAAGCAGCCAGTCAGTACTCTTGCCTAGGATTTCCATGAAATCAGTGTTTACAACCTCGCTAATGAACGGCTGTAATCTTAAATTAGATGCTCTCCCATGCCCTCAACCAGAACAACACATGTGTGAAAACAGCAAATAGAGGTTGAAAGCAATCCTCTAAATGAATATCCACCATAAAATTGAACAAATGCTAAATCTATTGGTTGATAGACAATTACGTTTGTAATACTGTTATTTATCTGTCGGTTGGGTTCAGGTGGAGTCAGAGGATAATTACGTGTAAGATTCTTTTAAGGATGTCTGTAAAATTGTCTCCCCATGTGATAATTTTTGTGCTGTTCAATAAAATAGAGAGCAAAGCCCTGTGTTAGTGACAGACACACAGTCACACCTGACAGACACACAGTGGCAGATTCACAAGACAGCCTCTAGGCTGGCTCAGATTCAGATTCAGACAACAGTCAGAGGAGAAAAGGCCAGAGAATAAAGAGAGAATTCATGTCTGGTCTCGTTTTGGTTTAATGGCTCTTAGGGGAAATACGTTTATTGCTTTCCTTAATGCCACACTGATGCATTATTGGTGACTTAGAGTTAATCACTAATGCATTTACTCCAAGCAAGAGTCCATATCACCCCTGTCAGAATGGAAATCATCAGAAATACAAATAACAATGCTGGCATGGGAAAGGGGGTCCTTACACACTGTTGGTGCAAGTATACATTGTGTGGAGTTTCTCAAAACACTAGAACTAGATCCCTGTATGACCTTGATGTACCATTCCTGGGCATATATCCAAGGAATTTTGTATACTATGGAGATATTTGGACATCTATGTTTGTTGCCACTCTATTCACAATAGCTAGGAAATGTCATCAACATAGATGTTCATCATCTGACTAATGAATAATGAAAACATACATACAAAGAAAAATGCTACAGTGAATTTGAGGTAAATGGATGGAACTGGAAAATCTATACTGTGTGAGGTCACTCTGGCCTAGAAAGACAAATGCTACATGATCTTTCTCATGTAAGGGTAACATTTTCACCTTTTTGTGTTTTGTGGGTTTAACCTGGAGTACATGAGGAAGGTAGGAACTAGAAAGAGGCTATTGGTGGGCAGAGATGTATCTAGGGAGGGAGATGGTAGAATATGGGCAAAATGAAAGTAGAGAGAGCAATGCTGGGTGCAGAAGAGTCCAAGCAAGATGTAGAGTAATGGGAATGGGGACGAGAGGGGCCAGAGGAAGACAACAAAAATGAGATGTGCATGAAGAAGCTATTTGGAAATCTATGATTTTGCAAACTAAGTAAAAATGCACAATAAGACAATAAAACATATGTGTATAAAAGAATGGGGATGTGGCATATGCCTTAAGTTCCAGTATCCAGGAGGCAGAGGCAGAAGCAGAAGAATCTCTGTGACTTTACATTTAAGTGTGTGTGTGTGCGTGCACGCACGTGCGCGCACACACACATGCATGCACACTCATGCACACACATGCCTTCACATTTTATTTTAAAACATATTGTTAGGCCTGGAGAGACAATGTCTCATCAGTTAAAGACATCTGATGTTCTTCCAGAGGATCTGGGTTCTGTTCCTAGCACCTATGATGGTGGCTGGCAGCAGTCTACAACTTCACCTGCAGGGGAGCCAGTGCCCTCTTCTGGCCTCTGTAGGCATCAGCACACACATGGCACACATACACACACACACACACACAGAGAGAGAGAGAGAGAGAGAGAGAGAGAGAGAGACAGAGACAGAGACAGAGACAGAGACAGAGAGACAGAGAGAAATAAATCAAATCTTTAGCCCTTTTTGAGAGTTTCTCTGTGTAGCCCTGGCTGTCCTGGAACTCACTATGTAGATCAGGCTGGTCTTGAACTCAGAGATTCACCTGTCTCTGCCTCCTGAGTACTGGTATTAAAGGCGTGCATCACCACTGCCTGGGCTTTAAGCATTTTTATTTTTGTGCATGTGCATGATGTATGTGAGGGAGTTCTTGTGGCACAACATTCATGTACAGGTCAAAGGACAACTTTGCAGAGTTGGTTCTCTCTTTTCACTTTCACACAGGATCAAACTCAGCTTGCCCGGGTTGCACGGCAAGTGCTTTTATTTGTCTAGCCCTATGAGCCATATGTTAACAACTTAAGTAGTGTGGTTAACAGTCAAACTTTCACTAGTCCTTTTTGTTGTTGTTTGCTTTGTTACGTTTTTCGAGACAGGGTTTCTCTGTATAACAGTCCTGGCTGTCCTGGAACTCACTCTGTAGACAAGGCTGGCCTCAAACTCATGAATTCCGCCTGCCTCTGCCTCCCAAGTGCTGGGATTAAAGCATACACCACCACTGCCCAGTCTCCCTGATATCTGAACCACACACATTTGGATTACTTTCAGTTCCTGTACATACATTTCTGTGAATGCTGTGGACCACATCTGTAGTGTTTGACACGGCTAGTACCTTCTCACCATTCTCCTTAGGCTTGTTATTTTTCTGTTGCAATGACGAGACACCATGATCAAGGCTACTTACAGAAGAATATTTATTAGGGATTTACAATTTACTTGGGTTAGAATCCCAGCATGGTGGGGACATGGCAGCAGGCAGGCAGGCATGATGCCGGAGCAGTAGCCGAGAGTTTACATCTTGATCCATGAGCAAGAGGCAGAGAGCTAATTGGGAGTGTTGTGGGTTTTTGAAAGTTCAAAGCTTACCCCCAGTGACACACTTCCTCCAACAAGGTCATACCTCCTAAGTCTGCACTAAAAGTTCCAACATCTGGAAACCTAGCATTCAAATTTATGAGCTCATGGGGGTCATTATCATTCAATCCATTGCAGCTTGGATAGGAAGCCTACTTCTTCTGTTTCCTAGAGTTCCTTAGGCCAGTGGTTCTCAACCGGTGGGTCACCAGCCCTTGCTGGTTGAATGACCCTTTCCCAGAGGTCACTAAGACCATTGGAAAACATAGCTATTTACATTACAATTCATAACATGGAAAAATTACAGTTATGAAGTAATGAAAATAACTTTATGGCTGGGGGTCACCACAACATGAGGAACTGTATTAAAGGGTTGTAGCATTAGGATGGTTAAGAACTACTGAATTAGAGTCTGGTGCATGCTAAATGAATTCCATCAACTGGATGCCCCACAAAGGCACTGAATGGTGTTTTGTGAGGAAGAAAAAGGAAATGTGTCCTTTTGTTTGGAATTAAAAGAATTTCCCTGAAATAAGGACAAGTATGTGTATCTTTGCATTTCATGCAAATAATAAGTGAAAGATAAAATTCTAACAATGAAATAGCTAAATAATTATTTTTCCACCTTTGGCATGTAACAAATCAGCCAAAAACTATGTAGTTTGAAATAATGATCGTTTCTTTCTCATGAGTTGTTCTTGCCTGAAGAAGACCTACTGAGGCTGCCTGGGGCAGTCTCACTCACAGGCCCAAGGGGACCCCACTTCAGACAGCAGGAAGGCCTGTGACCCTCTCTTTGGCCTCCACCAACAGCCCAGCTCAGGCTTTGTTGTGCGCCTACCTCAACCGGCAAGGAAACACGCAACCACAACTCTTCTTCACGCAGTTTATTCAGGATCATTGTACAAGCTTCTTTTGCCCCCATCAGCTTCCCCTTCTCCCATCAGCTTCTTCTGCTTCTCCCAGCCCCAGCAAGCCCTTAAATGTGCTCACAGCCCAATCAGCTCATGCCACCTGGCGATCCCGGATAGGCCACAGAAGGAGGAAGGGCACCAGATCCATCAAGCACTTCCAAATAAGGCTTGTTTACAGCTAAGCGGGAACTACCTGGCATCCAGCCAGGCGTCATCTTGGGGCTGTGGCTTCCCACAAGGCTTATGCTCATTGTGGTCTCAAGTTCCAGGACCAGCAAGACCCAACCCATAGAGAAGGCTGTCCTCAACTGCTCTTTGTTTCTAGCACCTTAATTTTTTCAGAGACCTGCTTGTGTATCCCAGACTGTCCTCGAACCCCCAACTCAGTGTGTTGCTGAGGATGCCCTGTTCTTTCTGTCTTGACCTCAACATCTGACTTAAGGCAATGTAAGGGTGTTGTGCATGCTAGTCAAGCAAACCAACCAAGCCACCCTTTTCAACCCCTTCATGCAATGTAATACATGTCCCGTTGGCCAAAGCAGTCAGTCTCATGGCCATGTCTGATTTTGCTTGTTTGTTTGTTTTTGTTTTGTTTTTGAAGACAGAGTTTCTCTGTATAGCTTTGGAACCTGTCCTGGAACTTGCTCTGTAGACCAGGCTGGCCTCAAACTCACAGAGATCCACCTGTCTCTGCCTCCTGAGTGCTGGGATTAAGGACATACACCACCAACGCCTGGTCCAATTTTTGAATAGTAAGAAATTTAATAGTGGCTCAACACTAGTTCTTGATGCTTTTGCTGTGGCCATATTTTTAATTTCTAATTTTGCTGGAACGGAGAGTGGAATCCAGGACCTTGTGATTGCTAGGCAAGTACTCTACAACTGAGCTAAATCCCCAACCCCCATTGTGGGCATAGGTTTACCCTAACAAAGTTGGCTATGTAATAGGGTTCTTAGTTGTTGTTGTTGTTGTTCTATACTTAGCCTTTAGCAAGTTAAATTTCTTGGATGAAGTAGTTGGAACAGAGTCTGGCCATGCAGCCCTGGCTGGCCTAAAATTTGCAATGACCTTCTTGCCTCTATCTCCCAAGCGCCTGTGCTACCATGATGGGATTTGTTTGTTTGTTTGTTTGTTTTTTAAGTGCTGGGAATGAACTCAGAGCTTTGTACTTGGTACACTCATGTCAGGTGGCTCAGAACCACCTGTAACCCCAGCTCCAGGGGATCTGGCCCCTCTGGTCTCTAGGGTTACCTGAACTCACACACACAGGTGCGTCATTTGAAGCAGGATCTTGAAGCAGAGACCATGGATGCTGCTGCTTGCTGGTTCACAGGCTCCTGCTCAGTCAGTTTAATTCTTTTCTCATACATTATCCTGATTACAGTCCCCTTCCCTCCACTTCTCCCAGTTCCTCCTCACCTCCTCTCCCATCTGGATCCACTCTCTTTGTGTCTCTCATTAAAAAGAACAGGAGTCTAAGTGATAACAACCAAATATAAGATAAAACACAAACCATCACATTAAGGCTGGACAAAACAAACCAACAGAAGGAAAAGAGCCCAAAAGAAGGCACAAGAATCAGAGACTCAGGAGCTAGGGAGATGGCTCAGTGGTTAAAGAGTGCTCTTCCAGAGGGCTGGAGTTCAATTCCCAGCACCCACATGGCAGCTCACAACTGTTTGTAACTCCAGTTCCTGGGGATCTGACACCATCACACCAATGCACATAAAATAAAGTTAAAAAAAATCAGAGACCCACTCATTTACACACTCAAGAGTCCCATGGAAATGCTACACTGGCACACACCTTTAATCCCAGCACTCGGGAGGCAGATCTTTAGACTTTGAGGACAGCCTGTTCTACAGAGTGAGTTCCAGGACAGGCTCCAGAACCATGTCTCGAAAAAACTAAAAACAAAAACAAAACAAATCAAAAAAAAACTAAACCGAAAGTCATAACATACACAGAGGACCAAGTAGACCGTGTGCGCACTGCTTCAGTCCCTGCGAGCTCATATGAGCCCTGCTCAGTTGATTCAGGGGGCCTTGTCCTCCGTCCATCCCCTCTGGCTCTCACTCTCTTTCCACCTCTTCTTCTGTGGGGTTCACTAAGCTCTGAGGGGAGGGATTTGATGGAGACCTTCAATTTAGACTTCTCTCTCTCTCTCTCTCTCTCTCTCTCTCTCTCTCTCTCTCTCTCTCTCTCTCTGCATATCTGACTGCAGGTCTCTGCATATGTTCCCCTCCGCTGCCAGAGAAAGCCTCTCTGATGATCACAGGATAAGGCATTGATATGAGTATAGCAGAATATCATTAGGAGTCATTTTATTGATCCTTTTTTATTTTGACCAGTAGTGTTTGGTTTTACCCTAGATCTCTGGCGTATCTAGTCTATGGTTCTTGGTCACTTAAGTGACCATGGAGTGAACATGTTGGTTGGCTACCCTTGAAAGTTCAGTGCCACCATTGCCCTGGCATATCTTGCAGGCAGGACAGATTGCCTGTCAAAGGGTTAGCATGTACATTTCTCTTTTGGTAGCTTATGGAGCACCTTCCTGCACCAAATACATTGGAATGCAGGGGTAAAGGCACCGTGCAAGCACCAGTTCAACTTCTCCCTGTTCAACAAATTGTGTGGGTGTTATCCTCAGCAATGGGGCCTTGCTGTCATTTTGTGGAGAGCAACAGCTTAGCAACAGCTTGAGTTGTTTGGGGATTTCCATGGGCTCTCCTTGACCCAACAACCCAATTGAATGCAACTCAGGCTCACTACTGAAATCCTTGCTTGATGACAAGAGATGACCAGTTGGGACTCCATATCCTCCATTGTTAGGAGACTTCATTAAGATTGCCTCTATATATTTTAGGAAGTTCCTCTAGATTTCCACATCATCATTCTATTGTCCCTCCATCCCTGGCTCCACATACAGTGGTAACAGGTGTGTCCTAGTACTCCTAGCTTATCTTTGTGTGTGCTGGGCTCCGCACTTAACCCTCTGAGAGTCTCAAGAAAGAACCCTCACCTTTTCTTTTATTTATATTGATCTATCTATCTATCTATCTATCTATCTATCTATCTATCTATCATATCTATTGTTGGGTTTTTTGTTTGTTGTTGTTTGTTTGTTTGTTTGTTATTTTGAGACAGGGTTCCTCTGTGTAACAGTCCTGGCTGTCCTGGAACTTAGTTTATAGATCAGGCTGACCTCAAACTCATAGAGATCCTCATGCCTCTACCTCTCGAGTGCTGGGAATAAAGGTGTACCACCTTTTCTTTTATAATGGAATGGCCTGCTTTTATTTGATAACACTTTTTAAAGTATTGGTGATTAAACTGAAGGCCTTGCACATTCTAGACAAGCATTCTGTCACTGAACTGTGTGGCCAGTTTCTTCTATTTCAACTTTACTTTTTATTTTGAGTCAGATTCTCTCTAAGTTGAGGTGCTGAATTCACTGTGTAGCCCAGGCTGTAACTTGTTATTTATAATCTTGGTTCTTGTAATTCTCTTATTCCAGTTCACATGCTATGGACCACTCTTTAATTCTTTAACAGAATATTAGTAAATCACTATGGTAAATTACTTTCTGAAAGGAATTCAGAAATTTCTCATTAACATCTAAAACAAACTGAGCAAAATTAGCAACTTTTGTTTACTTTAATTTTTAATCTCCCAATATGAAAAAAACAAAGAAATTTGTTTACAAATATTTCATGCTTCCTGTTATCTATTTCTGCTGCTTATTTTTATTTGTTTGTACTTCATTTATTTTGTGTGGGTGTGTCCGGGAGAGAAGCATGTTTGCCACAGCACATATGTGGAGATCAGAGGACAACTTTCAGGAGTAGGTTCTCTCTTCTACCATGGAATTGAACTCATGCCGTCAAGCTTGACGACAAACATCTTTATCCACTGAACCGTCCCAACTGTTCTTATCCTTTTATTTTATTTATTTTTTTTTAAAGGTAGGATCTTGTGTATTGAAAGCTGGCCCAGAACTTCATATGCAGTTGAGGATGGATTTAAATTTCTGATCCTCCTGCCTCCACATCTTGAAGCATGTGCCATGCTCAGTTTGATGTGGTGCTGCGGAGTGAACCCAGGTTTCATGCATGCTGGATGCGCACTCTTTCAGTTGAGGCACATTCTTAGCCTTTCCCTTTTTTATGCTTCATATATTCACCCAGTTCAAGCCTGAATTCTGTACTAAGTAGATTATATGCTCATCTTCAGTCTTTTAAATGACTTGTTTATTAAATTATGTCTGCTGTGCACATGATGGATCACCCATTTATTTTTTTATAAAAGCTTAAATTATCGAGATTTTTTTGTTACTTAATTATGTGCAGGTTTATGTGTGTGCATGTAAATATATGTGCTGGAGTGTGGGTTCCCAAGGAGGCCAGGGGCATCAGATTTCCCTGGACATGGAGTTACAGGTGGTTGTGAGCTACCCTGACATGGGTTCTGGGAATCAGACTCAGGTTCTCTTCAAGAGTAATAAGTGGTCTTCATCACTGAAGAGTCTCCAGCCCTTCACCGTCATTAATTGCTTTATGTCTTTCTTATTTTGTTTATATTAGACAGGGGGTGCTGGGATTACAAGCCTTTGCCAGTGTATCCTTAGTCCTTATCAGGTAAACTGGAAAAAAAGTCGGGGTGGGGGACATCACCTGCCAGCGAAGGGCTTATTATCGAGCTGGACCTAGTGCTGGTGTGAAGGAAAGGCTTCATCCTGCTCGGAGGAGCTGAGTTAGGTTTATTTTGCCAAGTGTTTTTGAGACAGGGTCCTACTGTGCAGACCCGGGCTTGCCTGGCTGAGTTATGTAGCTGTAACTCACTAGGAAGACCAGGCCGGTCTTGGACTCCTAGAGATTTACTCTTCTCTCCTCCCAATGAAATTAAAGGCATTTGCCACTGCACTGGGTGGGAATTAGCTTTTCTCTGTGAGGCAGTGCAGGGTGAGGATAATGGTGGGAGTAGGGGTGAGTGGGGTGGTGGTGAGTGATTGGAGGAAAGGTCCATTGGCCCCACCCAATTAGACTCTAAGACATTCTATTTTCTTTTCTTTTTATTCGAGACAGGGTCTCACTGTGTAGCCCTGGCTGTCCTAGAACTCACTATGTAGACCAGGCTGGCCTCGAACTCACAAGAGATCCACCTGCCTCTGTCTTCTGAGTGCTGGGATTAAAGGAGTGTGCTGTATGCCTGGCTTCATTATATTTTCTAGTATTTCTGCTAAAGTGGGTATTTCAAAGGTCCCAGGGGCTTTTCTGGGTAAGGGGCATCTGTGAGAACAACAGACCTTGACACGACACAACAAGACAACTCTGTCTTCCCTATTTTGAGTTTAGTATCAGGAAATGCAGGGTCCTGTGGTGGGGCGTGAGGGCACTTGGCTCTCTAAGAGCTGTGAAAGGAGGAAGCCTTCAGGAGCTTGCCTGGATCCTAGGCTTTCACAGTAGCCTTCCTCCCCCCACCTCTTTTCCTTCTCTTTTCTTCTTTGTCGTTACCTGGGGCTGAACCCAGGGTCCGTTACATACACTTGGAGAGTCCCCAACCACATACTGTACCCCCTCGCCACGCCCACAACAGATCTTTGACGAGCGCTCACTATGCACCAAGCATCGACAAGACACGAGACACAGCTCCTGTTCTCACAGAGCTGAATGAAGCCCGTCTTCCATAATCTACGTCACCCTGCTCTGCACCTTTCAGGACCTCATACCCATCAAAGAGTAGTGGGCTGTTTGCTGCATACACTGCGGAGTGATGTGTAAAGGCTTGTCTCACTCTGCTGAGGAGGGAAAATCACTACAGTGCCCTCAAACACCACGGCGTGGGCTGGAGGTGGTCTTCGGTGTCTACCTGTGCTCCATGTAGCAGCTCAGGGGCTCCACGCACACTGTGACAGCGCCAGTGGTGAAGTAGGACTTGACATTTGGGTCTGGGTGAGTCTGCAGGGCCTGGACAACATCGACGACATCCGTGTAACTAAAGGAGAAAGCACAGGTTAGCTTCCTGTCTGGGGCTACAGAATCGCAGAGGGGAGCGCTGAGTGGCCGAGGACTGAAGACAGAAGGCTGTCACAGGGCTCCTTGGCGATACCCCACTTAGAGATTCAGAGTCCCTGGAATCCACCACGTGCTTCTTCGTTCCCAAGTTCTTCTGGTTCCCCTAAAGGGGAAGAGTGGATGGAAGAGCCAGCCTAGTCTGGAGATAGGAAGCAAGCTCTGAGGGTGGGGCTGCTTTCTGGTCATTACTCAGGAGCTCCTGCCAGGCTGTGACTCTTCAGTTCTTTTCTCCGCCCTCCCCCCCCCCCCATTTCACAAGGTCATCGGATCTATCAAATACCGTTTCTAGTCCCCTCTTCTGCCTGGACCTCCCTCCAGTCTTGATTTACAGAACCAGCCTGACATCTCTTAGGAGTGAACGTGTTTGTAATCCAAACCCCGAGCCGGTTCCTCCCAAGTTTCTGTTATTCTAAGCCCAGGGCACTCCACTCTTTCAGATGCTAGGCTTTGGCTCCATTTTTTCTTGTCTTCGGTGTACATCCAGAAGAGATCACTGCTCACACTCCCACTTTACCAAGGCTACCGCGATGGCCTGCCAGCTGCCTCCTACTTTTGTCCTGCCTCACAGCAAACTGTTCTCAACACACAAGCCAGAGGGATTGCTAAACTCTCTTACAGATCACATTACTGCTCTGCTCAAACTCTCTAGTGGTTTTCTTCTCAGCGCAAAAGCCGAGCCCCTTACCGAGGGTCAGGCAGCCCATGCATCTGACCTCAAATAGAGGGGGGGGGGGGAGAATGCCATTACTTATCCCATCCCTTCTCCTAATCCAACCACGTTGGCCTCCTGGGTCTTCAATGAACATGCCTGGCATACTTCTCCCTTGCACTCTGTTCCCTCATGCTGAAATGCTCTTTTCCCCTGGCATCTGCCTGGCTGGCTTCCTTCCAGGCTGCTCAAGTGGCACCTGGTTGTTTTTGCGGTGCTGGGAATCGAACTCAGAGTGTTGCACATGCAAGCTGAGTGCTCCACCACTGAGCCATGTCAAGTGGCACCTTGTGGAAACATCTTGGGCAATACTGGTAATTCCCCTTGGGACCCCTTGTGTCCCCTGTCCCCAGGTTTCCTGCAAAACACTGACACCCCTTGTTGCTTTTTTCCTGCATGTATGTCTTTGGTCCGGTCCCATCTTCCGTCATTTATTTGCTCACTGTCTCTGCAATACCTTGGCTCTTCAGTGTTACAATCTCTGAAGCCTAAAGCAATACAGATCAACAAACTAGATATTCGACCCCAGCAGACTTCGGAAGGACTCTAAGAAGAGGCCTCTTCACCTCACAGAGGACAGCACTGTCCCAAGGGACCCGGGCTTTATCTAAAGGTCTAAGTCTATGGAGGAAGTCAGACCTGATGGCAGAGTGGCAGATTAGAAGGACCTGTGTGTGTGTGTGTGGCCTTTGGGAGAGAAGTGGGACGTCGGGGAGTAGGTGCAGCCTGCCAGAGCTATGTCCTGAGCTCCTAGACACAACTCACCTGTAAAGAGGCCCTTGGTTTTATCCCAGATTAGGACATTGTCCTTGGTCCTGCCCAACCATCAGGGCTGCAGGGAGGACAGGGTGTGCTAAGTTCTTGCTTCCCCTGGCTGCTCCAGGGGTGTTTATTTTTCATTTTACATAGGTTCTCACCCTATAGCTGTAGGTAGCCTGGAACCTGCTATGTAGACCAAGTTGGTCTCAAACTTGTGGGAATCCTGCTTTAGACTCCCGAGTGCTAGGATTACACTCTGCCTGGCTTGCTCAGGAGACTGCCAGTGAGTCTTAGGCTCTGTTCCCTGGCTCCATTCCCAGGCATGTGTGTGTCTATTTGCAGCACTGTGGGTCCCCATGCAGGAGAATGCCACATACTTGCCAAGTGGACTGACACTTGCACACTGTCCTGAAACTCTCTGTGGGAACATTAACCAGACTTGCTGTATAAGAAAACGTGTAAACCTGCTCCTTAGCATTAACACTTCCCGTCTTCTGAAAAGAATGACTTCTTCGTCTCAGATGGTCAAGCACTTGCCTAGCATGCACAAAACCATGGTTGGATCCCCAGCAGCGCATAAGCTGGGCACTGTGTCACAAGAGCATCGTTCCAGCATAATCAATGTGGCACTGTAAGGAGAGTAACTCATTTTTAGCATTCAGGAAAACACTCAAAGTTCATTGGAATTCATTTTGGGGAGCTAGAATGGATGGATCCCAGTCAACTTTTTGTCACAATGCCTGATTCTGGTCCCCCTGGGTGATGATTTTAACAACTGATACAACTTGTAAGGACCCTCACCAGTCTAAGCCACAGAGAGTCCACTGCTGAGGACACAGGAACACACTGTAGAGACCTGGGCTGGGTTACATTAGGGCTTTGTGAGGGTTTAGCTCATGGAACATGGCCTTGCAGCCACCTGGTCCTGTAGTAAGGCCTGGACTTTCTCCTCAGCTGTAGCATTCATCTTCTACTGCAGATTGCCTCCTTAACAGACACTTTAATTTTTGATATTTATTTACCCATTTTGATACAGGGATCCCTATGTAGCCCCCATCTGGTCTGGAACTCACTATGGAGACCAGGCTGGTCTCAAACTCATAGAGATCTGCCTACCTCTGCCTCCCCAGTGCCGAGATTAAAGATGTGCACCACCACACCTGGATAGGAATAATTTCTTTTCAAAACAGTTTAAAATTTTTAAAGTTGCTGGGTAGCTAGAGAAGTTCTTTTATACTACCCCAACCCACACAGTTTTTCCTATTAGTAATGTCTCATTAATGTAACAATTATTAAAATTAATGGGGCAATATTGGTATGTTCATTAAAGTGTATAATTTACATTACAGCCTTTTATGAGACAGCATTCCTCTGTATTGCTTTGGAGCCTGACCTGGAACTGTCTCTGTAGACCAGGCTGGCCTCGAACTGAATTATAGGTGCTTGGGATCAAACCATGAGCCTCTCACATGCCAGGTAAGCATCCTTCCACCTGAGCTACATCCCCCAGTCTGCCTCACATGGTTCTCACTATCCTCCAACTTTTGGACTGAAACAAAAACTCTTCTCCAAGCCTAAGTGGCTGAATTTTAGTTGCGGACCACTAAGTCTAACTAGGGTTCACTCTCTGTGTTGTGTTTTCTGTGATTCATAATGTCACGGATCAGATATTATAGTATCGTGTAGAATAGTTTATTGCCTTAAAATTCCTCTGTGCTTCACCTGTCATCTTTCCCTGTCCCCCAAACTCTTGGTGACTACTGACCTCTTTATCACCTTTATAGTTTTGCCTTTTTCTCAATGTTAGCTAGTTGTGATTAGACACCTTTCATGCCTGCCTTCTTTTTCTCAGTAATAATGTCTTCTTTATCTTCTGGTTCTCTCTCTCTCTCTCTCTCTCTCTCTCTCTCTCTCTCTCTCTCTCTCTCTCTCGTGTGTGTGTGTGTGTGTGTGTGTGTGTGTGTGTGTGTGTGTATTGTGAGGGGGGCCCCTGGGATTGGCCTGCTTCCATTTCCCCAGCACTTGGATAGCAAGCATACACTGCCACACTTGGTATCTTAGTTAGGGTTTCTATTGCTGTGAAAAGCTACCATGACCACCACAACTCTTATAAAGGAAAACAATTGTGGTGGCTTCCAGTTCAGAGACTCGGTCTATTATCGTCATGGTGGGAAGCAAGGAAGTATGCAGGCAGACATGGTGCTAGAGATGGAGCTGAGAGTTCTTACATCGTGACTCACAGGCAACAGGAAGTGGTCTGTGTCACTAGGTACGGCTTGAGCATATATGAGACCTTAAAGCCTACCTCCATAGTGACACACTTCCTCCAACAAGGCCACAACTCCTAATAGTGCCACTCCCTTTGGGGGCCATTTTCTTTCAAACCACCGTTCCTGGATTTAAAAAAAAAAAATGTTTGTATGAGCATTTTGCCTATGTGCATGATTTTATCTGTATGAACATTTTGTCTGCATGTATAACTTTTATCTATATGAGTGTCTTGTCTGCAAGCATGACTGGTGCTCACAGAGATCAGAGGAGGGTGTTAGATCTCTTGGAAGTGGAGTTACCCATGGTTGTTTCTGCCATGTGGGCGCTAGGAACTGAAACCGGACTGAACTGGTCCTCTGCAGGAGCAGCCAGTGCTCTTAACTGCTGAGCCATCTCCAGACCATGAGCCTGTCTTTTCTTTTCACATAGGTACTCATGATCTGAGCTTGGGTCTTCATGCTTGCGTGGCAAGCACTTTACCAGGCTAGCCATTACTCCAGCTACTCTGCTCTCTTTTTATTGCTGAGTAATATTCCATGGCGCAGCTGTTTACCCATTCATTCGTTGGAATGGACCAAAACTGGTAGGTTAACTAAAGTCTATAGTTTGCGTTAAGGTCTAACCTTTTTTTTTTTTTTTTTTTTTTTTTAAGGTACGTTCTCATGTAGCTCAGGCTGGCCTTGAACTTGCTATATAGCTAAGGGTGACCCACCAGTGATTGGCTGCTTTTAGTTTCTATAAAATCATGTGCTGGTTTTGTGTGGACTTGAATTTTCAGCTCAGTTGGATATATGTCCAGTGTGACTGCTATATGCTAGAATGGGCTGTGCTTAGTTTTGTAAGAAACTATCAAGGCGAATGTAGTGACTCAAGTCTATAATCCCAGCAACCTGATAAATTGAGACAGGAGGTCTATATGGAGACCATAGCTCTCGAGTTCCAAGCTAGCCTGGTCTACTAAGTGGGACCCTGTCTCAAAAAACAAATGAACCAACCAACCAAATAAACAAAACAAAACAAAAGCATCAAAAAAATCTTGTCAAACTGTTTTCCAAAATGAGTATCCTTTTTTTTGTTCCCTCCTGTTTCATTCTCTGGAGTGTTGGAATTGCAGGCAGGCAGCCTCATGCCCAGATCTGAGTGTCTCTGCTTACCAGACTGACACATGAGTCTCCTTGGTGGGTATCTGGTCACATCTCTAGCCTATTCTTAATAGTATTTCTTTTCTACTTATTATTGTTGAGTTTAAGAGTTCTTTGTCTATTTTGAGTAACAGTTCTTTACCAGAAATGTATTTTGCAAATA
>JANBXA010000372.1:66155000-66425000 GCA_030556225.1 Cricetiscus sungorus | reverse complement strand
AAGATTTACCCGGACATATTCTCTATTAGAACAATTACATAAGACCTCGTGACTAATTTCTAGCTAGATTGACATAAAAAAGCATGAAGCATGCAATTTAAGAAAATGTTACAAAGCTGGGCATGCATTGCCTTGACCCTCTGTCTTGCTTAATGGCTGGAGCCCTAGCAACTACCTTGGACCATGAGTGGAAGCAATTCCATTGAAGACAGCTGACTGAAAAACAAAAGGTCCTGTTTCACAATGACCGAGTTGCCAGATGGATATGGTAGCACACAGCTGTAACCCCAGCCCTTGGAAGCTGTGGCAAAAGATCACAAGTTCAAGACCAATCTGGACTACATAATAAAGACCCCATTTCGGCCCATTTACACACAAAAATAAATTTTATGCCAATGCTAACTTGAGAGAAAAGGTGACACATTATGTTTTATTTATACTACTGTTATTTGGAGGTTGGGTTTTTGTAACAAGCTTTTCCCCTTTTATTGAAAATAGATTATTTTCGCAGACAATATAGTTCCCCCTCCCTCTATTTCTCTCAGTTCCTCCCCATCTCCCCCTCATCAGATTCACTCCCTTTCTGTCTCTCATTAGAAAAGAACAGGCTTCTAAGAGATAACAACAAAACATAACAAAATAAAATAAGATAAAACAAAAAACTCACATTGCGTCTGGACCAGGAAACCTAACAGAAGGAGAAGAACTCAAGAGAAGGTACAAGAATCAGAGATTCTCTTGTTCACACACTCAGAAACCCCATAACAGTGCTAAACTGACAGCCATAATATATGCACAGAGGAGCTGGTGCAGACCAGAGCAGGCCCTGCACCTGCTGCTCATATGGTCCTTGCTCAGTGGATTCAGAGGCCTTGACCTCCTGGTTGCCTCCATCCTCTCAGGCTCTTACTCTCTTTCCACCTCCTCTTCTGTGGGATTCCATGAACTGTGAGGGGAAGGATTTGATGGAGACATTCCATTTAGAAACAAATGTTCCAAGGTCTCTCTGTGTGTATAATGTCTGGCTGTGGGTCTCTGTATTTGTTTCATGCTGCAGAAGGAAGTTTCTCTGGTGATGACTGAGTAAGGAAAGCATTGATCTATAAGTATAACAGAATATATCACTAGGAGTCATTTTACTGATATATGTACATATATATGTATAATAAGACTAGTGGTGTTTGCTTTTACCCTAGGTCTCTGGGCTATCTAGTCTCTGGTTCTTGATCACTCAAGCACTGTCTGGTATAGCTTCCATCTCTTAGAGTGGGCCTTAAGTCAAATCAGACATTGACTGGTTACTCCCACGGCTCTGTGGCACCGTTGCCCTAGAGTATTTTTGCAGGTAGGACAGATTGTAGATCAAAGGTTTTGTGGCTGGGTTGGTGTTTGTGTTTCTCTTTTGGTGGCCCATGGAGTACCTTCCCACACCAAAGACACTGGAATGTAGGGGTGAAGGTTTTATGTAGACACCAGCCTGATCGCTCCATGTTCAATGAGTTGTGTGGGTGTGTTGTCCTCAGCAATGGAGCCTTACTATCAGTTTATGGAGAGCAACCTATTGTCTTGGCAACAGCCTGGGTTGTTTGGGGATTTCCATTGGACCTTTTGGCCAATAACTTAATTGGATGTAACCCGGTTCCAGCACTGGAAGCTTTGTTTGATGACTAGAGATGAGTTGGGACTCTGTCTCCCCCATTATTTGGAGGCTTCATTAGGATCACCCTCATATATTTTAGGAAGTTTCCACTACATTAAGTTTCCAGGCCACCTCAAATGCCTCTCAATCCTGCTATCTCACCTCAATTCCCTCCCCTTCTCCATCTGATCCTTCTGCTCCAGCCCCCATCGAAGGAGACATACTCACTTACAGAGGTTTCTCCACAGATCCAGTAAAAGGATGGGAGGATGAGCTGTCTTACTGGGCCAGATAAGCCAGTCCTGACACCCCCTTATGCTAAGAGCAAGCATGTGCTATTTCTGAGGCCAAGGCCTTCAGGCTTCAGTCCTGAAGTGAGCACACACCCAATCCCAGTGCCAGTCACCAATAAACCCCAGAGCAGCGGGGAAACTCGGGTGTGGCATCTATAGTAACCCACAGGGCATCAGGGTGGGTCAGGTCTCACTGGTGCAGGTTCACACAAGTTCCAGACCCGGCTCATCTACCCATGTGTCTCTTCTCCTATTTGGGCAAACATGCTGCCTATAGCCTGTTATCTGCTTGACACTGGCAAGGACACAAGTGGGAAGGGTACCACAGAAGGACATTTCAAGACCTTACATGTGTCATGTTCATTCACATCTATTGTACAAAAAAAAAAAAAAAAAAAAAAGGTCACAAAGCCAAGGCCTAAAATTAAGGCTGGAGAGCACACTTCACCTGTCACAGGGTAGATGGCCGTGGTCTGGAAGGTACTGGAGAGCGGGCTCTCAGGGACTCTCCCCAGAGGCTTGGTGGCCCAGAGACAGGTCTGGCCTTGCTGGAGAGCAAGAACACTAGCCCCTCTTCCTATTTACCTGGAAGAAAGCTTCACTGTGGCCCTAGGTCCCACTTCAGCTGCCCAAGTGCCCAAGTCCTTGGCCCAGTGGGGGCTGTCCCACGTTTAGGCTCTTCCTGGCCTGTGATTGTGCAAGGCCTTCAGCTGTCCTCTGAGCACACACTCTCAGCTGGGCAGAGAGAGGGCTGAGGGTTCAGCAAAGAGGAAACAGCCCCCAGGACAGGATCCTCCTTCCTCTCCTGGGAAGCAGAAGCAGAGAGCCAGCCAGCTGCACCGACTCTTTGGCCTTCCTTCCTGTTCTCTTCTCTGGCAGGCAGGTCAGCCAGCCCAGCAGTCATTTCCTCCACGAAACAGGCACCTCCAGCTCTGTACCACAGAGGAAGCAGATCAGGGAGTGGGGAGCCAAGTGGGGCTGGGACTTTGGGGTGGGGTATCCAGGTGGATGTGACTCCCGGACTTTCCAAACATATGCAAACCCTAAACATAAACTCTAAGCTATTCCCCCATGCCAGGTCCTCTGCACCCCCCCCCTCCCCCCAGACATAACCCCACTCCCCGCTCCACAGCAGCCATTCCCACCCCAGGCTCACCTGCTTCCTCCCACAATCCCAGCACATCATCCCAAACCCACCCCCCTCATTCCTACCCAGGAACCATCTTATCCTCTCCTGCACCCATTCCCACCCTAAATTTCCATCCAGATCCCAGCCTACTATTCAACCGAACCACGCCCATCCCACCCGATTTTCTCACTCTAAAGCGCTCCACTCAGCTTTACCCACATGCTATTTTACCTGCCGTGGGTTCTTCAGTAAGGGCTGGGCAACACTAAGTTGTGGGATCAGCTATAGACGTAACTTCCTGCTACTTCAATCAAAGTCAATCAATGGGTAACCACCAGGCTGGGTGACCTAGGTTTGTAACCCCAGCTACATGGCAGACTGAGGCTCAGCCTGATGACAGAGCAGGTTCAAGGATAAAGCAGGAAAACTTATCAAAAAGAGGGGTTGTGGCTAGGGATGTAATACATCGGCAGAGTCCTTGCCTGGCTGCAGGAGGTTTTACGTTCAGTCCCCTGACCACATAAACCAGGTTTAAGGATGAGTCTGTAACTCCAGCATTTGGAAGGGAGAGGCAGGAAGTCAGAAGTTCAAGGTGCTCCTCAGCTACATAGGCGGCCTGAGATGCACGAGTCCCTGTCTGAAAACACACACACACACACACACACACACACACACACACACACACACACAGAGCATGGATTCTGTGGCTGACACAGTTGATGTTGGGCCTGTGTTTGGGGCTCTCCTCTATTCTGAAAAGAATCTACTCCTAGAATTGCCCTCTTACTACACTCTTACTTCTCTTTCTGAGTGGCCTCTAGCTGGCTGCATCTGTGTCTTTCTTTCTCCAGCTGATAGGGAAGTAGGGGGATACTATGGGGTACAGGAAAAAGAAACTGAATCCTACGCTGGGGAAAGCTACCCACGGTGACCCTGCCCTTGTCCCTTTTGAGCCTCCTGGACTAGGCTTCTGAGGTCAGAGGTCAGGGAGTCAGGGCCTCAGCCTGTTCTATAGATGTGCTGGTCTCACATGCAGTCAACATGGGGTTTCAAAGCATACCCGGGCGCCCTCATGGCTCTGACATGGCTCATGCCGATTCTGGTGTGGGCATTTAAACCCTTTCTTTAGTATGTTCTACTGCTTGGGGACTCAAGGATGAAAATCAGGAACTTCTCTCTGAGGGCAAGCTGTCTAAAAGTCATGTTGACAGGAGGAATTTCTTCAGGGCCCACAGCTCGCTGTCCCAAGACACATTTCTGCTTTTCTCCCAGGACCAGAATTTATCCCCAGGGAGTGCAGGGTGCCTAAGCAGGTTGGCCATCCCAATCCAAGCCCATGGCACCTCTCCATCGGTGCCAGGCTTTCACGCAGGGGTTATCCCTCCTCTTTCTTTAAAAACAAAAACAAACAAAAAACCCAGTCCCTTGGGCATTTGGGGTGGAACAGGCTGAGTCAGTATGCTGAATTCCAGTGGGGCTGGTCTCTGTAGTACTGGGCCTGGGCCAAATGAGGCAATGTTGTCATATAGTCTCTCACATGCTCCATTCTGGTGTTTGGATGCCTAAATCCCACCATTCCCTTACAAGAGTCATCATTGCCGTTTCTAGGACCTCAATTATAGGAGACAGGGAGCTGGGGGCAGCAAAGGCATAGCTTGCTAATGTTCTGGCTGCAGGGGAACTGGCTCAGGTGTGTGGATCTAAGCCCTAGGGCTAATCTGACCAGATGGGCTGCCTTTTCTTAAAGTGACAGGATAGCCCGAGCCAGTTTCCAGAAGCCAAGTATGTTACTGAGATGGTCCTGAAGGCCGTGGGCCCTTGGGGAGCAGAGTTCTTTCTGTACTACTTGGGCCTGTTGTCACATTCCTGTGACGACGTCTCTTCTGCTTTCTCCATGGGGCTAAGTGCTACTTCGGTATCTTGGGAGCAACTCAGATCCCTGCCCAGGCCTGGACTCTTGCTCAGCCCTCTCCAGGTAGCCATTGCCAGCATGTGGTGGACGGGCTGGAGGCTGGGAGATGTCATGAGTTTCCTGTCCCCACTTCCAGCCTCTCCAGGCCTGCTTGACACCATGCTGAGTCAGCAGGCAGCTGGGAGGATTGCAAAGTTGCAACACATGTGTGTAATAAAATATACATAAGATAAATTTTACTATTCTGCCTTCAGGTGTACATTTACACTGTTATCCAGCCGCCGCCACTGTCTATTTCCAGAACGTTCCCATCATCCATAACAGAGTTTCTGTACTTGTCAGATGTTAATCCCATATTCTGTCCTTTCCAAGACCAGGGTAACTTCACCCCATTTTCTGTCTCAAGGTCATTCATTAAGTTGAGCAATGCAGCATTTTCCCGCTTTGGTAATGACACGTGTCAGAAATGCATCTGTCCTGACTGATATTCTGCCATTTCCACAAACACATCTCTTTGCTCATCCCTCCCTTGATAGGCACAGGGCCCTTTCTGTCCTCTGGTGACTGAAATTCAGATGCTGCTCTGGACGTGATGTAGGAGTGTCTGTTTGGAGCCTTGCTTCCATCACAGCAGGTTATGAGCCCAGGAGTGGAATCACTGCCCCATTTCATAGTTCTATGCTGACTTCTTGAGGGATTCCCAGTCTTCTGCACTGCTCTGTGTTATGTCCCACTAATGATGCATGAGGCTCCCGTTTCTGCACACCCTGCTCAACAGTTTTTAGTCCTGTGGTTTCACTAGCAGCCATCACAGAGGTGGGAGCCCACTGGTTGTTCTGGGTGTATGTGGTATATTCACATGTTTGTCATCGCCTGTCTAGGAGCAGGACATAGGAGGACACTGTGTGAGAATTCTCCCCTTTCACTTTCCACTCTATCCCCCGGAGACAGGGTCTCTAACAGCTGATTACAGCTGAGCTGGCCAGCACACCCCATCACTCCTCTGCATCTGCTCCAAACAGTGCTGGGGCTGGATGTTTGCAGATGCTGTGGTTCCCACCGTCTGAGCCATCTGCCCCCCCCCTCACTGTGGCTTGAGTTTTCCTGCTGGCTTACCAGTGTTCTTTTGGTCTTTTTGCTTTTTTTTCTTTCTTTGTTTGTTTCATTTGTTCATTGGCCACAGGTGTGTCTTCAGTGAAAAGCGTCTATTCAAGTCCTTTGTCCATTTTCCTAATTGGGTTATTTTATTTTGGAGGAGGCTATGTTGCTGCCAGAGTTCTCTACATGTTCTGGATATTAAACCAAATAAGTCTCAAGTATTTTCTCTCATTCTTTGGCTGCCTTTCTTCATTTCTCTGCACAGTGTCTTTGATGCACACAAAATCAACTCCATCTATCTTAGGGTTTCTATTGCTGCAACAAAACACCATGACCAAAAAGCAAGTTGTAGAGAAAAGGGTTTATTCAGCTTACACTTCCATATTGCTGTTCATCACCAAAGGAGGTCAGGACAGGAACTGAAGCAGGGTACAAAACCAGGGAGTTTACTGCCTTACCTATTCCCCTTTTCTTTTCTGAGACAGGGTCTTGCTACATTGCTCACACTGGCCCCAAACTCACCATCCTCCTGCCACAGCTCCCTGAATGCTAGAATTACAAAGCTTCTAATTCAGGAAGGCATGGCCCAATCCAAAGCCACAGACATCACCACCTGGGTTTTCTTCTACATATTTCTTGGACTCCTATGTGTGGGGCCTGTGGAGTGTTCCTTCCCACTGTTCCTTTCCTCTTTGGCACAGGACTTACTTCTTGTGCGTGGTATACAGTAGGCTCTTAACTCATATTTGTGGGTGTAAACATGTGTTGTGCAGGGCCCTTGTGCCACCTAACACACTTTCTTTGTCATCTTTCTAGCTAGACTCTGAATTTCAAGGACCACACACTCCTGTCCCAATCACCGAGAAGACTCTGTGGGTCTGGGGCTCTCCACAGCTGTGGACACATGTCCTCAGGCCTAGGTCCGAACAAATGGGTGAACGCCAAGAAGAAGGAGAACACAGAGACTCCTCCGCTGTGGCCAAAGGGACTCACTTCAGAGGGGAAGTTACAGATTTGTGCAGCACCCTGAAGGCTGAGTAAGAGTTCTACAAGCAAAGATAATTTATGATGGGGGTTGAGCCAGGCAACTGGGGAGCCAGAGAGGCAAGCCTGGCAAGCCTGGGCCCAGAGTCAGGGCCCAGAGACAGGGGGTGGCATGTGAGGTAAGAAATGGAGGTCTTTCAACTCTTATGGGCAATGAGACGCCACGGAGGCTTTTGAGAAGAATGACTTCTCAAAGCCAACACTTATCAGGAGGCTGAAGGAGGGTTCTGTGAGTCTGAGAACAGTGTGAGCTACAGTGTTGAGAACTTTGTCTACAAACAAGCAAGCAACCTCAGCATTTCGGAAAGTGCAGTCAGATACATTCTGACTTGTAGCTGGTAAGGTTGGGGGCAGGAGACAAATCTCAAATAAGCCCACCGTGCTTACTGGGTGAGCTGGAGTGAGTCACTGGGCCTCTGGACTCCAGACTCTTGGTTTGGGCAATAGGGAGAGGCAGGGGAGAAGTAAAGAAAGACACATTCAACTGTTCATCTGCCTTGAGGCTGCGTCCCTCTCAAGGGGAGGAGCCAAGGAACACAGAAGACTTTCTGGGGCATGCCACCAAGTGAGGGCATTTCTAATCACACCCTGAGCCAGGAACACAGGCTTCTGGTTTCCTGTGGGTGGCTTCCCCAACAGTTCTTAGGAAGCCTGCCTCCCCGTTGGGCTGGCCAACACAGCAGGTGAGATAAACCCTGCAGGCTCTGGGGCCAAAGTGTGCCCAGGGTGTCCCTAAGAGGCCTCTGTGTGCCCCCCCCAGCCTGTCTTCCTGCTGTCTGAGGCACCTGAGCTCACCTGAGGACTAGCCATGTGTGCTCTGCTCTTACTGCTCCTGTTGGCCTCTGTCTTCTCTCTAGGTAAGTTGTCTGTCACAACATCTGGTCTCTGGGGGACCCAGTACAGCAGCCAGCCTGTGCCTAGGGCAGATGTGTCTGAGCACATCCTGTCCCCGGGGCACTGAGAGGGCCTGTCTGGAGCCCCCTTTCTTGGGCAGGTGATAGGGCTCTGAAGCACACTCAGGCCCACATCGCCCTCTCCTCTGTCCTTCTCCTACCCACCTCCAGGCCAGAGCACATGGGGTGTCTCCAGTCCCAAGGATGTGCAGGGCTTGAAGGGGTCTTGCCTGCTCATTCCTTGCATCTTCAGCTTCCCTGCCAATGTAGAGGTTCCTGATGGCATCACGGCCATCTGGTACTATGACTACTCAGGCAAACGGCAGGTGGTGAGCCACTCAGGGGACCCCAGCCTGGTGGGGGAACGCTTCAGGGGCCGGGCCGAGCTGATGGGAAACATGGACCACAAGGTGTGCAACCTGGTGCTCAAAGACCTGCAGCTTGAGGACTCCGGCACCTACAACTTCCGCTTCGAGATCAGTGATGTCAACCGCTGGTTAGATACCAGAGGCACCCAGGTCACTGTGACAAGTGAGGAGGCTGAGGACCGGCCCCTGCCAGGGACCCCGAGGCTATGCTGCCTCCCTATCCTTTGACCTGACTTTACCCAGGTCTTCAGCCTCAGCTCATGCTGTGGTCTTGGCCCTACACTGTTTCCCTCTGTGACACTGCAGAATGATTGACTTAAGATTTTTCCCTTCCTTGAGGTCCCCTTGACAAGGGCTCATGGGGGCAGAGGTCTAGGGTGAGTTGAAGGCTAGCCTTGACAATTCCTGTCTTCATTTCCAGAGGACCCCAGCGCTCCCACTATTACTGCCCCGAAGGAGCTGCATGAGGGCTTGGAGGTGAACTTCAACTGCTCTACACCCTACATGTGCCTGCAGGAGAAGGCCAGCCTGAAGTGGGAAGGCCATGACCCTACTCATTCTGTCATCTTCAGTCACAACAGCCTCGAGCCCACTGGTGTCAGTCACCAGGAGACCCTACATACGGTCTTATCCTGGCAGGACCATGGCCGGATCCTGCGCTGTCAGTTCTCACTGGCCACGCTTAGCAGTGAGAAAGAGTTTTTCCTCCAAGTACAGCGTGAGTGTGTCACACCCTGGTGACTGAACACCGTTTCTGTGGCTCCCTTACAAAAAAAAACAGCTTGCCTAGTCCCTAGGAACAGACCCTTTGTGGCACTCAGGTGCATTCAGGCCTTCAGGCAGGGCCAATGGAGAGAGACTGCTGAGCCCTAACAGCCCATGCTTATTACAATCCCAGTGTCGGGGAGACAGAGACACGTGGGTCTCTGGGGCTTGCCAGACAGTCTAACCTGTTGGGCAAGTTCCAGGTCAATGAAAGACTCTTCCTGAAGAAACAAGGTGGACAGCACCTGGGGAACAGCAGCCAATGTTGACCTCTGGCTTCTGTATGTGTGCACCCCATATATGTGACCACACACACACACACACACACACACACACACACACACACACACACACACACACACACACACCCCACAGTCTCATGCATGCACAACAGGATGGGGATTATTAGTATTCTTAGTCCCTTGCTTATAAATTTTTCTGAGAGCTAATGTTTGCTGTCTTTGTCCTCCTGCCATGACATGGCTAGTCCCATTTCCAATTGCTACTGCAAGCCACCAAGGCAAGTAGGGTGCTCATGACCTTATCTATGTAACTCATCCACACAGAATGTGGACAGTGTTATAACATGTTGGCCGTCGATAGCCATTGATAGCTACACATAGGCCAAGACCACATTCTCAGAGCTCATTGGAAAAGCCTCATAAGAATGCACCCGGAGTAGAGGAGGAGAGGTGACACTGGGTGTCAGGTCTTTTGAAAGAAGTGTACCAAACACCCTGCCATCCTCATGAACTGTACCCGACATCTCATCATACTTTGCAGATGCCCCCAAAGGTGTGGAGATCCTCGTCAGCTCTGCAGGAAAAAACATCCTTCCAGGGGATCTAGTCACACTCACCTGCCAAGTGAACAGTAGCTATCCTGCCATCAGCTCTGTGCAGTGGGTCAAGGATGGAGTGAGCCTCGGAGCCAATGGGCATGTGCTACAGCTGTCTTCAGCAGCCTGGAATGATTCTGGAGTCTATACCTGTCAAGCAACGAATAATATAGGCTCTATGGTGTCACCCCCAGTCAGCCTCCATGTTTTCAGTAAGTCCTGGATGAGGCGAGATCTAACCTGAAGCTGAGGGGACCTGGTGGTCCTGGTAAGACAGCACCAGAGGCTTGCATACCAACGATAATACCTTCTTACGGGGGACAAGTCGGGAGGGCCCTGGGAAATGGCATAAAGAGAATCAGATGACTCCAGGGTGGGGTTGCTACATGGGGTGGGGGTGAAGTTCACTATAACATGTAGAGACTGAAGCTGACAATTATCCAGAACTCGAAGGATGTGTCCTATGCTAACCTTGCAGTGGTTGAGGTCAAAATAAGCCCAGCAGGGCCCATCCTGGAAAATGAGACAGTGACGCTGCTCTGTAGCATCCCCAAGGAGGCACCCCAGGAGCTCCACTACAGCTGGTACAAGAACCACATTCTTCTGGAAGATGCCCACTCCCCCACCTTGCACCTGCCTGCGGTCACCAGGGCCAATACCGGCTTCTATTTCTGTGAGGTGCAAAACACCCAGGGCAGTGAGCGCTCCGGCCCAGTGAGTGTGGTGGTCAAATGTAAGTGGCCAGTATGTGGGGCAGCAGATATCACCAGAGTAGGGCAAAAGGGTGGGTGGAGTCTCTGCAAGAAAGTCGGGGTCCCTGGCAGCTTCAAGACCCTTGGCCCAAGTGTGGACTGTGCAGCCAGATGGGGTTGAATGCATGCCCAGCTCTGCACCCCTATACAATGCTGACCCTCCCAGACGCTGTCTGTCTTCTCCTGTGTTTACAGGTGTTTTACTTAGAAATAAGTTCAACCTTATGAAAAGTTGTAGAAAACGTTCAAAGAATCTTCATATGTCTTTAGTCTGGCATTGGACCCTGTCTCTGCATGCAAATGTGGGTTGTATTGTTTATCCCACACACATGCATGTGTATACATTTGCATATACATATATCATTACTCATTCTGTACACACCTGAATATGCATACATATTACTTGCATACCTTCCAGGTGCATTTAGAATTATAATGGGGCTGTACTGCAAAGAGCTTTTCTCACACCTTTAACCCCAGAACTCAGTATGCAGAGGTTAGTGGGATATCTGTGAGTCCTGGGTTTGCCAGGGCTACATAGTGAGATCCTGTCACTGAATGCAGGAGTTTGGTTCAGTCAGCATTAAACATGCATGCATCAGCCCCCTGTTAGCTACATTTAGGTCAAGCTAGCTAACACATGCTTACTTCACAATTAAGTGCCAACTAGTCTGTGAAGTCACTGAATGCCTGCATCCAAAGCCTGCTAATAGCACAATACACCAGAGTGCCAGGGTCTCTCCTAGGCTAGGTACTGTATATGGCTGACCTTCCAGTAGCATGAGAGATGGCCGTACTGTAATTCGATAGCTTAGACAAAGACCAACGTTCAAAGTACAGTTTATATTGATTTTTCACACCACCATAAAGGTGAAAAATCCCAAGTGGAGCAATTATAAGTGGACGATTGTCTGTATGTATGTGCCTGGAGTTGCAAGTGTAGGGTCAGTGTGCCTCTCCCAAGATCACCCTGTACATAACCCACACAAGGATCACACCAGGAAATGTGATACTGATTCCAGACTATGGGCAGTCCTGAATCTTTCCCTGTCCTTCTTGGAGGCTACGCCCCAGTTTGTATTTGGAGTCTACCTTGGAGCATCTCATTAGGAGATGCTCAGGGCCAGTTTATCCTGTGCTGCTAATGGTCTCTTTGATCACTTGGTAAAAGTCCTGCCCTCTGCCTGGACTGTTCCAGTTTTCTCATCTTTAAAATGCACTGCTGTCCAGGCACGGTGGTTCACCACTGTAAGCTCGCACTGGGGAGGCTGAGGCAGGAGGATCAGCAGTTTGGGATCAGCCTGGTTACAAAGTGAGAATCTAATTTGGGGCCCTGAGTTCCATTTGCAGTGTGGACATGAGTGCTAGCCTGGCTAACAGAGCAATTTGCCCACCCAGAGGCTAAAGTGTATTCAGCAAATGCTCAAGAGGGTCTGAGATGACCCTGCTCCAGGGCTCTGTGGGGCAAGGGAATGCATAGGCTAAAGCAGGGGATCCAGGAAGTGACCTGTCTGAGGGTGACAAGCCACCTCTGGTTCCCACACAGACCCACCCCTTGCTCCAGTCCTGACTACCTTCCTGGAGACACAGGCTGGGCTTGTGGGCATCTTCCACTGCTCTGTAGTCAGTGAACCCCTGGCCACACTGGTGTTGTCACACAAAGGCCTCACGCTGGCCTCCAGCTCTGGGGAAAACGACTTCAACCCTCGATTCAGCACATCCTCTACCCCCAACAACCTGCGCCTAGAGATCCGAGACTTGCAGCCAGAGGACAGTGGGGAGTACACATGTTCAGCCACCAACTCCCTTGGAAACGCAACTTCCAGCCTGGACTTCCGTGCAAATGGTAATGTGGGCGTTGCTGCAGGGGGCACCAGTGGAGGGTGTTCGAGGAGGAGGACTCTTTTTCCTAGCAGTCCTAAGGACTCCGCTGAGGAAACCAAACTCTCTGGCTAGGTCCCATGGAAGACCTGGGTTATCTAGTCACTCCAACCTTAGAGATTTCTAGAACAGAGGGAAAAAAAGGGAAATGAAATGTAGTGGATCAATTTTTTCTCCCACATCTGTGACTCTGTACTTACAGGGTCCTTTATAGGCATCCTTTTTTTTTTTTTCCTTAAGTTTTGGGGGCAGAGTCTTTGCTAGGCATTAGATATGGGAGCTAGGATAGAGCACACTTTGTTCTTCCTTCCGAGGCCCTGGGAGACATAGCTAATCCATCAAGCCAGATTTTGTTATTTCGCACCATATCTAGTTAAGCAGTGCTGGGGATAAGCCCTGGCCTCAGGCGTACTAGGCAAGCACTCTACCAACTGAGCTACGTCCCCAGCCCTCAAGCCAGGTGATATAAGCCAGGTATGATCTAACCTGGGCTTCAGTGCATCCAAATTGGCATCCAAGGTCACAATGCCCAAGTAGGCATGTGAAGAAAGGAGCAATCCAGAGGGCTTCCTGTAGCAGGGGGCAGAGGGTCAGAGCCCTCACTACCTACCCAAGCCTATTTTCTGTCCCCTCTCCAGTGGCCCGACTCCTCATCAGCCCTTCAGCACAGGTTGTGGAAGGGCAGGCAGTGACTCTGAGCTGCAGGAGTGGCCTGAGCCCAGCCCCTGACACTCGCTTCTCCTGGTACCTGAATGGAGCACTACTTTCCGAGGGACCCAGCAGCAGCCTCCTGCTTCCTGTAGCTTCCAGCACTGATGCTGGCTCATACTACTGTAGAACGCAGTCTGGCCCCAGCACCAGCGGCCCCTCCCTGCCTGCTGTCCTCACTGTGTTCTGTAAGTTGGCCTGGCTTCTGGCCATTGGCCACTGTGTGGGATCATCCCATTGGGACCACCAGCCACCCTCTTCCATATCCTCCTGACCCTGAGGTTCACAATAGGGAGCAGCCATATACCTTGCCACAATGAACCTATCAACCTAGGGTGGAAGTTGGGGGAATGAGGCAGATCTCCTTTTCAACTCCCTGTGTCCTGCTCTCCAGGCCCACTCTGGGCTCCTAAGTTGATCATGGCTCCAGATCCCAGCATGTTCTGCCCTCAGATATCACACTTCAAAAGATGTGCATGTACCCCTCAGACTGACCAAGCTCCTCTGTGTCCCCCGAGGGTGATGCTCCATATGAGCCCTAGGGGCTGATGATACAAGGGTCATACTTGAGGGCCTCCCCGCAGCGGGTGTGTTCATGGGTTTTCTAGGGCCTGGGTGGGATTATGTGGTAGCCTGGTCTGCTAGCTGTCTTTTGACCACGTGTTTGGAGAAACCTCTATAACAGGCCCATTTTGTAATCACTTGCCTACCATGTATGAGACCCTGTGGTCATCGCTAGAGACACTTAGTGAACTCCTCTTGCTGCTACACAAAAGCAACAAGAGGTTTGCGTTGGCTTTCAACCTGGGAGTGCTGCTCATCAAGGCTGTAGCAGGAGGGCAGCCGGTCTACGGTCAGGAGTCAGGAAGCAGAGAGAGACGAAGGTTGATGCTCACCTCACTTTCTCCTTTTAATCCAGGCCAGGACTCTGGCTCATGGAATGATGCCATCCACCTTTAGGGTGGGACATACCACCTCAATTAATTCACTCCAGGAACTCTGCAGGCATGCCCATAGGTTCATCTTCTAGGTGATTCTAGAGTCTCCAAGTTGACAGTATTAACCATCAAAACTGCAAAAACAACAACAAAGCTAGAGAGGCCATTTTAAGTATTATCTAGTGTGCCAGGGTCTGGGTTGGGGAGCAAATGAAGGTGGCACGAACTTTGAGGCATTGGTTAGTGACACTCCTGGGGACCACTCTGAGGACACTCTGCTTCAGAGGTAGATGGGACATGCTAGGTGGCTGATATTACAATACCTTGATCCCGGCTGGAAAATGGCACCCCTTCTGGAAAGACTCAGTCCAGTGGCAGGACACAATTTAGGATGAGGGGCACAGATGAATGCCAATGTCGCCTGGCTATGTCCACCCTACACAGCTGTTTGTGGTTGCTCAGTGTGCTTCTTGGAGCCTAGCCAGGCTGAAGTGGACCTGGGGCATGAAACGAGTGCCTAATGCTCTTGCTCCCCGTAGATCCCCCAAGGAAGCCCACGTTCACTGCCAGGCTGGATTCGGACGCCTCTGGTGTTGGGACTGGAAAGCGTGGCCTCCTCTTGTGCCATGTAGACAGCGACCCCCCAGCCCAGCTACAGCTTCTCCACAAGGGCCATGTTGTGGCCACTTCTCTGCCATCAAGGGGTGGGTGCTGCTCCCCACGCACAAAGGTCAGCAGAGCTTCCAACTCACTGCGCGTGGAGATCCAGAACCCAGTGTTAGAGGACGAGGGCATGTACCTGTGTGAGGCTAGAAACACACTGGGCAACTCCTCTGCCTCGGCCACCTTCAACGCCAAGGGTGAGGAGGAGAAGGGCTAGGGGAGCTATAACCTGAGCTCAGACTTGCATTGAGCAAACTGACCAGGCAAAATGACCTCTGTCCACAAAATGGGAGGGAGCTGAGGCAGCTTCAACGTCCCTCCCTGCACATCAAGGGAGAGCGGCCATCCTGGGACTTCCAGGCTCACCCCTGAGAAAGTACAGTCGGGCTACCTTGCCCTCCATCCTTTTTCCATGCCCCTCTACACCCCCACATCTTATTAGCTTTCCTGTCCATCCTTCCCCGCTCAAAGTTTGAAATGTGAGCCTGGGCCAGGGTGGGCTTTAAGTGAGGCCAATCAGAGAGAGGCCTGTCTCTAGTGAGCCCATGCTGCCTATCCTGCAGCTACTGTCCTGGTCATCACACCGTCCAACACGCTGCGCGAGGGCACAGAGGCCAACCTAACTTGCAATGTGAGCCAGGAAGCTGCTGTCAGCCCTGCCAACTTCTCCTGGTTCCGGAATGGAGTGCTGTGGACCAAGGGACCACTGAAGACTATAAAGCTGCAGCCCGTGGCCAGGACTGATGCTGCCGTCTATGCTTGCAGCCTCCTCGCGGACGATGGGACTCAGCTCTCAGCTCCTGTGGTCCTAAGTGTGCTGTGTGGGTGATGGCTATGGCATCGCAGCTTGGAGGGTAGAGGGGTTGGGGTATGTGTGTTAGTGGGCCAAGAGGATGGGCGGACCTGAAGGGTGGAGGAGCCTAGAGGCAGAGGGACCTTGGGGATGGAGGGGCCTGGGGGCCACAGGATTGAGACCTAGGGAGATAAATGCCAACCTGGAATGACCAGATGGGTCTACGGAATATGTAGAAGAGGACGGGACACAGTGTAGCAGCTAGAATGTAGTGAGATTGGCTAGAGTAGCCTGAGTAGTCATCCCCACCCTGGTTCATGCAGATGCCCCGGACCCTCCAAAGCTGTCAGCCCTCCTGGATGTGGGTCAGGGTCACATGGCTGTGTTCATCTGCACTGTGGACAGCCGTCCCCTGGCTCACCTGTCTCTATTCCGTGGGGAGCATCTCCTGGCCACCAACTTGGAACCCCGGCGTCCATCCCATGGCAGGATCCAGGCCAAGGCCACAGCCAACTCCCTGCAGCTAGAGGTTCGAGAGCTTGGTCTTGAGGACTCAGGAAGCTACCACTGTGAGGCCACAAATGTTCTCGGATCAGCCAACAGTTCGCTCTTCTTCCAGGTCAGAGGTAAAGGTCAGCCCTCTGACACTAGGGTAATAGACCCTGAGGTCTGGGACGTTCCGGCTGGACACTGCCGTGGGTTCCATGCAGACACGTACAGTTTGCAGCCTTCCCAAGGTCTCCCTTAGCTCCCACTATTCCCACTGCACTAACTGCAGTGCCACAAGGAAGCAGAAGCCGCTGAGCAGGGGGCTTGGCTTCAGTTGCAGACGCCCCCACCCTGTTCTTTTGAGACAGGGAATCTGCGAACTTACCATGTATGTGCCAGCCTCAGGCTCCTGCCTCAGCTTTCTTAGGGCTAATGTGAAGCAGTAACAGTTTACTTTGGTTCCGTCTGTCTTTCCTAATTTATTACATCCATTTCTTAGGCAGAGAGACTGAGGATTGTGAGATCACCTTGAAGGAGCAGGAACGGCAGCCCTGTGACTGTGGGCTAGTTTAGTCCTGGTCTTGCCTGTTGTCCCTGCTCCTCACTGCCTGACCCCTGATTCCTCTGTGTCCACTCCCCACTGTCTGGGCTGCCATTACCTACATCCTGAGTGAAGGACTTTAGCCAAAGAAGGGTGGAAAAAACATCTGTTGTCAACCTTCCCTTCAAGCCCTAGGCTACTCATGCTGAGTCCAGTTTACACTCAGTTTAGTGGCCCTCCCCACGAGCCAGCTCTCCCCTGGTGGTCAAGCCATCCATTCTTAGGGCTGGCACATGGAGGTGCTGTGCCGGGTGCCGGTTGTAGAGTATGTGAGCTCCATTCTGCTGAGGTCCACCTGCCACAGGTGAGAACCATTGCCGGAACAAAACCCAAACTTCAAGTGTTGCACAGTTAGTCCCAACCCTCAGGAGGCTGAAGCAAGAGATTGTCATAAATTCCAGGCCAGCCTGGGCTACAACGTGAGTTCTAAGACAACCTGGTGCTACAGAGTAAGACTGTCCCAAAAAGCCCAAACCAAGAGACCAGCCAACAAATTCCAAACCAAAACCAGAGACCTATACTCCAGGTGGTAAAAAGAAAGGGCCAGGACAAGGCAGATTCAGGCAAGAAAGGAGGAGGGAAGACTAAGACATGGAACAGAGGAGTTCTTGGCAGCTATAGTCACGGGGCTGGGGTTCTTCACTTCTTCTGGAGACACCAACAGTATCAAACAATGCGAGGGATGGTGGCAAGCCCTCATCTACCCCATCTTCTCCTTGCAGGAGCCTGGGTGCAGGTTTTACCATCACCTGAGCTCCAGGAGGGCCAGGCTGTGGTTCTGAGCTGCCAGATGCCCTCAGGGGTTCCAGAGGGGACCTCATACCAGTGGTATCAGGATGGCCGGCCCCTCCAAGAGTCAACCTCATCCACACTCCGCATTGCAGCCATAAGTCCGAGGCAAGCTGGTGCCTACCATTGTCAAGCTCAGGCTCCAGACACAGCTACTGCCAGCCTGGCTGCCCCTGTCAGCCTCCATGTATCCTGTAAGGCTGCTTCTCACTCATGTTGGGGAGGGGAGGCGTCCCACAACAGAACTTGTATGAGGAACACCCTAGTCACAACCTAACCCTCCTCATCTGATGTAGACACCCCACGCCAGGCCACACTCAGTGCCCTGCTAAGCACAGGCTCTGCACGGTTCGGCCTCCTGGTGTGCAATGTACTCAGTGACCCTCCAGCTCAGCTACGGCTGTTTCACCGGAACCGTCTAGTGGCTTCTACCCTACAAGGCCCAGAGGAACTGGCGAGCAGTAATCCCCGGCTGCAAGTGATTGTGAGCCCCAACGAATTGCGCCTGGAGATCCACTCTGCAGGGCTGGAGGATGATGGCACCTACACCTGTGAGGCCACCAACACACTGGGTCAGACCTCTGCTACCGCTGACTTCGATACTCAGGGTCAGTGTGGAAGAGGAGAGATGCATGACATTCTAGCCTAGGAGCATAAGCACAAGCCACACCACATGCTAATTAGGGGCGTGGTTTCTGGACTCGTTTAAAAACGAGGTGCCCAGTGCATAAAGCTAACCAGAAAAGGCATCTCAAGAGACACCACTGCTGTATAGGGAGCACTCTTCGCCCATTTGCCATTAGCTAGGGCCAGGGAGGGGCTCGGGACTGTTGGGCTTTGAAGAACTTTACTCAGGACCTCCAGGTCCAACCTATGAACTCCTTTAGCAAGAGTGTTCCTGGGGAGCCTGGAGAGTCTCTGTAGCAGAGCTGACTGGCCCATGTGGAGACAATGGCTGGTTTTACACGGGTCTAAGACCCTCACTTATGACGTCCTCCTTTCCCCAGCTGTTCGTGTGATGGCATGGCCCAATGCCACTGTGCAGGAGGGGCAGCAGGTGAACCTGACCTGCCTGGCATGGACCACCGAGCAGGCCCCACTCAGCTACACATGGTACAAGGGTGGGCAACGACTCCTTGGTGCCCGTTCCATCTCCCTGCCCAATGTCACAGTCATAGATGCTACCTCCTACCGCTGTGGTGTGGGTCTCCCTGGCCAGGCACCTCATCTCTCCAGACCCGTCACCCTGGATGTCCTCTGTGAGTGTGGCTGGGTGTGGGAGTGGAGGCAAGAGTGACAGAAACTCACAGGGATCAGGGCATGGGAGAGCGCCCTTGTGTGCAGTCTAAGAACTCAACTACTAGCCAGCTGCAGAGCACTGGATAAGGGACCTTAAGAGTTGGGGATGATGGGGACTGGAGCAGAGGCCCTGACTGGATGGTGGGGAACCCTCCTGCTACCTGCAAACTGGCCTTTTCAAGTCTGCTTCTAAACTCCGTATGCCTCCTGGATCTCTACAGATGCTCCCCGAAGCCTGCGGTTGACCTACCTTCTAGAGACCCAGGGCAGGGGGCTGGTCCTGGTACTATGTACTGTGGATAGTCACCCACCTGCCCAGCTAGCTCTCAGCCGTGGTGGCTACCTTCTAGCCTCTTCAGCTGAAGCCTCTGTCCCCAACACCCTGCGCCTAGAGCTTCGGGACCCAAGGCCTGGTGATGAGGGTCTCTACAGCTGCTCTGCACACAGCCCATTGGGAAAGGCCAACACATCCCTGGAGCTTCGGCTAGAAGGTGAAACAGGGTCAGACCACGACTGCAGGGAAGAGACCTGCCTGTAATGTCCAGCTGGGCCAAGCTGATCCTGGATTCCTTGGTTCAGGTGTACGAGTGATGATAAACCCCTCTGCTACTGTGCCCGAGGGGAAGCCTGTCACAGTGACCTGCGAGGACCCTGCGGCTCTCCCTCCCACCCTCTATGCCTGGTTTCACAATGGCCACTGGCTTCAGGAAGGGCCAGCTTCCTCACTCCAGTTCCTGGTGGCTACACGGGCTCATGCCGGTGCCTACTTTTGCCAGGTGCATGATAATCAGGGCACACGCAGCTCCCGGCCCGCCACCCTGCAAGTTCTCTGTGAGCAGGGGCTCCTTGGCTTTCCAGGATGAGGGTGGCAGAGGGAGCTCCCAGCACTTGGTTAGGGTGGGCATAGCACTACAGAGGGTCTAGAAATGGGCACGTGGGGAAAAGAGGACATTAGTGATGAAGATGGAGACAGTATGGTCCTAGGAACCCTGCTAGAAGGACTCTCCATCTGTACCCTGCCCTACCTCTAGATGCCCCTCGGAATGCTGTCCTGTCTTCCTTTCGGGACTCAAGGACCAGGCTCATGGTCGTGATACAGTGCACTGTGGACAGCGAGCCACCTGCTGAGCTGGTCCTAGCCCACAATGGCAAGGTGCTAGCTGCCAGCCATGAGCTCCACAGCTCTGCATCTGGGATAGGTCACATCCAGGTAGCCCGAAATGCTCTTCGACTGCAGGTGCAAAGCGTGACTGGAGGTGATGACAACACCTATGTTTGTACAGCCCGAAATGCACTGGGCTCCATCAGTACCACCCAGAAGCTCCTGAGGGAGACTGGTGAGTGGGACTGAATGACAAGGGGGTGAAGGTTTGGGATTCTTGTGTTGTGGGGCTGGGTCCCATGTGAGAACCTGCTGTCCCAAAGGAATATGGATTACTCTATCCCTGGGAAGACCAATCTGCTGAAGGGGGCATGGTTTTCAATGAAGGGGTAGACTATCCCGAGGCAATGATCCAGCCCTACTCAAAGTCAGGAAGATTATTAATGCCTCACACACCCTTCACTGCGGAAGCCTGGGGTGGGAGCAAGACAAAAGGCCACCTTTGGAAATCCCAGTCTGAGGGCAAGATGCAGCCAAACACTTACTTTCCCCTGATGCTGGAGGCACAGCCCTATATTAGAACCTCAGAATGCAGTTGTAATCATGCTGTTTTCATGATCAGTTCAAGGAGAGACATACCTCTACCATGGAGGGCCTTGAGCCCAAGATAGATGGAGATTGCTCCACAATGTACCGACCCCTGACCATTTACCTGTCATGTACCACAGAGATACATGTGGCAGCTGAACCAGGCTTGGATGTGCCAGAGGGCACAGCCCTGAACCTAAGCTGTCACCTCCCTGGTGGCTCCAAGCCCTCGGGCAACTCTACCATCACATGGTTCTGGAATCGCCATCCATTACAGACAGATCCTGCACCCGTGCTCTCCTTCACTCATGTGGCCCGAGCTCAGGCAGGATTGTACCACTGCAAGGCTGAACTCCCCACCGGGGCCACGTCCTCTGCCCCTGTCATGCTCCGTGTCCTCTGTGAGTATGACCCCACCTCTGACTGGTCTCTCATTGGTCTGTATCAGGCCTTTCCTCCGCTAGAGCAAGAGCTCCATGAGTATGGGGGTCTTAGAATACTCGCATTCCACTGGATCATTGTATATTGTTGTGCATCTATGCTTTCATTCCCCACCTTTGAGATGGAGGATTCATCCTGCCTTCTTGGGATGAATACAGAAGATAAAGCAAGCTGAATGCCTGGTTCATGCTGAATGCACAGTGGGCCATCATTAGCCTTGGTTCCCCCACTCCAGTCTTCATTTGATCCCAAGCTGTATCAATCAGTTACTGCTTGGCAACAAGTTATCCCAAATTCACAATTCTATGAGTTAGACATTTGGGCAGGGCTCAGATGGGCAGTTCTGGTGTCCTGGCTGCAGTTGTCTAGTGGCTCTGCTGAGAATGACTAGTCTAAGATGGCCTCACCTGGTGGCTGCAGATAGGTCATACATGGCCAGCAGGCTGGCCTGAGCTTTCCACATGGTTGTTCCCGGAAGCAGAAGAGAAGCCACGAAGCATCTTGAGATCCAGTTCCAAAGTGTGGTGACATATTATTAATGACTTATTAAAGCTTGCCTAGCTGGACAGAAAACAAAGCTAGTCACAAGCCATAAAGGCCAGGCAATGGTGATACACATCTTTAATCCCAGCAGCCATACTACCTAACTATGGAGCCAGGCAGTGGTGGTGCATGCCTTTAATCCCAGGGCTCAAGAGAGAAGCAGATGGATCTCTGTGAGTTCAAGGCAGCATTGATTTACACAAAATTGATCTAGTCCTAAAGAGAAACAGCTCACACAAAGGTGATCTCAGCACTTGGGGTCACATGCCTTTAATCCCAGGATTTGAGAGGTATAAAAGGAAGAGGCAGCAGCGGGAACAGCAGTCTGGGGCTTGGTGGAGACAGGATTGCAGTCTGAGGTCTGGTGGGGAGATTTATTCTCCAGCCACCCTGAGGACAGGGCAGCCCTTTCAGCCTGAGGTAGAGGTAAGAGCTAGTAGTCTGGATGCTTTGCTTTTCTGATCTTCAGCTTGAAGCTTGAACTCCAATATCAGTCTCTGGGTTTTTATTTTTCACGATACATATTGGAACCCAACATGTTACACCAAAGTCCCACAAGGCTACTGTAAAAGTGTGTATGCATATTCTGTGTATGTGTGTGTGCTCTGTGCGTGCGTGTACCTGTTTGTGCATGTGCACGTGCAGGCCAAAGGACATTATACTTATCACTCTCCACCCCATCTTTTGAGATGGTGTTTCTCACTGGACCAATTCAGCAAGCTTGGATGTCCACAGAGCTCTAGGGGCCCTCCTGCCTGCTTCCAATGTGCTAGGATTCTAGAGTTTTACTCGAATGCTGGGGATCAAACTCAGATCACACTCATGTTTATGCAGCAACCCCTTTACTGACAAAGGCACCGCCCCACCCCACCCCCATAATGTCACCTCTGCCTCAGAAGTGAGGAAATGAGCTCCTCACTTCTCATGAAGTACAGCAGTCACAGCCGAGAGGGAGTCGTAGTGGATTTTTCCAGTGACCACATCTTCCTCCCCACAGATCCTCCCAAGACGCCCACTCTGACAGTGTTTGTGGAGCCTCAGGGTGGGCTCCAGGGCATCCTTGACTGCCGAGTGGACAGTGAGCCCCTGGCCAGCCTCACCCTCCACCTGGACAGTCAACTAGTAGCCTCCAACCAACCCCGGAGTATTTCTACCCAGCCACACATGCACATCTCTGCCTCTCCTAATGCCTTGAGACTGGACGTAGAGGAATTCGGACCCAGCAATCAGGGGGAGTATGTGTGCACTGCCTCCAATGTCCTGGGCTCTGCTTCAGCCTCGGCCTACTTTGGGACCAGAGGTGAGGAGAATGGCTCTACTAGCCCCTGGAACCACTCAGCACAAAGATGCTCATATCCTTCTCAGATCCCTTCTGCCACCAGATGACGTGTTTGTCTAGTCCTAGGGCTTGGGGCTCCTTGCACAGGACTTGGAGATGATGTGAAAGCCAATCAGTTCCACTATAGTCACCTTGGGAGGGAGTTGGGGGGACCTGAAGCCCATAGATCTCCTTCAGCTTCTCCTTATGTCGCAGCCTTGCACCAGCTACAACCGCTCCAGCTGCACCGGCTACAGCTGTTCCAGCAGCTGCTCTGGGTCCTGGGAGTCCTGGTGGGCTTCCTGTGCCTGCTGCTGGGCCTAGGAGCCTGGCACACCTGGAGGTGGGTCCAGAACTGGGTGGGGGACTGGAATACTTCATTCTGCTCATCAGATTCTCCCCATTGTCCCCCAAATCTTTTCAGGGAAATTCTCCCCTAGAGAATTCAGAGCCCTCAAATTCCCTACCTACCTTGCCCTCTCCAGATTTCGGGATCCCCTTCCTAAATCACCTCTATGGTTTATCTTGGAATAGTTTTCCTTTGCTTGTATGCACTCCGTGCTGAAGAAAGAGCTGGGGGTGGGGGTGGGGGACAAACAAGACCTCCAGAGTGTACAGGGCTGTTCCGCTCTGTGCAGTGGGGGAGGCTGGGAGACTGCAAGGAGAGGACTCTTACTGAGTCTGCTCTTGCCCTGCAGAAAGAGACACTCTCATAAGATGAATGTGAACGAGAATTCAGCAGAGATGGCCACCCATAAAGATACCATGCAGGTATCCACTTGACATATATGGGCATGTGTAGGTGTAACAGTGTCCATCTGGCATCTGGACAGCGTTCCCATTTATAGGGCAGCACTGGGACCAGGGGTGGTCGGGAGAGAAGCACAGGAGCCCAGGTCTCTTTGAAGAATGGGGAGAGCCTTTCTGACTGAGGCTCAGTGTGGCTATGTGTTTGCTGGGCACATGGTTTGGTGGCATGGGTAGCATTATCAAGACACATTTTTTTGATCCCTCCCCCTCTGGTTTGAAGTCTTTCTTCCTCAAGTCTTCCTGTCACCTTGGCAGGAGAGAGAGGTCACTTTCCCTCCCGTAGTGTATTCCTCTTCCGCAGATGACCGCTTCATAGGACCACAAGTCCGTGTGGGGCTTTCTGTGACCCAGGTTTTCTTTATGGGAAGCTCCTAGCACTGGATGCAGCCACCCATGGAAGGTCATCTTGTGCCACACCCCTGAGCTGATGGATGACTTACCTGTCCTCCGGAGGAGGTAGTACCACTGTCTGACAACTCAGGTGCCGTGAAGTGTCCTGCCTACCTCTGTACCGGCAGCACGGTAACATCTGACTTTCTGTGACCTGCCTTCCAAGCCTCTTACTCCTAAGAAAAACGGATGGAGAGAGGTGAACTGGAGGTCAACCTGTGCCTCCAGAGCTCTGAGACTGAGTCAGCCATGTTGCCCACGTTTCTCTGTGAAGCTTTCCTCTGTGACCCTTTGCTTCTTCCTCTTCAAAGGCCACCTTGGACTTTCTTGATTGGCTAGATCAACATCTGGGTCCTCTTGGACTTGCTACAATACTCTGTACCAGACAGAATATAAGTCAGGCTGTTTAAAAAAGACCAAATACAGTGACGTCAGTGTGACAGTTTTCTTTGTCTCTCCTATACTGGCTATGCTGTGGTGGAGTAAGACACTGGGGCTCAGAATCCTCCTCTCTTGCTCTTCCCTATCCCTCATATGCTGGGTGGCTGCAGTGAGCTCGGTCATACAGTGAGGAGGAAGAGTGGAGTGAAGGACACACTTGTTCCCGTGGTCCACAGAAATGGAAAGTACGCTGTCAACCCTACTCTTCTTATCAGCTAGAATTTGGTCACACAGACACACCATGCTGCAAGGGAGGCTGGGAAATGTATTTTTTATTCCCAGTCTTGACTACATTTGGAACCTGTATTTCTGAAAGACCCCAACTGTGAACTCAGCCCTAGGACTTTGATGTTGGAGAGAGTGCCATTATCAAGCTAGGCTCTGATTCAGTCCTTGGACATTCTGGTTCTGAGTTTTCTGGAAGGAGCAATCCCTCTTTTATGATAAAACTGAGGAAGCCAAGGTTTGGTGGTCCCTAGGTGTCTTAGTTACTGTTCTTTGGTTGTAAATGGACATGATGAACAAGATAACTCTTATAAAAGAAAATATTTAGCTGGGGGCTTGCTTATAGTTTTAGAGGGTTAGTCCTTGATCATCATGGTGGGAAGCAGACAGTCATGGCATTGGAGCAGTAGCTGAGAGCTTTATATCCCAGGCAGCAGGGGGAGAGAGGAGAGAGAGACAGGGAGAGACAGAGAAACAGACACAGAGAGAGAGAGAGGGAGAGAGAGAGAGAGAGAGAGAGAGAGAGAGAGAGAGAGAGAGAGAGAGAGAGAGGAGACAGAGACAGGGAAGGCCTTATGTGGACTTTTGAAATCTCAGAGCCCACCCCTAGAGACACACCTACTCCAACAAGACATCTCCTAATCCTTCCCAAACAGTTAATCAACCAGGGACAGAGCATTCAAGCATGCAGGCTCATGGGGGCCATTCACATTCAAAGCAAATACTCAGTAGGGCAAGGGCATGCCAGGTAGACACCTTTGTAGGGTACGCCCTGGAAGAAGTAACTCATCCCACTCCCTCTCACCCCTATGGCTGTACTGGCTCAAGAATGAGGAGTAGACAGGAGTGTTACCTGTTCAAGTATGAACAAGCATCCTTGTTGCTTCTCGGGGTATATCCCTCCCCATGGAAAAGGGAACAACTGTGCGTTCCTTGGACACCCATGCTCTGGTGTCTGTTAAAACACACGAGTCTCACCAGGAAGGCATGACGTGCTCCTGGGAGGTAGGGATGGAGGGGAACCAGCTATGGTGGGCTGGGGACTCCTGTTGTAGCCTGGTAGTAGATGGTGGAAGGATCAAGGGTCTGGAGCTGAGAACCTGCAGAGTAATGGGGTGGGAATTGAGGCGGGAAGGTTGGGAATAAATCGGGAGAGGCAGAGACAGTGCTCTTGCTTGTTCTAGACATTTTCTTCCTTCCTTCTTTCCTTCCTCCCCTGCCCCAGGCAAGGGTTCAGGTAGCTCAAACTGACTTCAATTGCATTATGTAGCCGAGAGCAGATGACCTTGAACTTCTGGTCCTCCTCAGGCCCCATTTCCTTCTATGCCTGAGTCCCATATTCCCTCCAGGAGCCTGTCTAGCATGTTCCTCCAATAAACTTCCATTCCAGTTCCTAAGCTGGAGTCAATTTTTTTCTTGCAACCAAAATGTCCAGGCTAGAATTCAGAGAATTCAGTTACTAAATTCTGTGGGCATGTGGCCAGGGAGTGTAAATCACAGACACTTGCCTCTCATACTGTCTACTGATGTCATCTGTGTCCCTTCCTGCTCCTCACAGCTGCTGTGATGGGCTGCTCACAACTAAGGACCATCACGGGTTTGGCATATGGCAGGTGACACTTTTCTTGTATATGTTTTGTTGAGTAGCAGAGCAGAAGGGCAGCTTTAACCCAGAGGCAGGACAAGAAGAGAACAAACCTAGTGCAGCAAGATGTTCCAGGCTGTCAGGGATGACCCAAAGGGTGGTGGGTGCAGTGGGTTTGGCGACACGTGACTTGGGAGTTGTCATCGGCTCACACGTCCTTCCAAGTGGTGTGTTGAAGAATGCTCAGAGAAGCTCTTCCGGCCAATCCCAGTGGTCCGAAGCCTTAGACTTCCGAAATTAACCTGTAACACAAACAGAGCACACTCACACGGTAAGTGTGTGAGCTCAGTGGTGTTTCCAAAGGGGAGCACACCCGTGTCATGCACATCAGATCAAGAAACAGAAGCGCCATCACCCCAGAATAACCCCCCAACCCCCACCAAGTGTAGCAACTAGTTTGACTTCTGATGCCATAGATGTGATTTTTCCTGTGTTTGAGCTTTGCTGTTTTTGAGATAAAAACGGCATCATACTTTAAAGATGACAACTTTGTGAAATAGCCAATGCTCATTAAGGCCAAAATATTCTTCCCTTGACCCTGACATTCTATTCTTGGGCATTTACTCAGGAAAAATAAGGGCTTATGTCACCCTGACATGTGTACTAGAATTTCATAATGACATCATCCATCATAGCCAGAAGCTGAAGTAATAAATGCACGGCAGCAGTGGCATGGCTCAGTAGCTTGCGCCATGCGCACAGGGATATGAGAAGCTGTACCTGCAGATGACCATGCGGTCATCAGTGTCAGTGGGAGGGGCTGGCAGCTGGGGCCACAGCTGTGTGTACTTTTCTCACTCCTGTATCAGTGAGAAAAGCAACTTGGGAGGAAAGATTTACTCTTTTAGGCTCACAGTTGGGGGGCACAGTCTCACCTTGGTGGCTTTAGCTGAGGGGTGGGCAGGAGCAGGGGGCAGCTGGTCGCATTATGTCAGAGAAGCAGAGAGAGACCGGTCCATCGCTTCCTACCTTTTCCCTTTGTATCCAGTCTAAAGCACCAGACCATCAGGCACTGCTGCCCACATTTGGGGTGGGTCTTCCCGCCTCACTTAAAACTCTCTGGAAACATTCTCACTGACGTGCCCTGAGGCGTGTCTCCTAGGTGATGCTAAACCCAATCAAGTTCAGGATGAAGGCCGAGGACTGGCAGACTTAAGCAGTGGGTCAGACGTCAATACACTGGCTCCTGATGGGCTAAAGGAATTTTGGCAGGAGCCACCATGGAGCTACTGGGGCAAGTTAAATGAGTGTGTTTACTTTGTGAAATTTTGGTGGACTACTCGTTTTCTGAATATATATTTTGGCAAGAAAGTTTATTTGAAAAATCTGCCACTTTGTCTGGGTGTTTGTTGTGGACCTGTAGCCCCAGCTTCTCTAGGCTGAGGTGGGAGGATCCCTTGAGACTGAGGTGAGTGTGAGCAACACAGCAAAACCTCATCTCTTAAAAACAGAACAAATCGGGTGTGGAAGTGCACACCTTTAATCCCTGCACTCAGGAGGCCAGCCTGACCTACATAATAAGACCTGTCTCAAAAACAACAACAACAAAATAATAAACAAGAAATAGAAAGGAAATGAAAGGGGAAAAATCCCTCCTTTTATGTTGGATACCCAGAACCCTGAGTTACTTATCTAAATTCTGCCCGATTTCTTGGGTTTCTAAGCAAATGCTTCTCTTTGGGTGCCCTGCGCTGTCAGGACTGGAGCCTTGACGGTGACTTTGTCGACTTCCGTGCATACCCATCACTGTTGGAGAAGGACTTGGCATCTCCAGGCACCGCTCTGACATTGTCTGAGAGCTGGAAATGGCAATGCCTGTCTCAGACACCATGCTCTGGGCTATCCTAGGCTAACTCCCATTTGCACATGGGGGAGGTGCCCATTCTGAGCACTGGCGCGATTTCCAGGACAACCCCTGTTGCACCAACAAATACTTGATAACTCATGGTTCCATGCTGCTTGCAGGCATGGCTGACGGTGCTCTGGGCTCCACCTCCCTCAGCTTCGATCCACTGCTCTCCTCCCAACTGCAACTGCAAAGTGCAAATTAATGGTTGCTTAGAGAGCATGGCAGGGAAGGCCCTGACATTTCTGGAAACTTCTCTGGGCTAAGGAATTAGCTTTGCAGGGATGATTGATCTTCATAGGGCTCAGAGGCTACAGTCCTCTTGTTTGTTTATTCATTCATTCATTCATTTTTGAGATAGGGTCTCACTATGTAGCCTTAGCTCGCCTGAAACTCTCTGTAGATCAGGCTGGTTTCAAACTCACAGAGATCCATCTGCCTCTGCCTCCCAAGTGCTGGGATTAAAGGTGCGTGCCACCACACCTAATCAGTTTTACTTCACATTTTCACTTTATGTTTCTTTGACAATTTTACATGCAGTCTGTATCTTGATCATACCCTCTCTTAAGTGTCTCTTCCCAGCACCCCCACCAGATGCCCTCCAATATATCCTCTCCCTTCTTCACGTCCTCTCATGCATTTACTTATCACTTACTGTTATAACCCAAAGTCCAATCAGTGCTGCCTGCTGGAATGGTGACTGCTCCTGCTGGCTTGGTCTTGTGCAGGAAGCCACCACTGCTACGCACTCATGAGCACAATGGCCTTGTCATGTCCATAAGCACCTGTATTCTTCCCGCCCCCTCTTCCCTGATGCCCCGCCCCCAGCCTTTGGGGGAATTAATACATATGTCCTATGAGCACTGAGCACTCAACAGTCACTTGTTCTCAGCTCTCGGATTCCCTGCATTAATTGTTGCCCACTGCAGTTCTCTGGCCAAGGATGAGAGCAGCACTAACCTATGAGTATAAACAAATATTTAGAAAGCTGTTTGACAACATGTCCCATTAGCAAAACAGCAGTAATAGGCTCCCTTCCAGGGTCCATGATCTGGAATTTGCCCAGAGACCAGGCATAGAGTCTCTCTCCCATGGAGCAGGCCTCAATCCAATCAGAAAGTGGCTGGTTACTCCCATAACCTTCATGTCGCTATTGCACCGCTGGCACGTCTTTCCTGGCATGGTAGCATTCAGCGTTCACCATTGGGCAATGCCACTGATGACTTTTCTCCCCCAGAAACCTGCATTGCACCTTCTGGCACTATGAAAGTTAGCCATTGGCTCAATTCCAGCTTGATTTCTGAATGTGTTGGGACCAAAGTGTATGGTCAGCATTAGAGTCTTAGCATCTAGTTGTCAGGCAACCAAGAGAAATGCCCATTTCAGCTGGGCCAGACCACATACCAGGATGGACAGCAAATGCATTCCCAGACATCCAGGTGCTTTTGGTCTGGTGAAAGAGAGGAAATGGGCAACTAGGAAGCCATGTGAAACGTGCTATAGTGAGAGGTACCATGCAGGAGTAGTTGCCTGGCTTTGGCAATCAGGGACAGCTTCACTTCCCTACCCTCAGCTTGTTTAGGCTGAAGCCACCTAAAAGTCACCAACTAACCCTGTCAGATGACACCTGCCTAGGGAATGGTACCACCCTCAGTGGACAGGTATTCTCACTTCACTCGAGCAATCAAGGTACTTCTTCACAGCTTTCCAATAGATGAATCTCTCAGGTGATCCTAGATCCTGTCAAGTTAACAGTGCTAACTTTCTCAAATTCTTCCAGCAGGAGAGAAGAGGCATCAGGGTGGGTTTGAACATGACGGATGCCTCCGTTATCTCCCATCCCCACTCCAGATTCACCTCGCAGAAGGGTCAGGGAATTCAGAGGAAGGATAGCTTCTGCTACCATCAGTATTTCTGGTGACCCCACTTATTCATTTACAGGGAAAGGACAAGCAGCCTCTCCACCTGTCTGCACTGGAGCCCCCAACATGACCAAAGCCATTACCATTATCCGAGGCAAGAATTCCCAAGCAAGTGACTTACTAAGGATGTGTTCCCAGGCAGACAGATAAAGACAGGCCAGGGAGGACACCAAGGACAAATGCACACTCACACCCTTGTAATATTTTTGTAACAGTCTCAAATTCAGGCCCACGGACTGTCCAGTGGCAGCAGAATTCATGAAAAATGTGATTATAATGATACAGCTGGAAACTATTCCTCTTCAAGAATAAGTGAGCTAAAGGCATAGGTAATAGGCTGGGTAAAACTCACAAACCGGGTAAATACAACCTACACTCCACACAGAGGCTAATCTCCTTTGTACACAGAGGTCCTTTAAACTGTCATAGGAAGGACCAACCATTCACTAGAAAAATGGGCTACAAATATGAATGAGTATGTTATTATATATATGTTATATATATATATATACATATATATATACACACATATGAAGCAACAACTTACATAAGAAATCAGTAGTAGTGGCTTCCTGTGGGAATGAGAATTGAAAGGCTGGACACTGAAGAGGCAGGAAGATGTCCCTAAGCATTTTATACTTTAGTGTTTGATTTTTTGAGGCAGGGTCTTGCTGTACAGCTCGAGCTGCCTCTGGAGTGTCAGAACTACAGGTGTGAATCATGGCTCTTTTACCTTTCAATCTCCCCCGAGAGCGTGCGTGCATGCGTGCGTGCGTGTGTGCGTGCGTGTGTAGGGTGGGTATGCGCATGTGCATGCATGTGTGGATGACTTTGGGCATCTTACTGTGTTACTCTCCATTATAATTTTTGAGAAAGGGTTCTCTTACTGAACCTGGAGCTCAACAATTTGCCTGTCTTTGTCTGGTCCAGCACTTGGCTTAAAGGCACGCGCCACCGTTCTGGCTTTCTGTAGTTGCTGGACACCAGAATTCATGATTGTATGGCAGGTGCTTTACTATGTAAGCCATCTTCCTGGTGGCAAAACCTGCACCCCTCAAGTTCAGACAGACCTCACACTCTTTCCTATAGCAGAGGGCGACTTTGAACTGGCCTTCTGCCTCAACCTGCTGACCTACTGGGACTACAGGTGTGTGCTGCCACACCCAGTTTATGTGATGCTGGGGACTGCTCTCTCTCTCTCTCTCTCTCTCTCTCTCTCTCTCTCTCTCTCTCTCTCTCCTCTCTGTCTCTTCCTTTCCCTCTCTCTCTCCCCCCCTCTCTCTCTGTCTCTCCCTCTCCCTCCTCTCTCTCCCTCTCTGTCTCTCCTTCTCTCCCTCCCTCTCCCTCTCTGTCTCTCCCTCTCCCTCTTCCTCTCTCTCTCCTTCTCCCTCTTCCTCTCTATGTCTGTCTCTCCCTCTCTGTCTCCCTCTCCCTCTTCCTCTCTCTCCCTCTCTCTCCCTCTCTCTCTCTCTCCCTCTTCCTCTCTCTCCCTCTCTCTCTCCCCCTCTCTCTCTCCCTCTCTCTCCCCCCTCTGTCTCTGTCTCTCCTTCTCTCTCCCTCTCTCTTCTCTCCTCCTCTCCCTTCCCTCTTCCCCTCTCCTCTCTTCCCCTCCCCTTTCTCCTCCCCCCCCTTCCCTTTCCCTTCCAGGAGACCTCTCCCTATATTGCCCAGGCTGGCAATCTTGAGTGTCCTGTCTTGATCCAGCCAGATATTATTTGATGTTTGAACCCTGTACATGTAGTTTTCTCTGTCATCAGAACTTTTACACTCCAAATTCACACAGCCAAATTATTGACCAGCTTGTTTCTAAGTTAAATAAATAAATCTCTTGCTATCCAAATGCATACCTAGTACGTGATCTTTACAACACGAAGGCAATGTCCCTAAAATCTGGAGAAGGCTTCCTCACGCCTGGGGGTTTGTGGCACAATACAATTCCACCCAGGCCATAGCTGCCCCTCCCTCGCGCCCACCACCATCACCTTTTCCAGGAACCACAGTCTCCAGCACCCCGGGCCCCTAGGTACCCACATGCACCTTGACGGCAGAGAGACAGCTACATCCGAAGGCTTCACTGCAGTGGCAACAGTAAGCACGGGTAGACAGATCCTTGGAGGAATCCTCGTGCAGGGCAACTAGAAAGGCAGGTCCAGAGGTCACTTGGGAAACCATGACCTTGGGCAGACTCGACAGCTGCTGGGATCCGGCAGCCAGTGCCTCTGTTGAGCACTCCCAGGTTCTCTAAGAACCTTTCCAGGCGCTTCCCGCCCTCCCCTCGCTCTGCTAGCGTGGGTCAGATTCTTGCCGCTGTGGCCAGGGAGGGTCGCCTTGGCTCCCGCAGCGCGAGCTCGAGTCCCGCCGGCAAGGGTATAGACAGGGTCTGGGGAGGTGGTGAGGCGGGCTGAGGGCGGGCAGGAGGAGGCGGGCCCCCTGCAGCCGGGGTGGAGCCAACAGCAGAACCAGAGTGGGAGGCTAGGGCACTCCCAGACATGGACCCGAGGTGCGGGGGACCTGGGAGGTCTCCAGTACTGCTGTTGCTGTTGCTGCTGCTTCCTGCGTGTCCCCTGAGGAGCGCCCTGATGTTTCCAGGTGAGGCTGTGGGCCGGGGGGCGCCTCTAGGACAGGTGAAGTGGTGGTGGTCGTCATTGGTTCCAGAGCAACTAATGGAACAGAGAGTTGGAGACCCTGTGCTACCTGGCAGGGAAAGAGGATTCTGGGCTGGCCTTATCCCCTTTCAGTGCTGTCCAGCTCCTAGCCGTGCTCCGAGGCTTCTGTATCTCCAGACTTCTAGGTCACAGGGTTTTCCCCCTCCTGGAAGGACTGCTCTGGAGTCCTCGGAGTCGTACTCTGCCCATAGGCTTAGCCAGTCCATCAGGCTCATCCTCCCCTCATCTTGGGTCTAGGCAATGCATATATGCACCGTTTTCTTATGTGGCTGTTCCTTCGAACACGGGGTGTCTGCCTAGCAGTGCCTGGGGACTGCCGCTCTTTCTTCCTATTGTAACTTCTCTTCACTCTGCTAAGACAGGGCCCTTGGAATCTCTAAGCGGGTAGGCTGAGTTTCCAAACTGCACACTGCAAGCACGTGGCTGACCAGAAGGCAGGGGAGGCATCAGGAAGGAGGCAGGAAGGCCTGAGAACTGGGTTGTTGGGCAGCCTGGAGGCAACCCCATACTTAGGGACCCCTGCTCCGTTAAGGTTCTGAAAGGAAAGAATGTCATCTGTACTGTCGTTAGACCAGGGATAGTTGATGGTGGAACTCATGGGAGAGACAGTCTCCGTGTTCCTCAACCCAGACTGGCTTCCCCGGATTCACTTTAATCCACCCAGACTCCTAACTCCATCCTTGCCTCCTTCCTGAAGGTGCCCCTGCAGGACCCTTTGTGACCTGAGGTCAGCAAGACTTGGTTCTCCATACCCAGTTAAGCCTTCTCTTGACCTAGAGACCTTTTACCTCCGGGAAGTCTTCTCTGTCCTTCCATCTCCTCCCTCCCCTCCTTCTCCAGCCTCTATTCCAAAGCCACACCCTCTTCCCCAACAGCATGATGGTTCATTAAGAAGCGCATGTGACTTCAAGGAGGGGGTTCCTGGGGCTGCTGTTATTCCAGATTTTTAAAAATGTGTTTTGTCTGCTTGTACATCTGTGTGCCGTGGGGATGCCAGGTATACCTGGGGCTGGAAGAGGGAGACAGTGTCCTGAAACTGGAGCTTTAAGTGATCAATTGTGAGCTGCCATCGGGAACTAACTGAACCCAGTCCTCTGGAAGAGCAGCCTTAACCACCGAGCCTCCTATCCTGCTCCAATCCCAGATTTTTGATGTCCAGAATCTGGAGAGGAGATGGGAGAGGAAAGGGAGTTGGGAGGACCCAGGAATTGCTGAACCAACCTCAGAGATAGCGCTCAGCCTGGGCAGGGCTAGGGTCAGAGCTGGTGGTGGGTGCAGTTCTTTTGGGTTTGTTTTGTTCTGTTTTATTTTTCTGCTGTGAGCTGGGCTTGCTGGAGGCCTGAATGCCAGAGGTATGAGAGGGCTCTGGAGTCTGGCTCTGGAGGAAAGGTCCTAGAGAGTTGCTGGGACCAGATACCAGATAGGAGAGGGGAGGTAGGAACATTCCTGAAGAACATTCCAGCACCCTGGGAGTAATGCTTGGCTCTGGTATTCCTCCTGGAGCCCCCTTGGAAAAACCTGGCCTAGGAGGCTCTGAACCCCAGCTCCTCTTCTCCCTTCACAAAAGGAGAGGGGTTCTGGACCAAGTCCCTCAGGGTCCTCCATCAGTATCAACCCCAACAGGAGCTGTGAGCAAGACATCTGGTGAGTTCTTACTCAGACAGCCAGCCCCTGGTTACACATCACTCACCCTAAAGGCATCTGCTGTCCAGTCTAAAAATACCCAAGGCTGCCTCCTCCTTCCCACCCCTCCTGCACATGGGGTCTGGGCTTCTTCCCATGCTCTCCGACCTCCAGCCAGCTCCACAAGGTCTGGCCACTCTCAAATTCCCCAATGGGGATGTCTCTTGGTGCCTTGGTTTCTCTTTTGCCACCTCCCTGGCTGCTGCTCCTTTCTAGGGATGCCTCGTGGATGCTGAGCCCCCTGGAGTGTTGCAGAAGGAGCAAGGAGCTAGGCTTTCAGGGCTGCACCTTCCCTGCTGGCTTCCTGCTCCTACCTGCTGCGACTCTGACACATTCTCTGTCTTCACACCAGGAAACATCCCGGGAGAGCCAGTTACTCCCCACTGGGTCCTGGATGGAGGACTCTGGCTCAAGGTCACCCTGGAGGAGCCGGTCAGTATCTGGAACACTGGGTCTCAGCTTCTTTGTCCCCCAAATGTAGTGTGACAGTTTTTCTGGGGTTCTCAGAACCAAACCACTGTCCCCTTAAACCACACCCTGTCAGGGTGGGTGGGACAGGGAGACATCTAGATGGTGTGAGCCTGCACACATGGAAGTCATCTGGGGCTTCCTCCCTCCTACCCGCTTCTATTCCTGGCCCTAACCCTCTCCTCCACTAGAGGAGCATTCAGGCTAACCCTGCCCATCTAGGCAGAGCTGAGGTCATGGTCTGGGGCCTGAAGCCTTTCAGCAGGTGCTTTTTGTGTGTGTTCTGTTCCATCCTGTTTTGTTTGGGTTGAGACAGGGTCTCACTATATAGCCCTGGTGGCTTTCAAGTTGTGAGACATCATGCCAACCCCAGAAGCCTTTAAAGGGAGGAGGCCAAAGTATCCTTCTTTGGCTAAGTTTGTGGGGAATGTGTGACTCTGTGGACACACTGCCATCCTGTAATGCCACCTTCCATGGCTGGAATCCATCTGTGGCAAGGCGGCAGAGGTCCATTCTCCTGGTATGCCCAGATGCAAGCCCACTCCATTTTGCTTCTCCAGGACGTTGTCCAGCCTCCTCTCAACTCCTGCCCATCACGTTCTCCCAGTATAGCCATGCCCCAGATGTGTGTGGCGTTGTAGCTATGCTGCAAACTGAGAGGCCAGGCCTGGTATGCCTAGCTCACAGAGAGGCAAACTCAGACAGCTTGTAAAATTGCTTATGCTCGAATAGCTCATTGATCCTAGAAGCCTGAAAGCTCCTAAGTTCTAAAAGACTCCAGACTATTGGCTACCTTCCCTGCCTTCCCTAAACTACCCAAGCTAGAGAGAGCTTGATTTTGTATTTCCAGACGAGAGATGGCAGTCCCACTGTCCAAACCCAAAAGAGTATTACCACAGTGCCTATAGGCTCCCAGAAACCCAAACCTTCCATCTTAGAGCCTTCGCTGGGGTCCCCCAGACCTCTGGGATTTCTCTCAAGTAGCCAAGGAAAGCTGATTTGTGGGAGGGCTGGACACACACCAGGATTCCCCGACTGTGCCTCTCTTCTTGCCTGGCTTGGCCTGTGAGGCATGGAGAATCCCCGCGGGCTCTGCTTTGCATTAGGAGGGCCTGAGGACAGGCGGAGCTTCAGGAGTGTGTCTGTTTCACAAACAGGATCACACTGCAGATGGGATGGGGCTCAGAATGGGGGATGGATACTGGAGTAGAAGTGAAGGCCGAAAGGGCTGCAGAGGGACAGGGATCTTCCATCAACACTACTGCCATTCTCCTGGTGCAAACATTTTCTCATAAAACAAGACGAGGCATTCCAACCATATAAGCCTATGTTTGGGGCCCTTGTGGGGCTCATGGCTGGGGAAGAGAGGGCCATCCACTCTGTTCCTGCTGGGGAGGGGCCCCCTGCAAGACTCTTGGCCAGAGTCCCAACCCAGTGTATTTTGAGATAAAAGGGGAGAGCCAACAGGGTGGGGAAACATTTTTTAAAAAATAGAGCAGCCTCTCCCCTGGAATCTCCTGGGTTAGTTCCAGCTCTGGCTTCTCACCAGGCTGAATGGACAGCAGGAAAGAGGCAAAGTCAGAGAGAGAGAAGTGGCCAGAAGGCCAAGGCCAGCCCTTCTGACATCTAGCTGAGAGAGTCAACACTTTTGGGGGCCTAAGTTGGGGTTCATGTTTACTTTGTGAGCTCAGTAATGACTCTGGCCTGGAGGCCACATGGAATTTCAGAGGACCAGGCAGTGTGCTGGAAGGAATTGGGGGTGGAGGAAAAAAGTCTGGGTTCTATCAGGAATGAAGGGAAGGCAGGGCGATGAAAAGATACATAACAAGGGGCTGGGCATGAAGCTCGTGAAGTGGCTCTTGTGGAGCACATGCAAAGCCCTGGGTTTAAACTGCAGCACTAAAACAAACTAGCAAGCAAGCAAGCAAGCAAGCAAGCAAGCAAACAGATGCGACGGAACCAGGCCTCAGGCAGTACATGAGATGGCCGAAGCCATAGCCCACCAATGACCCCATGATACCCACACTTCCTACTGCCTTCTGCTTTCCAAGCCCTTTCTAGGAACGAAAGAGGGCAGGCCACGGGAAAGGCCCAGGAGCTCCTGGCAGGCTGTTTTGCATCTTTAAGGGGCCATTGTCCCAAACACAAGTGCTGGGAACGTCTATGGTTTACTATTGCCACACTGGTCTACTCCCTGTGCTGCTGCTCCTACGAACTTAATCACTAGCCAGCTCCAGAGCATCCTACCTGTTCCCTGTCAGGCAGGTGGCCTAGAGATCTAGTGTGACACTGAATTCCTTCTTGGTCAGGTCTGGAAGCCAGATGTGGTGCTGGTGGCTTTAGAGGCTGAAGGCCAGGGTCTCCTGCTGGAACTGGAGAAGAACTAGTGAGTATCAGCCTGGAGTTGGGCTGAAGCCCAGAAGAGACCCTCTCTAGAGAGGAGCGGTGCTTTTGGGGGAGGCTGGGTGGGAAGAGGCGTGAGTGACAGGGAGAGTGGCTAATGTACTTGAGGTTAAAGTGGGCTGAACCCAGCTGCAGGTCCACACATACTTTCCATTTCAAGCCCTCAGGCAGTTTGGTAGCTCCCTGCTGGAGGTGAGTTAGCACCACCTAGTGGACATTTCTTGATAACGTTAATTCCAAAGGGAATCCTAGACAGGTTCCACAGCCGAGATGGCAGGGACAAAGGCGCTATAGTTACAAAGGACAGTATCCAATGATGGCAGTTCATCTGGTCAGCTTGGAAGCATGGAAGAGAGCAGGGAGGGAGGAACATGGGGCCGGGTTGCGGAAGTCAGTTTAATGCTATGTATCTTGGACTGAAAAGTCAAAGATTTCGAAATGAGAAACAGGTATATCTCAGGATGGTGCTCTGAGTGCAGTGAGTGAACAAGACGGAATGTGGGACTATAGCCTCCATGACCAACAGTATCACTTGCTCCGTGTCTGTTTCCTTGCTGGCACTGCAGGAAGCGCTTTATTCATTTTACTCTCCTCCATGGGGTCAGATAGGCTGGGAATAAAGTGCAACACCATGCCAAAGCACAGCTCCTGGGAGTGCCACCTCCTTACCCACTAAGCTGTCTTGTATGTTTGTGCACACATTGAGCACTTGCACATAGGGGCACAGCCAGCAAAGAAGCAAAGCTGACTGGATGTACAACAACCCAGGTCTTTGGTGGGTAATCTGGAGGACGAGGTGAAGTTACAGTCAGAATGTTCTGTAAGAAGAACAATGAAGTCAGGTCTGTAACTCCTGCACCTTAGGAAGCTGTGCAGAAGGAGCACAGGTAAAGCCCTGCCTAGGTTATGGAGTGAGTTCAAGACTGCTAGGCAATTTAGCAAAACCCTGTCTCAGACTATAAAGAGGGGAATGAGGGGAAAGAAGAAGGAGGAAGGAAGGGAGGGAGGGAGGAGGAGGAGCAGGAGGAGAAGAAGAAGAAAGCAGCAGCTAAGTCCTTCGCAGGGTCAGGGAAGGAGCCTGAAGAGGAAGTCATTATTGAATAGAGCTGAGCTCCATGTAAAGGGACCCTTGCCCAGGTGGGCTGGACAGAAGCAGATGCAGGCGGGGGGGGGGGGTTGTCTCTGTGGAAGTCAGGAGAAAGCACCACAGAGGGTCAGATGGAGACATGGGATCCAGCAGTCTGAGAACTGAGGGGCCTGGGATCTGCTCAGCGGATGCTCAGCAGAGGCAGGAGTACACTGAGCTCAGGCCTTGGCCCCACATGGCATCTCTGCGGTGGTGCCCCAACTCGTCCCCCTCTTCTGCCTGCCACAGGCTCCACAGCCCCGAAGGTCCCTGCCTGCTCCTCCCGGGGTCCTCATTCCCACCCCACGTCTAAGCCGCCCAGGGCTCACTCCAGACCTTTGTCTTCTTTTAGCCTGGGGTTGTCTTCTAGCCTTTCCAGTCCTTTCTCTCAGACACGCTGCCTCATTCAAAGAGGCTCAACCAGCACTCAGGGAGGAGGGCCAGAGGGCAAGCTGCCAGAGACAAGCCTAAATTCTGTGACTCCTAACACACACCTGCTTCCCAGCAGGCTCCTGGCCCCAGGATACACAGAAACTCACTACAGTCCAGATGGGCAGCCTGTGGTGCTGTTCCCCAACCACACGGTGAGACACTCTCATGGGCTGCGAGGGCAGTGTGAGGCACCCCCTATGTACCTACCTTGTCCCATTTTGCATTCTTTTGAGGACTAGAGCAGCCTTCATGTCTCCCTTCTGTGTCCCTCAAACTTGAGCCCTTACTCAGATTCGGGTTTGAGTTTCTCCCTCTTTAGGATCATTGCCACTATCATGGGCGTGTGAGGGGCTTCCTGGAATCCTGGGTGGTTCTCAGCACCTGCTCTGGGATGAGGTAAGGAGTCCAGAGCAAGGGCCTGGACCTGCGGCAGAGGTGAGAGCTCCTTCTCACATACCCCTGCACTCTTCTGCCCTCTAGTGGCCTGATTGTGCTCAGCAGCAATATCAGTTACTATCTGCACCCCCGGGCTTCTGGGGACAAGGACGTCTCAAGCCACAAGATCTTCCGGATGGAGCAGTTGTTCACCTGGAGAGGTGCCTGGAGAAAGAACTCCAAATACAAAGCAGCAATGGCCAGCCTTCCTCATGTCCCCCAGAGCAGGGTAAGGGGCTTAGACTAGAGTGGGCATGCTTCAAACCAGAGGTGACAAGAACACAGACCCTGGATGGGGCCTCCCCTGTTTAATCCGGAAGCTGAAGAATCAAAGTTTGAACAAAAATATAACTGTTCTTTTTGAGAATTGTGGCTGGTGACCAGGATTCAAGTCTAGCAGTCTGACCCTCACCACTTTCCCTTCCCAGATGAGGCGAGAGGTCCGCAGGAGCAGGTACCTGGAACTGTACATAGTGGCTGACCACACCCTGGTGAGGAGAGATCCAAGAGGTTTGACTGGGCTGGACTGGAGCCTGCTCAGCCCCATATGACCCGGGGATTTCCGCCTTCCCAGTTCTTAGTCCGGCACCAGAACTTGAACGACACAAGACAGCGCCTCCTGGAAGTTGCCAATTGCGTGGACCAGGTTGTGTGGTTAGGGCACTGAAGGGTGGAGCGAGGCAATTGAGAAGCTCGGGCCCTGGCACAGTGGCTACCTGATTCTGACCTCAGCGGGTCTCTTCCTCAGATTCTCAGGTCTCTGGATATTCAGGTGGTATTGACTGGTCTGGAAGTGTGGACGGAAAAGGATCACAGCCGCATCACGCAGGACGCAAACGCAACCCTCTGGGCTTTCCTGCAGTGGCGTCGTGGGCTCTGGGCTAGGCAGCCACACGACTCCACTCAATTGCTCACGTGGGTGCCCTTTTGACACACATGGGTGGCAGGGTGGCCCTTCCTCCCCTCTCCACCCAGTCATGCCCTGCTCTGACACCTGCAGGGGCCGCACCTTCCAGGGCACCACGGTGGGCCTGGCGCCTGTGGAGGGCATGTGCAGTGCAGAGAGCTCCGGAGGTGTGAGCTCGGTAAGCTCTGCAGGGGATCTAGGAGGAAAGGGGCTTGAGCAGGGCTTGTGGTCCTCAGTGAAGCTCGGTTCCCCAGGACCACTCGGAACTCCCCATCGGCACAGCAGCCACCATGGCCCACGAGATAGGCCACAGCCTGGGCCTCCGCCATGACCCGGACGGCTGCTGCATGGAGGCAGATGCCTTGCAGGGAGGCTGCGTCATGGAGGCAGCCACAGGGTATGCACAGAAGGTCGGTGCCACCAGACCTGGATGTGCCGTCTGCGTTTCTCTGGTTACCCCTCAGTTCCCTCTTCTGTAAAATGCTAAAGTAGCGGAGTCTCAGGATGACTTTCAGACTAGAATACTCCTGATCGTTGGTCCCCTTGGGGCCTGGGCTGCCCGATCTTGGCGTCACAGCCTCCTGTGTCTCAGGTTTCTTGTGTGGTTACGCGGGTCCTTTCCCCTCTTCTCTCTAGACTGCTCACTCCCTTAGCTCAGAAGGTAAACGCACACATTAGCTGTTGTATGGCTAACCCTAGGGCCCAGGGAGCAATCGCAGCCAGATGTGGTTCCCGCAGGCCAGATGGTCCCCACACCTTCGACACCCGCCTCCTCCCACAGGCACCCATTCCCGCGCATCTTCAGCACCTGCAGCCGCCGCCAGCTGCGCACCTTCTTCCGCAAAGGGGGTGGTGCATGCCTCTCCAATACCCCGGGCCCTGGGCTCCTGGTGCTGCCCACTCGCTGCGGAAACGGCTTCGTGGAAGCAGGAGAAGAGTGTGACTGCGGTTCTGACCAGGTCAGGTTAGCATCCTGGTCCCTGGGGTTCAAGGCTGACCTCTGCTCCCAGCCTCCCCCCAGGTGTGGCTTGCTGCGCCATCACGTCTTCTGTTCTCTCCTTTCTTACTCCAGAGGTGCCCAGAGCCCTGCTGCTTTGCCCACAACTGCTCCCTGCGTGCAGGGGCGCAATGCGCCCACGGCGATTGCTGTGCACAGTGCCTGGTGAGGGACAGGCACACTGGGGAGCGGCCTGTTGATTTTAGCTTCTAGTCTTCCTACTGAGTGTGAGCTTGCCCCTGCGGGTGGGTCCATTTGATGCTCCCTCAGGCTCTAGGCAAAAATATCAGACTCTCATTGTGTCTCTGCCCCCCTCCCAATGGGTCACCCATGCAGCTAAAGCCCGCAGGCACACCATGTCGTCCCGCTGCAAGTGACTGTGACCTCCCTGAGTTCTGCACTGGCGACTCCCCGCATTGTCCTGCAGACGTTTACCTACTGGATGGCTCACCCTGCGCCAAGGGCCGCGGCTATTGCCTAGATGGCTGGTGTCCTACACTGGAGCAGCAGTGCCAGCAGCTCTGGGGGCCTGGTGAGACCAAATGCTCTCCTTGATGCCCTGACCGCGCCTGGGACCTGCAGTTTTCTACTGTGGGCAAGTTCCATGCACTGAACAGCCTCCCAGGCTGCCCAGCTTTTCTATCCCCGTTCTTCCGCAGGATCCCAGCCGGCCCCGGAGCCCTGTTTCCAGGAGATGAACTCCATGGGAAATTCGCAGGGGAACTGCGGCCAGGACAGCAAGGGTAGCTTCCTTCCTTGTGCACAGAGGTGAGGGGTGGCAGCCGAGGGGCTACAGCTACAGAATAGGGCGGTGCACACGGGGCACGTGACCGCCTGCCATTTCCTCCCCAGGGATGCTCAGTGTGGGAAGCTGCTGTGCCAGGGCGGGGAGCCAAACCAATTTGTGCTGCAGCGTGTAGTGACTGTGGATTCCACAGTTCTCCGAGAGGGTCACGAGGTGGCTTGCCACGGAGTGTTTGTGCTCCCTGATACTCAGCTAGACCAGACAGGCTTGGGCCTGGTGGAGCCCGGCACCCGCTGTGGACCTAAAATGGTGAGTCCTGCCTTCCCAACCCCTCCTCGGCATTGAATTCTTTATGCCAAAGTGTCCTCCTCACTGCCCAGTGGGCACAATGCCCATAGGTGTGCCAGCATTGGCAATGCCAAAATGCTACCTCCCAGGAGCTGGAGCAATGCTTGACTGCCTGCCATGACCATGGGGTGAGTAGCCTAAGGAGTCCGGGTGGCCCTGGAGGTCCTGGATCCCGTGTGACTTTTCTATTCCCTTCGTAGGTCTGCAATAGCAATCACAACTGCCACTGTGCTGTAGGCTGGGGTCCACCCTTCTGTGACAAGCCAGGCTTCGGTGGTAGCATGGATAGTGGCCCTGCACAGCCTGCAAGTATACTGATGGGGTGGGAGCAGGCAGGCACCACCTGATCAGTAGCCTGCCTGGGACTCAGCATGTCTGTCCTCCACAGACCAAGATGCCTTCCCACTGGCCATGCTCCTCAGCTTCCTGCTGCCTCTGCTCCCTGGGGCTGGCCTAGCCTGGTGCTACTACCAGCTCCCAACACTCTGTCAGCGCCCCCAGTGGTGCAGCAGGAGGGACCCGGCATGCAATAGGTAGGCCCAGTGCCAGCCTCTGAGGGCTCAGGCCCCCTTCTTGAGCGCATCAGGCACTGGAGAGTGGGAACTACAGGGAGCTGGGGCTGTAGGAAGCTGGATGGAGTCTAGTTTCCCCTCCAGGTGTAATGAGAGCCCATAAGCAGTGTCAACAGTGCTCTCCTTTCTTTCCTTCCCCACCATAGCCCCTGGTTCTCTCCTGTGTCTGCCTTCCCACTGGCCATGGCCTCGCCTTCATTCTGCTTCTTGGTTTTTGTTTTTGTTGTTTTAAACAAATTCATCGCAGTCTGTGCGCCACTGTCCCTGAAGACTTCTCTAGCTTCCTTCTCCGGAGTTTCAGCCATCTGCCTCATCCTTTGCCCGAATCACTCTGTTGCCTCCTTTAAGTTCTTTGGCGCTAAGCCCAGCACACCTCTGCACTCCCTGCCACGGGCCAGCTATGGTGCTGACTGCTCTTGTGCCAGGACCCTGTGTCTCTGTCCTTTGCAGACCATGATCTTTGACTGCAGGCAGCTACATGATAGTGATCATGTCCCACTGCGGGCTGCCTTTTCACTGGACCCCTGGCCAGTCAGGCACGCTATGTCCTTGTCCAGGCCCATCGAGGGAAAGGGCAGGTTTGGGCTGGTGATGTGAATAGAGGGTACCTCAGGCAGGGAATGGCACCAACAGGCCCCAGGAGCCAGTGAGAAGGTCCCAGAAGAGCCAGGTAGTGATTGAGGGTGTGCAGGCAGAGGAACAAGGTGGAGTGGCAGCTGGGAAGGGCCCTGTGGTGGAATAGCAGACACACACACACACACACACACACACACACACACACACACACACACACACACACACACCATCTTCAGGAAGGGGTAGAGGGCAGTGGGGAATGTTTGGATGAAACAACAAAATAGCAAGGCCTTATGGGAGAGGCACAGGCAGCCAAAGGCGGCACAGAGCCAGGAGTAGCAGAGCACCCAGCTGGAAAGAGCACCTGATGACACAGCTCCCACGCCTGGGGTGCATCTCTGCACTTCAACTAAATCTACATGGGACCTGAGCGAGCCCTACATCTAGAGTGAGTGGGAGCTGGAGTGGAGTCAGCTTGGGAGAAACACTAGGTTTGGAGAGAGGATGTCCACAGCCCTGGAGGTCCTAGGTCTCGAGTGAGATCTGGACACATCAAGGATGGAGCAGGAAGGTGGACTTTGAACCCTGCCTGTGGAGAAATCAGTTAACAGAACTGGGACTGTGTGTCATGCTATGGGGAAGCAATTCCCTTGGCCTTGCTCAGGTCCCTTTCCAACCTCCTAACTCTTATCTGCTGCATAGACCCATCAGTGATCCCTGCAGGGACCACCCCCTGGGCAATGTTCACCTCATGGATGGCTCCATCATCATGGAGAGCCCTCACCCCTGGGTGAGTGTGGCACTTGGGACACAGAGAGGGAGGTGAGGGGTGGAACTTGCTGTCTGCCTTCTTCCCTTTTGTCACTTACCTTCATTCCTTGGCTCAGCCCCAGGGACCTCTTGCCAAGAGTGTATGCACCCTTCGTCTCTTGCATTGTTTCTAGACCCTGAGAACTCTGTGTCTTCCTAAGAACTACCCTAAGAAGCTTGTGCCACACATACCTGCCTGATCCCCACGGTAGATGAGGGACCCTGATGCTCCGCCCCCCATTGCCTGGTTACCAACCTCTTTGTCAGCTCCTTGTCTACTACTCCGATTTACAGGCTTGTATCAGTAAGGAATGAGACACAGCCCCCTAGAGAAGCTCTTGTCAAGCAGACTAGGGTGCTGGAAGCCCCAGGGGTTGGGAAGGGAGAAGCTATGGTTTTTGCTTAGGTTCTCACTGAGGGAGGACAAGAGGTCCCTGCCATTTGACTGGCAGCCTCAGGCCCCAGCCCTCAGTCTCTGCTACTTCATTCTTAGCAAGTCAAGTCCAGACACTAAGACCCTGTCTCTGGGAGGGCGTCCTCCTGAGGTTCACTGCCACTCCAGGAACCTGGGCCCCAAGAGCATCACCAGCAAGTTAGCTGAACTCTTGTACTTCTGATGGGCTGGATGCTAAGCTCTTTCCTGCTCACCCCAGCAATCCCAGAATCATATTAAGTTCCGACAGCCATACTATTCTGAAATGTCAGACTGTATCTAAGCAATAAAGTCACAAGATATATCAGTGCTGTTGGCTGCAATTTTTTTTTAAGAGACACTGAAATGGATTACTGGGAAATAAAAATGTAAATAACAACATCTGATGTTGTGATGCATACCTTTTAATCTCAGCTCTTGGGAGGCAGAGGCAGGCAGATCTCTGAGTTCAAGGTCAGCCTGATCTACTAATCAAGTTGGAGAACAGCCAGGGCTATCAAGAGAAATCTTGTCTTATAAATAAACAAACAACAAAAACAAAACAAAATTAGTAACGCCATGTTATAGACAGAGAAAACTTGCTAAAAGACCATGCCATGTGCAACAGATCTAATGCGAGAGGTTTGTCAAGGGGGAGAGGAAGGAAAGCCCATCCAGAGTAGTGACACATAAGAGAAAGGAACACACAAACAGACTGAGGGACAGAGGGAAGAAACAAGACAGAGAGAATTTCCTGGGGTGGCCAGCTCGGGCTTGGAGCACACCTTCTGACAGTAAGCAAGTATATAAACAGATGACATGACTGCTCCATGGTGCGATTAGGGGGGAGGTTTTTATTGTAGATAAAGAGGAAGGACAGCCAGAGGCATCTGGAAGAGTCCAGAGTAGAGAAAGCAGACACGGTCAGGACTACCTGTGAGGGAGAGGAGAGTAGCAGGGGACAGGGAATAGAGAAACCAGAGTGAGAAAGCAGGAACAGGGTTAGGGTTAGGGTTAGGGTTAGGGTTAGGGTGAGGGAGGCATAGAGCATATCAAGAAGCAACAGGGTTATACCAGAGTGAGTGGCTTTTGAAATGTATAACAGGAACTTGTGATACTGAGGAAGCCTGGAGGTTTGGCACCTCTGCCAGCCTGTGGTGGCTGTGGCAACTGCAGTGGCTGCAGCTGAAGTCATCACCCAGTGCTGCCCCAAGCCTGGGCTGGCTACTCATCCCAATAAGCCTGTCAGAAGAGCCAGACTGAAAGGAGGAAGCAGAAAAGGTGAATTTGTTCAGTGTTCACATTGGGATCCAGGGAACACCGCTTCTGCTCAAGTCCTGAAGTCAGATTAGAGTTTAAGCAGAGAGCAAGGATTTGAACAACCAGCCACTCCAGCCTCCCACTGACCCATCCTTATCTGGTCTGACAAGTTGTTAGAACTGTGAGATCTCTTTATGACAGGCTGGCTGGCACCTTTACCTCCTCCAGATGAGATTCCTGGGGAAGTTCCCATTTCAGCATCAGGCATGATGGCTGGAGCTGGAAGCTGCAACGCTGAGGGCTGGGACCCAAACCACAAACTGGAAGCAGAGAGAGCAAACTGGGGGTTGTGGGAGGCTTTGAAACCTCCAATCCTGCCCCCAGGGTTCCTCCAGCAAGGCCACACCTCCTCAACCTCCCCAAACAGGTCACCAACTGGGGACCAAATAATTCAAATGCCCACAAATATGGAGACGTCACATTCAAGCCACCAGGACGGGTACACCAACACGCTGGTTCAGTGGTGTGTAAGAAACACTAAATATTAGTCTCTTCTATTAAACACTACAGAGCTTTTGTTCATAAGAAGGAATTCAAATGCTTTTCGTCTCCCCACCTTGTAAAACCTTTATGCAGATGTTAATCCCCCAGTCTGGAACCCCCCCCACTACATTCTCAAACTCCCTTCCCACTTTCCTTCATTTCCTTCTAAGTCTTCCTTATTTGTTGTTTTGCTTTGTTTTTCAAAACAGGGTCTCTCTTTGTGGCCCTGGCTGTCCTGGCCTCGAACTCACAGAGACCCGCCTGCTTCTGCCTCCAGAGTGCTGGGATCGAAGGCATATGCCACCACGGCCTGGCTGCAGAGTCTTTTAAAAGTAGCTAATTGATAAAGACTGTGGGGTCAGATAACCAATGGAGAAGAGAACAGTCGCCACCTTCATTAGGAAAGATATCCAAGTGCACACTTCGCACGGTGTGCCTGCTCTTGGGAGGGCACCCTCTCCATCATGTGTGGTTTTACCTCAGAGGCACTTCCCCCTTGCTGGGGGTCCTCTGAGTGAGACTGAGAATACTTCCAACAGATGACGACCAAACCCAGGACTCTGTATGCTAGGCAAGCACTTTCCCCATCAGCTCATGCTTCAACTTCTGCTGTTTTGGATTTATTTTATTTTAAAACACATGTGTATTGTGTATGCTTGTGCCATATGTGTGTGGGTGCCTACGGAAGCCAGAGGTACAGGATCTCCTGAGCTGGAATTAGAAGAGATTGTGAGCCATCTGACATGTTTGCTAGGAGTTTAACCCGGGTCCTCTGCAAGAGTACTATGTGCTCTTGACAGCTGAGCCACGCTCCATTTCCACATGCTTTAATATCTTTAACCCTTTTGAAGCCATTCTGTAACATGCATGCATACATACATACATACATACTACATATATATATAGTATGTCATGTATAATATATACACATATTAGTTAATATTAGTAGTTAACATTGTAATAAAAGAACCTGTGTTTGCCAGCGGCCAGATGTCACGGCAAATCAAGATTACCTGGTGTTATATTTGGGGCTATGGGCTATTCAGGCCATACTCATTTGCTGCATTCTCTTCCTCACAGCTGAAGGAAAGACAGAGGAGAGAGCCTGGTCTTAAAGTGCAGTGTTCAAATCCAGATGTCTGCCCTCTCACAGATGCTGATAGACACCCATGGTGACATTGACTGTGAGTCCATAGCTAACAGACATCCTGCAACTAGGATCCCTCATCAGTCAGTTTGCATCAAAGACTACCCCTCAGGTGTGTACTGTGAAACCGCCCCTACTTTCAGAAAAGAGTGACAGACTCCATTTCGTCCTTGAGACTCAGCCACGCTGTCTCTGGTGCTGGAGCCTGAGTTTTCCTAGGAGCTGTGGACAGGTGCTGGGTCCCTCTGAGCCCTCCACACTGGCCTGTCAGCTGTGGACAGGTGTCTGGGTCCCTCTGAGCCCTCCACACTGGCCTGTCAGCTGTGGACAGGTGCCTGGGTCCCTCTGAGCCCTCCACACTGGCCTGTCAGCTGTGGACAGGTGCTGGGTCCCTCTGAGCCCTCCACACTGGCCTGTCAGCTGTGGACAGGTGCCTGGGTCCCTCTGAGCCCTCCACACTGGCCTGTCAGCTGTGGACAGGTGCTGGGTCCCTCTGAGCCCTCCACACTGGCCTGTCAGCTGTGGACAGGTGTCTGGGTCCCTCTGAGCCCTCCACACTGGCCTGTCAGCTGTGGACAGGTGCCTGGGTCCCTCTGAGCCCTCCACACTGGCCTGTCTGTTGCAAGTTTTACCTGAAAATTCCCAGGCTCTGGAAACAAGAGACCCCTGGGGTGTGAAAAGAAGGTAAAGCTGGCCCTTACCTACTTGTACTTCCATGGCATCAGGGGGATGACTAGTGCTGTGTGTGACTCTGAAATGGCAAAGGTTGCCCCCTCTGGAGGTCAGAGGTAAGGGAATGGTGAGTACATTTCTGACATTGAAGACTTGAAACCCTTGCGTCTCTCATGTGGCAATAAGGTACTAGACATGGTGTTGAGGTTTCTAGTGTGGGGGCCACATCCTGGCCCTCAGCCTTAATGAGCTGGGAGGACCTGGGAGGAACCAGCGGCTCTGGGAAGGTTAAGATGACAAATAGGAGGTGGATGCCTGGTCAAGGAAGGAGCCCAGCGGATTGTACCTGCCACGAAGGCCTTCCTGGGTTTTCTGCATCAAATGTGAAAAGGAACCGGGTGGGAGAAAACAGTATTAGAGGTGAGAGCTGACTGTTAGCTGGAGAGGTGATGCTAGGGAATCAAGGGCGCAGAGAATGCCATGTGCAGACTCTGAGAAACAGTTTCTGTAGCTGAGCATAGGGAAGCACTGAGGATGAGCATGGCTTCATCAGACCCAGACGCTGCTTTTCTGAATAAACTGCTTTGGGTGGGAGATGTGTCACACGGACTGTTTTTGAAACTTCCAGGGCCCAGGGGTTGTGATAGGGGAGCAGTAGATTTCCTGGAGCCTTGGGCCTCATTTGCAGTTGAATTTGGGGCATTTTCCTTAGAGATCAAAGGAAGTGAGAGGGAAATCCCCAGTGCATCAGAAAGATTCATTCTTCCTGCTGGAGGGGGCGGGGCATGCTGAAGGCCCTGGGACACGTGTATTTCCTAGACTAGAACCTCTAAGTAAGTAATGACCACACAGCACACACATGCATGCAACATTAATCTGGGCCATGGACAGGCAAGAGCACATAATTTAAGATTAAAGCTATGCATTAACTTAGATCGTAAAAAAGAGCAGATTGCATGGGGAATTTAAGGCAAGTAAAGTTGGTTTTGTCAGATCCAAAGGAAATTCCAGTTCCCCAAACTCTAAAAGGCCGTTCAAATATCCAGAATGAGCTCAGCCTGAGCTAAAGGAGGATTTCTGGAGGTTAAGTAGAAGCCAGCATTCCTCAGGAAGGTATGCGGCAGGTTCCCCTCTACCAAAAGGAGTCATCACTGGCAGAAGGGACAGCACATGAAAGCCCATGCTGGCTTCCAGGTTCCCTTAGCATCACAAGCACCTGTGACACATTTCCAAGTCCATGCTAGCAGGCCCTTCTCACCCCCTCCCTCCTCTGCTCTGCTCCTGCTTCTCTGTCCCCTGCTATTGTCCCCTCCCTCACACTTAGCCCTGCTCTGGATGCCCCACCCCATCCCCAGGTGCCTCAGGCTGCTCTCTCCCTTATCTATAACAAAAACCCTCCCCTTGCCTCCCGTGGAGAGGGCATGCCTTCTTTATACAGGGTTTTCCCTAGTTCTCTTAAAGGGAGATTAAATAAACAGGACAGCAGGTTTAGTCCTAAGTGACTTCACGGTGTATTAACTTGGACGTGAGGTCCAGAAGTTCAGTCTCTCTGAAAGAAGGAGATACAGGCCTGCATGGGAAAGAACCGATTGTGGTGAGCACGCCGAGTCCAGCCTATCACTGCCTTTGCCCAGGAGAGAGCCAATTGTGGTGAATAGACCCAGGCCACTAATTGCTTTTTCCAGGCCTGTTCTTTAAGAATTGTATTTATATTTTAGCTAGCTTTAAAAAAAGAAAACTATGAATGTGACAATTAGATTAGCATAAACTTTAGTATCCATAACTAGAATTTTGTTGGAACACGGCCATGTTCTTTCTTGTGTTGATTGATTGAGAGCATTCTCTGCTACAGGGACTAGCTGGGGGAGCTGCAAACACATACTTCTAGCCCCTCCTGGCTCTTTTGCAGATAGTGTGCCCCACAGTGCACTGCTGCATCCCTGGGGCATTTTTTTTCAGCTGCTCAACAAGTTCTTGTGGAACACAGTAACCCCATACTGGTCATAATGCCTGGTTGCTTCTCAACATTGGAAGGAAAATCATCTTTAGGCTCAACCCTGTATAACAACACAGAAGGCTGTATTAGGTTTTATCAGGCGGAATAAGACAGGTACTGGACATTTGCCTCTACCCCCAATCCTTCTTTTGCTGGCAGGGATCCAACACATCATGGTCTGCCCGCACTGACTCCAGGCTGACTGCTGACCCAGTATGTAACCCTCCCTGCCCAGTGCCTGGCCCCAGGTCAGTGCACGGAGGCAGTTCTACCCTGGGCTTTCCAGCAGCTGGCAAGCTCTACCCCGACCTGCTACAGCCTCTGCACACCAGAGGACCGGAGTTTGAAAGCCAACAATTAAGTAGGCTACTCACAACTCCAGCTCTAGGGGATCTGATGCCCAAAAAACACCTAGCCAGAATTCTTACCAAGGGTGAGGACAGGTGAAGGAGAGAGAACATATACAGGGGAAATTGGACAGGGTTCCTAAAGGGCTGCTTCCTTTCTTGTGGGAATAGTGGGAGGGAGGACCTGGGTGAGAAGGTGAGGGAAGTAGGACTCTTATAAAATGCTCCACTCTGAGCCTCCAGGCAGATTTCCAGCTCTGTTTCCATGCCTATCCTGATGATAGATGTCAACTTGTGCTCCATAAAATTTTGCCCTCTCCACATTTTGGTCTACTTCCCCTGAGCAGTCAATTCTTTATCTTCCCCATACAATGAACTCAGCTAACACCAAGATTCCCATTACAGAGGGTATGGGGAGATGGCTCAACTGGTAAAGTCCCACACAAGCATGAGAACCTAAATTCAATCCCCAGCAATCCTTTAACACGCTGAGCGCAGCAACCCCATGCATGGGGAGATGAAGATAGGAGGAACCCTGGGGCGTGCTGGCCATTCCAGCTGAAACAACGGACACTGAGGTTGTGTGTGTGTGTGTGTGTGTGTGTGTGTGTGTGTGTGTGTGTGTCAGAGAACACACGCACTATTGTTTAAAGAAAGAATAGAGATTTAAAAAAAAAAAAAAAAAACTGAGAGGCTGCCTCCCTTGGGAGGAGGCATGGTATGTAGTATGGGATCCTGGCTATGATTTTTTTCCCCATTTTATTAATTATGTGTTCTCGGCAGGGGGTCGGGGGGAACATGCCTTGTCAGAGAACAACTTTGGGGAGTTGGTTCACTTATGCCATATGGGTCCAGACTGAACTCAGGGTGTTATGCTTAGTGTTATGCTTTACTTAACGAGCCATCTTGCCACCCTCTGTGTTTTGAGAACAAAATCTCAGTGTAGCCCAGGCTAGCATGAAACACCTGATCCTTCTGCCTCCACAGCCCCCCCCCCCCAGGTACTAGGTTTACAGGTATATCCCACTGTGCCCCAGTCTTGGAACACAAAAAAGGGTGTACATGGGAAAACTGGAGAATTTAAATGGCCCAAGTTTACATCATAGTGTTGCACCAGTATTAATTTCTGAGTGTTGATCCTCGTGACATGACTACATCAAAAAGCTGGTTTAGAATCTGTGGGGGCATCAACATTTCCACAACTTTTCTATAAGTGTAAAACCAGTGAATGAAAGCTGACAATAAGATTATAAAGAAAGAAAAAGAACAGTTGTTATTTCCTAAAGTTATTGGTTCAGCATGGAAGAAACAAGGTCTTCTGGAATTGTTGAGTGTTGCTGGCTGTTATGGGGGTGTATGAGGTTTCCTGGGGAGTGTAAAAAATACCTATTTATTTAAGACAGGGATCTGGCAACAGGTCAAAGAAATGACTCTGCAAAAATCCAACTTGGCAAATACACGAGTTTACTGGGATTACTTATAATATGGGTGATGGGCTACTTACAGGGGCATGAATGTCATCAAAACATCCACCCAAACATGGCTTTTGACCCTAAAGCTCTCTGCATGGTTGGCAGGCAGCCCTGCCCGTCACATCAGGGGGTCTTCTTTCCACAGTTGCTGTTATAATCTTGAGAAGGGGCACAGGTATCAAGGTCAGACTTGGGGGTGGCCCCGCTGAACACAAAGCTGGGGTTCCAGACACTGTACAGCAGGGGCAGAGTGTTAGGGGTCCTTGGGCATAGAGCACAAGTCATTTCAAGCCTGCCTTCCAGCACTGCTTTTCCTTTAGTCACTCACATTCAGACATGTGAGGCTCAATTCTTGTTTAATTTTGAGTCTCATGAAGCCCCCACCACCCCCGCCCCCCAGGGGGAACTGTTCCCACTAGGAGCCAACTGCTTGTTCACAGCAGGTAATCTAGTGCTTTGGATCCATTCAGGCAATTTCAGGCCCTGGCTTAGTGACTTTGGATCCACCTGAAGGTACAATCTGGGGGGGGGGGTGGGGATAATGTGATGGGAGCAGGGTGTGATTTCCTCTATAAAGGCTCCTCTATCAGTGGGGACACCAGGGTGCCAGCTGCCCTCCAGGCTCAGGCTCTAGGAAGGCGGCACCTGTCCATCTGGGGCTATGCCAATCAATATGGCCTGCTGCTTGGTGTCTGCACTCCTGCTGCTGCAGCTGCTGGGTGAGAACGGGTCCCCTCGTTGGTCTTGGCCCCTGCCCTCTCTGATCTGATCCTTGGGGACAAGGTGGGATTACATGAGAGTGACTAAAGGAAATATTGTAAGGCTGGATGGCACGCTTAAAAATTGCTTGTGCTCTATGTCCAGGGACTCTGTCCCTGTTGTACAGTGCCTGGAACCCCATCTTTAGGTTCAGCTGAGCCAACCCCTCCCAAGTCTGGCCTTGATACTTGTGCCCCAGGAACTTCCTTTTTCCTTTCCTCTCCCCATCCCCCAAATGCGGTCTTCAGAGCTCCTGCTCTGGGGAGTTCAACAGAGACCCGCGGTGACTTCTGTGTCTCAAGCCAATGTTCTACCTTCCTTCCGGGACTGCTCCTTCTCCACCAGGGGCGTCGTGGAAGGGACTGCCTTCTGAGGTGTGGTACGGAGACCTTAGAGCTGAGATGTGCCATGTTGAGTGGATCACATTTAAGAGTGATGAATGACAGGCCAGTCTTAGCAGGAGGATGGACAGGGAAAGGCTATCAGCTGTCTGTCTGTCTGAATGTGCTCTTCAACACACAGTACCTTTCCAGTGAATCCAATGTCTAGAGCCCCCTTTTGCTGGTCCAGAGCCAGAGTTCAGGAGGGAAGGGCAAACGAGACTCGGGAGGTACAGGTTAGGATAGAAGGAGGACCAGAAACCTGTAGATTCACCCAAGGGGTTTCCATGTATCAGAGAAGGGAACATCAGTGTGTCAAAAGGAGGATGAGGGATGCCATTTCCAAAATCGGATCAGGTGGAGCTGGGGAAGCATGTGGCAGTTATGGAGATGGTGATAGAGGCTGGACCTCAGATTCTGGGGAAAGCCCAGACCCAGCCTCCCAGTGTTGCATCCACTTACAAGATGAGTAGAGACCTCCCCCTCCTCAGGGTGAAGTCCAGTCAGGCGCCAAAAGGTCATACCTATGGACCACACTCTCTCCCCTTGAGTATGGGCACTCCAAACTCCGCAATGAGGAATGGGAGAGAATCAAGCACGGGGGACTGCAGCCTGCCTGTCCCTCACCAGGGTCTGCGAGCTCCACCGGCGGGAATCGCTGCGTGGCCGCGGCCGAGGCGTGCACAGCAGACGCGCAGTGCCAGCAGCTGCGCTCGGAGTACGTGGCTCGATGCCTGGGCCGGGCGGCACGCGGGGACTGGAGTGGACCCGGGGTCTGCGTGCGCTCCCGCTGTCGCCGTGCCCTGCGCCGCTTCTTCGCCCGTGGGCCGCCGGCGCTCACGCATGCGCTGCTCTTCTGCGGCTGCGAGAGCCCCGCGTGCGCCGAGCGCCGGCGTCAAACCTTCGCCCCCGCCTGCGCGTTCGCGGGCCCCGAGCCGGCGCCGCCCTCCTGCCTGAAGGTCCGGGACCGCTGCGAGCGTAGCCGCCTGTGCAGGTGCGTGCGGGACGGGCTGGGCCGCTCACCGCCGTCCGGGCGCGCGCAGGCCTCGTCTCCTTGCCTTCCAGGCCTCGTGCGCTCCCGCGCCCGGCTCCCGCGACAGCTGCCCGGAGGAGCGGGGCCCGCGTTGTCTGCTCGCCTACGCGGGCCTCATAGGTACGGGGGCCGGCAGGGCTCATGCGGGCGGGGCGGCGGCCGCGGCGGGCTCGGGGAGCCCATCATGCGCCCTGGGGTCCCTGCAGGCACTGCAGTCACCCCTAACTACCTGGACAACGTGAGCGCGCGCGTCACGCCCTGGTGCAGCTGTGGGGACAGCGGAAACCGGTTGGAAGAGTGTGAAGCCTTCCACAAGCTCTTTACAAGGAACCCCTGCCTGGGTGAGGGGCTGGAGAGCCAGGATGTCTATGGCCCAGTCCAAGCCGCCTGGCCCCTGGGAGTCCTGTTCATGTTGCTTTTTTTGGCGGAGGCGATGGGCGGTGTGCACATGCCATATGGGTAGAAGTCAAGAGATCAACTTGCTAGAGTCTCTCCTTCCTCCGTGTGGGTCCCTGGGGGTTGAACTAGGGTCATCAGTTTTGGTGGCAAAGGCCTTTACCTGCTGAGCCATCCTACTGGCTTACATGAGCCCACTTTTGATGGAATGAAACCGATATTCTTTGAGTAGCTGCTGTTTTGAGATCGCAGATCACAAGAGAATTCTAAAGGTGTCAAGGGTTTCTAGGGGCTGGAAGGGGTGAGTTAAAACGCGCCCAACGGGCTGGAATTGGCCGAGACTCCCACTTTGGCACTAATGAGGAGGGTTTTTTTTTTTTTTTTTTTTTTTTTTCCTTGATGTACTCTCTGCTCATGCTGCTGTTCTTGCCTTTGGGTAGGTAGAATGAGTTACTGAACCCCAGAGTTCTGAGGTCATGCTTGCACATCCTAGAGAGTATGGCCGTTTGTCCCAAAGGAGGGGGCCCCTTTTCTAGGGCTTCCTGGCCAAGCCTTCTGTGAATGTCTCCACTCCATAGATGGTGCTATGACCGCCTTTAACATCTTGTGGCCCTCAATTCTGCAGGACTGGCTGAACCCCTACCAGAATGCTGGGCACTGTTTCCCACAGGTAGGTGTGGGGAGAGGATGGAGCCTTGGCAGTTTCTGCACTATTCCCTTCTACGCTATCCTTCAGGCCAAGGTGGGGACATGAGTGGCTTGAGAAGAGTTGGAGGCAGAAGCAGTGCCCATTTTGTCCTCACCCCCCCCCCAGGTGTCCTTGATGTCCATACTCATTGCCTTGGCTCTCCACACCATGCTCTGATTAGGAAGGTGGGCGTGGACAACACACACTGACTGCCATGTCTCTGGCCTACTGCTCACTGAAAAGAAACTTCCTCACTCCCCGGTCTCATACCCTCTGTGCCTGTTCTCTGGATTGAGGGCCGGAGGCTAGGGTCCGACTAAAAAGCCTCTGGTTCCCTTGTCAGCAGGTGTCTTGGCTGTCTCCTTGAGATGGTCACCTGTAGATGAGACCTCACTGGCCCCCCCCCAGGACTTATAGAGCTGGGCAGAGACTACCCCCACACTCCTAGATTTTAGAACTGTCCTCTTCGGAGTAGACAAGGCACTTTGGAGATCATAGAGAAAGACTGACAGGCAAGACTTCCCAGTCAACAGTGGTGCTGTTACTCACCGTTAAGCCCCAGCCCTGGCCCAGGAGTAGTGGCTTTGCTTGCCACTTAGGACAAGCTGCTGTGTAGACATTAGAAAGAGATCCAGGCCCCCAGCTCGGCATTCCAATGGCTGTACAGCCTCTCCTCCACCGTGGTTTCCCTAGCACAGCAGCTCAATAAACACATGTGCAATGAGACTATCCTTGTTTTCTGTCATCTGTTCTGGAAACATGGAGACCTGTGTGGCCTTGGATGCCCCCAGAACTACTCTTGGTCTGAATACCTGAGCATGAATATACCTGTCTCGGGCTGGAACAGCAGCTACCAACTAAGACTGAGTGCTTGTGTTGCAACACCTTTGCAGACTCAAAGCTGGGGTTGTCTGGTGTTACCAGCCAGCTCCTGGTTTTAATCAGGTCTCCCCTACCATAGACAGGTCAAAGTGGGTTGAGCAAGCACCTGAGCAAACGGCTTCAGGAACATCTGTCTCCAGAGTTCAAAGAATCTTGAGGTTGCTAGTCTTCACATAGCTGCTCAGTAGCTAAGGAAAGGCCCCACTGAGGGGTAGGTTCCAGTGCCGCCATGCTTGAGCTTTAAGCTGTCTTAGCATCTCAGCAGAGAAAAGGCAGTTCCTTTCTAGCTGGCATTCATGAATGGTGCCTGATGGTCTGGTGTGGTCATGGGCCTTTTCCAGAGGAGGCACAGCCAGCAGGTCACCTGGTATAAGGAGTCTGGCAACATGAAGTGGGGTCCAAACTACTCATTTCACAAAAAGGAGAGAATACCCTTTGCCACCTGCATGGAAGTGGACACCTACACTGCGTGGGGGAGGGGTAGGTTGAGCTGTAACCAGGGCGTCAGGAACTCACCACTCTGCCCTGCTTCCTACAACCCCAAGGTGGCTCTGACACCTGGCTTCCTTATGTGACTGTGCTCAACTCCATTGCTGTTTGACTTGAGCAAAATGTAGACATCAGAATGTTTGTGCAGGTTCCCATGGGGACCAGGAGAGGGCGTTAGATGACCTGGAACTGCAGTTCCAAGAGGCTGTGAGACACTTGATGTGGGTGCTGGGAATTGAACCCAGGTCCTCTGTAATGCTTAGACACCTGTAGGCATTTTAAAAATAATGAGGCTGGGTAGTGGTAGCACACGCCTTTAATCCCAGCACTGGGGAGGCAGAGGCAGGCAGATTTCTGAGTTTGAGGCCAGCCTGGTTTACCGGGCTACACAGAGACCCTGTCCCTGTCCCAAAAGTGGAATGATTCTAAATGAAAATATAATTCTGGGTAGAAAGTGTAAACATAACTCTTCCAAACTAGCAGAAAAGTGAAGTGAAAACAGCGATATCCCACAGCTGCTGGTGGTCCCTGTCCTAAGGCCAAGCACCTGTCACACACTGGGGCCAAAGAGTCGTTTTATATAGTAGAGGTGTGACTACCTTATAGATCTAGAGGAGGGTTACCTGAGAAGGCCCTAAACACAATCTCCTGTCTCCTTCACAAAGTCAGTGCAGAGGGAGGGAGTTCAAGGACAGGCAGCCTTAGGAAGGGAATGTGATGCCCAGAGCCACGGCAACTCAAAGGATGCAGAGCCTGGATCTCAAGAGTCTCCAGAGGGAACACTGCCAGAATGGTGGGAGCAAAGGACTTGGTAAAAACAGCAAACAAACAAACAACAACAACAACAACAAAACTACCGAAACTGGTAAATATTACAGCCATCCCAGAAAACTAGTAGAACTACCTGTTTGTTTGGTTTCTTTTGCTTCTACCTAAAAAGGTGCTGGCTTATATAGGGGGCTTTGGCAAGGTGCCTTAAGGCTGAGTCCAGCTTTATCCTTCCTGTCTCCCCTCCATCACAGCTGAGGGTTAGCCTCCCATCCTGCCAGGAAGCTGTCTTGTGTACACATCCTAGAATTGCAGTCCGGGCCCTGTGCCTGGGTCTCTGTGACCTGTTGTCAGCTTTGGTTTTTGCAGGTGGCATGGGTGAAGTGAGGCAGAAAGGCAGGTTCAGAAGCATCCATAGATTTATTGGTGGAAACTTCACGGCTCATGTATGTTCCTCTGGCTTGAGGCCCAGGAACCAGGTGCAAAGTTGATGTGGAAACCACTTAACTGGCCACCCTTCCCCTACCCTCCCTAAATGAATCAGGGATAGCTAAGTTCATTAAACCAACTGACTTTTGCGGGAAATGAGGACTCTGGCCAATGAAACTGATAGGGAACAGAGAACATCCTGGGAAGGAGGGGAGAGGAAGAGGGATGGTAACGAGAGAGGCACAGAGACCACAACTCTCAGAAACAGGATTGACCACCAGACACTGAGCAAACCTGAGCCCCATAGTGATTGACTGCCCTCGTTCCCTTGCCTTCCTTATATAATCTGCCAGCTGGCGTTAAGATACAGGACAGATCTCCAGATGTTAACCCACAGATTGCTAGGCAGGAACACAGCTCCTACCTTTTGGGGCTGCAGACTTAACTCAGGCCTGGGTTTTTTGCTAGGTCCACACTGTAGGGTAAAACATCCAAACCTACTTTGGGGTTTGAAAACCCACAAAACCCCACCAATCCCAGAGCCCAAAAACCCACCAGTTCCTGAGCTGGGCTTGAAATCTCACCAATCTCTACCCGGGCAAACTCAATTCCTAAGAAACCTGCTCAGTCTGTGCCCTGCTCAGTTCCCTGCTTCTCACCCAAGCAGAGGGTGCTTTCCCAGTAGATTGCTTGTGTGCTGTTTATTGTGTAGTGTGACTTCTGACTGCTAGGATACCTTCCCCTCAGAGCTGTAACACCTCCTTGGGCAAATCCCTCCCCAGGGCTGTAACACACATCCTCTAACACCGAGTCACTGAGTGAGTCAGGTGTTAGACCCACCAATGACTAAATATTCAGGAGGCTAAGGCAAAAAGATGATGAGTTTGAGGCAGACTGATGTATAGTGTTTTCTCAAAACACCAAAATAATGAACCAAATGAGTTCTCAGACCAAGAAAGGATAAAGAGAAAAATTAAGATGACATAATACAAAACTCCAAGGGCAGGAATTGAGCAACCTAGAAAGCTTAATGCAGACAGGTACTGAAATGTTTTGTAGCAGTTTTCTCTGAGGTGAAATCTGCCTGCTGAGGGGTAAACTTATCAAGACAGGATATCTTAGGACAGAATGTTTACAAAGAGGTGAGGCTCTCCATCCTCAGGGAAGCTTGTAAACTCAAAAGGTGGTATAGGATCAGGAGTAGCAGGCAGTTGTGAGCTGCCCACCAGGGGTGCTGTGAACCAGGCGGGGCTCCTCTGGAAGAGCAGCAAATGCTCTTCACTCTCCACTTCCTTCTTTTCAAACAGGGCCCCTCCCACTCTGCAGCTGAGATTGGCCTTGAACTCATTATGTACCCCAAGATGACTTCAAATTTAGGATAATCTTCCTGTCTCAGGCTCCAAAATGCTGGGTTTGGGGCTGGAATGATGGCTCAGCACCCCTTACTCTTGTAGAGAAACGAGGTTCCATTCCCAGCACCCACATGGTACTCCACAACACTAACTTCCATCCAAGAGTATCATGTACTCTCTCCTGGATTCTATACACTACACACACACACACACACACACACACACACACACACACACACACACACACACACCACACAAAACAAAACCAAAACAGACCTTTAAAACACGAAGTCCTAGGATTCTAAGACCTGGTTTAGCATTCAACTCATGATGACTTGCTCAATGCAACGCAACCCAGTGGTGCAGACCTGTAACCCCAAAACTTGGGAGGTGGGAACAGGAGGACCAAAGTCCAAGGCTATTCTTGATCACAAAGCAAAATTGAAGCCAGCCAGGACTGCTCTTCCAGAGGATCAGACTACGTTCTCTGGCCTCTGTGGCCACATGTGGGCAAATTACTCATATACATAAAGTAAAAATTAAAATTAAAAACAGTCAAGTACATTTATTTCCAACTTTTATCCCCCAGTTCAGTGGTTCTCAACTCTGACTTAACTGCACGTAGCTTGGTGGAAGAGCTATTACACACAGTATCTGCCATGGAAAACTAAGAGTGGGAACGCTACCTATGAGGCTATGGGGAAGCTTTCATCCCTGCTGGGTAAGGCTTTTTTAGGTGTGAGTTGTTAAGGGGAGGAACACCACATTTCTGCAAGTAACCCCTCATCTATGTTTTGTGAGGAAGCCCAATAAACCAATTGGTTGCCTAGTGAACTTTGGTGGAATCATTCATTTTTTTGGTTGGGACCTTGGAAGGGATAGGCATTGCTTACATTTTTCTTTGGGAAGGAATTTTAGCAACAAACCCCCACAATAGCTCTTGCTGATTAGGTAAGTAGTTGTTCAGGGACTCATGTTCCTCCCAAAACCTTAAACCACCAACTCCAGGGAAGGTCCCAAATGAAAACATTTAACGTGCAAAAGTTAGCACTTTCCTAACATTTCATCAGCCACAGCTCAGTGTGGACCCAATCTAATTTTCAGAGTCTGGGTAATGTGAAACAATAGTTCCACCAGCAAAACTGGGTGGACACACAGCATCATCTCTGCTAGGGTTTGTTCTTTTTGTGATAGGGTCTCATCATGCTGGCCTTGAGTCAGCAGCAGCCGTCTGCCTCAGTCTACCAAGTTGCTGGTTCACTAGGTGATCATCCTGTTGGTGGCTCCCAAGTTTCAAAGTCCTTCTCAAGCTGGTGGCTGCCACAGGCCTACTCCAGTTCCATCATCCCGCCCCCAGCACCCTGGCTTCTGTACTCTGGTCTTACCCCTTGTGAGTGACCACCCACTTCTTTCCTCCCATTTCCAATGGCCTCATTCTGCAGCCCCTAGCACCGGGAGTGTGTACTATGTGCTAGCAGGCGCACTACTGTACCCACATGAACTGAAGCCGGGCACTCAAGAAGCCTTCAGACAAGGCTTTGTGAATGGAAATAACCTCACAAAAAGACCAAGACCAAACACAGACAGTGGCCAGAGGATGCCAGCCTTGTACGAGCTTGGAGGGAGTCTACCCACTAGGCCTAGCGGTGGATATAATCAAGCTGAGAAAGAGGCAAGATAGTGACAGAGGAATTATGGGGAAATGGGCAGGGAAAGGAACCTCATCTTGGAGTCTGATTAAACCCTCTCACCAGCTGAAAAACCAGAATTTAAGGTCAATTAAAGATACGTGCTGTAGAAGCTACTGACAAGAGTTAATATTTCTCTTTCATATATATTTCATGTTAAAGTAACAATAAATAAGGCTTAGGGAAAGGAACCTCATCTTGGAGTCTGATTAAACCCTCTCACCAGCTGAAAAAACAGAATTTAAGGATAATTAAAGATACGTGCTGTAGAAGTTACTGACAGAGTTAATATTCCTCTTTCATATATATTTCATGTTAAAGTAACAATAAGGCTTGAGGTCTGAATGGGTATGATTTTGAGTCTGTTGTGGAATATTCCTTTACACTGTGTGAAGATGCATCATTGTGATTGGTTTAATAAAAATCTAAATGGCCAATAGCTAAGCAAGAGGGATAGCAGGGACCTCTGGACAGAGAGATCTGGAGAGAGGTGTAGAGGAAGCAGGATGGGCAGTATAGAATAAAGGTAACCAAGCCACATAAAAAAATGTAGATTAAAAGATATGGGTTAAGACTGATAGTTGGAAAACCAGCATGGGAAACCCCTGAACATGGGTCTCAGTTAGAAGGCCTGGACAGTCTACGGGACCTCTGACAGTGGAACCAGGATGTATCCCTGGTGCACAAAAGGACTTTGGGAGCACATTCCCCATGGAGGGATACTCTCTTAACCTAGAGGCAGGAGGGAGGGCCAAGTCCCTACTCCAAATGACTCGACAGATTTTGTTGACCCCTCCTGGAAGGTACCACTCTCGCTGTAGATTGTGTGTGTGTGTGTGTGTGTGTGTGTAGGATGGGAGGGCAGTTGGGGGACATGGGAGGGAGGGAGAGGGAACTAAAAAGATACAGGTTAATTTAAAGTGTAAGAGCTAGTGCGACAAGCCTAAGCTATAGGCCGAGCTTTCATAATTAATACGTCTCTGTGTCATTTTTTATGAGCTTTTTGGCAGTCCAAAGAAAACTCCACCTACATGGGTGCCTGTAATCCCTGTTAGGCACTTCTCAGGAACTACTTGGTGGTCTTATGCTGTTTCTTCACCCCTAGAAGTCCACCAAAGTCCTGCACGAGTACTGTGAAAGCCAAAGGAACAACCAACCAACAGCTACCACTACCAAACCAAACCAAACCAAACCAAACCAAACCAAACCAAACCAAACCAAACCAAACCCAATTACCTGTGAATCTCTTCACAAGTCTGCACCCACATCTGGTCTATCTTTGTATAGCTTTTCTGTGAGAAGCCCACACTGCTGCTCTCCAGAAATCCTCCCTTAACTCCTATACTTAATTTGGGAATGGGGTAGGGTCAGGCAGCCATGGTCTCTTCTATATCGCCCTGGCTGTCCTGGAACTTGCTATGTAGACCAGGCTGGCCTTGTTCTCTGAGATCTGATTGCTTCTGCCTCACAAGTGCTGGGGTTAAAGGCTTGTACCACCATGCCCAGCACCCCTGTGCTTAATTAAGCCTATTACTAAAATATTCTCACCAGATCAACAAGATGGCTCCTGGCTAAAGATATTCACTGCTAAGTCTGACCTGAGTTTTGTTTTCAGGTTCTATAGGGTAGGAGAGAACTGATTCCCAAGAGTTGTCCTCTGACCTCCATTGTGTGCTGTGACACATGCATGCCTCCCCCCAATAAGTAAATAAGCAATATCTTAAAATATCCTGGGATGGAGAGATGGCTCATCAGGTAAAGGTGCCTGCCACTAAGACCGAAAATATGAGTTTGATTTTCAGGCCCCAGATGGAGGACAATTTCCATAAGTTTTGCTTTGCCCTCCATATGAATGCTGCACTCACCCACATACACAGACACAAATAAATATTAAAAGAAGTCTTTGCATTCCTTACTAAACTATGCTTCATGTTAATCCTGAAATTCTTTTCAGTATTGAAGCCAATAATCGTGAGTTGCAGTCCTAGATTAGGGGAACTCTTCAGGCTGTGGAGGGTGGTAAGTATAGTTGTCTTTGTCCCCTTTGCTAATGTAATGAATACAATGTAAATACAGAAGAAAACAAAATCAGCATTAGCATTAAACACTCAGAACAAAACCCACGTTTTTACCAGATCTACTTTTATTTCAGAAGTTTTGTATTATAGTATTTACTTTTGTTTATATACAAGTGCTTCACATTTGCATTTAAAATGCAGATCCCCCCTTAATTTTCGTTCCTGATTAAATTAGCTGTTATTTTACAATACAAAAAATACCAAAAATTGCAGTCCTAAATGTATGTATAACACCAACAATCCCAGCAATTAAATAGTTTACAATACTTACTCCATATTTACACAAGTGCAACAGGTGCTAAATTACACATATTAACAAACTAAGCTTGGATCAAAACAAACAATGAACTGTAAATAACCAAAAACATTTCTAGAGGCCGAATTAGTTCAGAAGGCTTTACTAGTGTTTTGTGCAGAGTCCAGGTCTGAGAGCAGCTTCTGTTTTTTTTTTTAATCTTCAGGAGAGAAGGTACCAGTTTCTCTGCACTTAGGAGGGCACCCTGAGGGTCCCCTGCAGAGAGGTGCCTCGCTCCAGAGGCTCTGCTCAACCAGAGGCCATGCTGACATCTTAATCCAAAGCTCTGTTGGGGACTGTGTGACCAGGATCAACTCTTCAGATTTCCTCAGGGAGCCAGGGCTCGTCCCAAGAATCTCCCCTAGGATGACAGCTGTGTCCAAGAGCTGCATTTTCACCCCAGTCACTGTGATAATGTTAGCTTAGCTCAGCAGTGTTTAGTATTTGTTCAGTTAAAGGATATCGAGGATCAAAGGTGTTCATAAAAACAGCACCCCCCCCCATGGAAATGAATGACTCCCTCACCCTGTACACTCACTCCACTATGTTGAAGGAGGATGGACATTGGCAGGCTGTGGCATCTCCTACCCAGGATGCTCTGTTCTTGTTTGTCCAATTCACTAAAGGGATCCCATCTTACACTTCAAGCCTTCCAGGTATTTATTCTGGTGCTTTTCTTTTGCTGACAGTCTTCTTACAGGTTAGCCCAGGAGGCACTGGGTTGCTTTCTTGCCACATCCCCTTGGACCTTTCAGACTCCTGTCCAGACTGAAGGGAAGGAAGACCAGGCGGCGGACAGGAGGCTGACGTGTAGGGAAATGGCGCTATTTATTAACAAACGGGATCCCCAGTTTCTAGTATAAAAAGAACATGGTTCTCAGAAATGTCCTTAAATTTTTTGACAAAGCTACAACAGAACAAGGCCTAGAGCCCCTTTGCAAAGTCTGATGTTCACAGGTAACGGAACACCTCAAGACCAGACTGGTCACCCCACAGAGATGCCAGAAGTTACAAGGAGCATTTGAAATGCACAACAGTGATAAACATTCTTGCTTCCTGAGTTCTCTCGTGTACTGCCGTGTAAACAGACTCACTGTCTGGCTCTTCATAGGTTTGTTTGCTTTGAGACAGGCTCTTGTTATGTAGCCCAGGTTTTTTCTTTATTTGTGTTTTATGTGTACTGGGTGTTTTGCCTACATGTTTGCTATGCACCACATGCATGCAGCATCCGAGGAGGCCAGAAGAGGGTGTGGGATCATCTGGAACTGGAGTAACAACTAGTTGTGAGCCACTATGTAGGTGCTGGGAACTGAACCGGTATCCTCTGCAAGAGCAGCCAGTGCTCTTAACCATGGAGCCGTCTCTCCAGCCCCCAGTTTTAAATTCTTAATCTTCCTGTCTCTATCTTCTGAATGCTAGGTAGAAGTCACCATGCTTGCTCTCTTCCTACGTATTCTGAGAGCTGAATCATTATTTAGTTACCTAATGGGCACAAGGCTACTGAACACACCAGCATGGTGGTACAATGTGTGGCCTTATCAATGGATTAGGGCCTGGTAAGATAACTTCTCAGAGCTTGGATACCCAGTACATGGCACAGAAACAGATCAGGTGAAACTCAATGTTAATGCTTAGTAAAAATACATTATGATACTTTGTTTTATGTACACCCTGAATGTCTGACATTCTAGATACTACTGTATAGTTATGTACAAGTGCAAGGTCAGTGTCTTCATGACTTTTATTTACATGCTCTCTCTCGACAGTTACTGGGTCACAATGCCACTACTTCCTGGTAACTGGCTCTGAGCTGAGCTCTTCCTCCCTGCCACTCCCTTCTGCTTCCAGCCTGAAGGGAGCTGTGGGCTATACAGGAGACCCAGGTGATGTCGGCTGTTTCTCCACTGCTGGAGCAGAGTTAAATGCCATTTGCTTCTTCCTTTACAAAGAATAAACAGTATCTATGGGGAACAAAACCATAAGCAGGTAGGCGGGAGCCACGGCACATATATTTCAAGGTATGGGACTAACATCGAAGCAACTTCTTTGGCCAAAGAAATTTGGTCCTTTGAGCAAAGCAGGGGAAATTTCCTTGAAGGACAAACCCCAGTGGGGCTTCCCTCTTCTTCTTCTTCTTCTTCTTTTTTTTTTTTTTTTTTTTTTTTGTGTGTGGCTGAGAGTCCCTTGGGTAATTATGGAGGTCAAGGGCTAGGCCATTGCAGATGCTTATAGGTGCTGGGTTTTGGTAGGGATGTGATGAGCTCCTAACTGCACAGGGAATGAGACTAGGATCTTTTCTGGAACTTTCTGTCCTTTAGTAATGACATAAAAAAGCAGTGTTTTGTGCATCAGTGTTTTATGATTCATCTTGGAAATATCTCTCCAGGAGTGTCTTGGTGGGAATGGGGTTAGTGCTGGCCTTAGAGAGATGCCTCCCTTCTCAGCACTGCGTTTAAAGGGGAAATGCTGCAGCTTTTGTTCTTTTGAGTGTTAATTTCTCCAAATTCATAAATTTGAGCATTGCTGCCTAGAGGTCTATTCTAGTCAGGTAACAGCAGAATCACAAGATACGTAACAGGAGAAGAGAGGTGTGAGGCTGTGAGGCTGCTGCATAATGCTGGACTACTGAGCACCATAAGTGGGGAAATGCAGTGTCCAGGCAGGATCCTGGGGCTCAGACTAGAGGGTCATTCACCCCTCTTAATGTGGCCACTTTCTGTTTGGAAGAGGGTTTGTCTCTTCCATTCTCTCTATGTGCTTTTCACATTTACTTCCTCCCCACAGCCACCAGCTGGGTCTGGGAGGAGGCTGGACCAACCCCCCACTTGGGAGATGGAGCCAAGCCCCTTTTCAGGTTCTGAGCAAATGCTGCCCCAGTGCAAGGCATTATCCCTCTTCTAGTGTTTACTCCATCCAACCTGGAGATGACCCACAGGCTCAGAGAGAGCGGGCTGCAGGGAGACAGAGTCAAGGGCCCACACTCAGTGCTCTTCTCTGCTCAAAGAGGCACATGATATGTGGGAGTACATTTCTGTGTGCCTTAGGAGAGGAAGCCAGAGGGTTGACCAAGCATCAGACTTAGAGTGACACTAGGCTGGGGCTGGCAGTCATTCAGTCCCTATTGCTAGACCCTATTAAATGTTTCTTGGGATGAGAATTCTTTGCTGGCTGCAAATTAGACTTTAGGAAAAGAACAAACTGCCATGGTAGTTACTTAAATTTTATAAGAATGTAGGAATATAATCATGTAAAAACGTAGGCTTCTTAACTTTCCAATTGCTAGATCTACTTAAAGTCTAGGCACTTAGTGTGGTGTGTGTGTGTGTGTGTGTGTGTGTGTGTGTGTGTGTGTGTGTTACGTGTGCATGTGCATGTGTGTAAGACAGAGTGAAAGAGAAGGAAAGAATGAACTGAAATTAAATTATTCAAGTTGCTATAGAGAATTATCTATTACATTTGTTTACATTCTAACACAATTGACCTTAACATTTAAAATAGCCCCCTTTGCTGGGCCTGGTGGTGCACATTTTTTATCCCAGCACTTGTGAGACAGAGGCAGATGGATCTCTGTGAGTTCAGTCCAGCCAGAGATACACAGTGAGTTCCAGGCCAGATAGGGCTACACAGTGAGACCCTGTCTCCAAAACAAACAAACAAACCAAAAAAAAAAAAAAAAAAAAAAAACCAAGGGCCCCCATCAATTTTACTTTGATATGACTTCCAAAGAGACAGACCATTATTAATTCTCAGCTAGAAAATAGCTACTTCCTGGAAGAGAGTAAAAGCACATCTTATAAAAAGACAGCAGGCTTCAGATGAGAACAATTCATCTGAGGAGTGTCGAAGGCTACCCTGGAGAGCTCTGGACAGAGCTCATCACTTTTGCAGTTGAGACTCCCAAGAGGAGTTTCCACAAGGGACCTCAGCATCACTTGCAGCTCTCACTGGTTCTACGCTGGTCTCCTCCACCCATGAGTAGAGCAGCCTCATTCCTGGACTTGCAATTAAATTATTCCTATGCAAAAGTAACAGGTTAGATGCTGGACACAGAGGGATGAACCATCAAAACAGCTTGTATGATCATGCACATGAGGTGGATGCTTCAAGGGTTTCCAGTCTTCTGCTCTGCACCTACTTCCTGCCTGCATCTGCTCTCTTGTGACAGCTTGCTGGGCCAAATGCCCCTCTGTGAGGGTGAGTCCCTGGCCCCGTGTCAGATGCAGGTTCCAGGTTGTGCAGGGGGCTGCTGCTTCCGGTTTCTTACTGCTCCTGACTTCTCTTTGTATACTATTGGCATCTGTTGAGAAATGTCCACCAGGGCACTGGCCACAGCAAGACCTTGGAAGAACCCACAAGAGGGGACAAATGTTATGAAGGATCTTACTTAAAAAATAATTTCAAATTTCCTTTTACATTTTCAGGGTGAAGGATAAAGAAAGGAGTCCTTCCATTCCATCTTCCCTTTTCCATCTAGGTAATGGTTTCAGCTCCATGTTCTTGAACTACTCACTTTCCTTTCCTCCACAGGAGGTCACAGGGGCAGTGTGCTCTGCCTCAGGGTAGAAGCAGTGAATGAAAATGCAGTCACATGGTGGATGTGCACCTTCTCCTGCCGCTTCCAGAAGGCGGCAAGGAAAACAGCACCAGTTCACAGAGAGATGTGACTCATCCTGCACCACAGGCTCAGCAGAAGCTAACTAACATTCTCTCTCTTTCTCTTTCTCTCTCTCTTTCTCTCTCTCTCTGTATGCGCGCACGTGTGTGTGAACCATGCTGTACATGTGAAGTAGAGAACAACCTTCAGAAGTTGGCTCTCTCCTTCCACCTCGTGAATTCTGGGGATCTAGATCTGGCCTGTGAGGCCTGGAGGTGAGTAACTTTATGGGCGGAGCCTTCTCACCATTCACGACTTGTCTTATATTGACCACAGGCAGTGCTCAATACAGTGTCCTGGTCCAGGTTCTTTAACCTCCCATGTGGCAATTTCCTTATGTGTGGCTAGGGTAAGAACATTACACAGCTTGTGTTTGGACTCAAATAATGAACTGATGTAATGCTTCAGAGAATACAGCAATGACTAGAACCTTACCATTTACTCTCACAAACACTCCCGGTGCCTCTACTGGCTTGTCCTTTTTGCACTGACACAATAAACCTGGCATTTGGGAGGGAAATCAGCATTCCAGGTGTGGTGGCTTGAAAGAAAATGGCCACCAAAGGGAGTGGCACTATTAGGAGGTGTGGCCTTGTTGGAGTAGGTGTGGTCTCGTTGGAAGAAGTTACTGTTACTGTGGAGGTGGGCTTTGAGGGTTCATATATGCTTGAGATACCACCCAGTGTCTCAGACCATTTCCTGTTGCCTATAAGATGTAGGACTCTCAGCTACATCTCCAGCACCATGTCTGCATGCTGCATGTCCCACCATGATGATAACGGACTGAACCTCTGAACTGAAAGGGAGCCACCCCAATGAAATGTTTTTCTTTGTTAAGAGTTGCCGTGGTCATGGGGTCTCTCACAGTAATAACTAAGATGGCAGAGAAGTTGGAATTCTAACACTGGAAGAAGTAGCCAGTCCTCTTCAGCACTCCACCAAGGCTGCTTTAATGAGCAGAGGAGTAAGTTTGTTAATCCACTCTATTGGACCTGTAATGGGAAGAGGAAGCAGGGACAAGAGTCTGGCACACAGTGAGGAAGCCACACTCGTACTCTGGAGGCTGAGGAAGGAGAACGACTGTAAGTTTGAGGGATGTCCTGGGCTATGTAGTCAGTTCTAGTCTAGCTTGGGCTACATAGCAAGACCTTAAGCAAGATGTGGAACATGGCTAAAATATCTACTTGTGTAGAGAGCTGTGAAGTGCTGCACCTTAAAGATGGTGCTGGCTTCCGCCTTCCACCTTCCGGATGGTGAGCACTCTCTGTCATAAACAACTCCATATTTGGCTAAGGCTGAGGATCTGGCTTGCTTCCGAGTATGTGGACCTGTCGGCACTTCCCAAGTGGCATTCTGGGTTGGCTGCCCAAGGGCTTTTAAGCTGTGGGCTGGCTTTCCCTGGGGTCAGAAGATTGTTCAAGGTCCCTGAGTAAAACTGCTTAAAGAAGAGTGCAAGCGTTGCATCTTTCTTGCTGGCCGAGGCAGTCGCGACAAGTGGTGGCCCATATGGGGAACCTCATCGAAGGACTCAGAACTTTCTGCAGTCAGGGCGGTGCACTGGTAAGTTCCCAGGTAAGGTGGGAATCTGCGACAAAAGCGGGTATTTTGCTCCTCTCTGTAGATATAGAGGGAGCAGAGAGAGTTCGCAACGCAGCGAACTGAAAGTAAGAGTTTAAAAGGAACCTTGCTAGTATAGCCATGGGCGCTTTTCAATTGCACCCAATTTTTCTGGCCCTGAAAGAGCTGCTTCGATCCAAGAATGTAAAGATTAAGAAAAGCACCTTGGAGAAATTTTTAGAGGAGTGCGATACTGTTGCACCATGGTTCGCAATCTCCTGGAGTCTTACAATCCCTTCATGGGATAAATTTAGGGAGAGATCTTGACTTCACTGCTGATCAAGGAACGCTTAAGGGCAGTGTGAAACCTATCTGGAAATTAGTGAGGAGCTGTCTTGAGGACCAACGATGTAGCGAGGCGGTAGAGAATGGACAGGCTGCTTTAGAGATGCTACAGGAAGAAAGGTCAGAACAGGCAAATAGTGAGAAGGGAGGAAAGACAAAGTATAAATGGTACCCAGATCTCAGAGTCAGAAGACTCAAAGTCTAGATTCTGGGGAAGAGCTACAGGCTCGCATAGAGCAGATGGAGAGGACAAGAATAAGAAAAAGGGAGAAAAAGAGAGAGAAGGATGATCCCGGAAGTGGAGATTGCTGCGGGTCGCCTTCATGCAAAGCAATGCCATCTGCCCCCCCCCCGTAAGCAGAGGGAAGGAGTGGCAGTGCGCAGAGGGAAGGAGTGGCAGTGCGGAGCGCTCTTTTTGCCCTGAAGTCTGGAAGGCAGTGAGAACAGAGTTATGCTTGGCCTATCCAGTGTTTCAAAATCCACAAGGGAATAGATATGAAGAGCCACTAGATTTTAAGGTGATTAAATCTTTGTCTGAATCTGTACAAACATATGGGATTACAGCCTCTTTTACTGTGGCGCAAGTGGAAGCCTTGCAGAGACATTGCATGATGCCCAGTGATTGGACAGGGCTAGCTTGTGCATGTCTGAGCCCAGGCCAGTATTTACACTGGAAAGCCTTCTTAATTGAATATGCCAATGATCAGGCTGCCACTAATCAGGCTGCAGGAAATCCATCCTGGGACAGAGACATACTACTGGGACAGGGGCGCTTTGCTAATCAGCAGACAGGATATCCAGTACAAGTCTTTGAACAAATTAATCACATTGCTATAAAAGCATGGAAATCTCTGCCTAACAAAGGGGAAGTGAGCAGCAATCTTACTAAGATCCTACAGGGTCCCATGGAGCCATTCTCAGACTTTGTTGCTCATCTGGTGGAGGCTGCAGGAAGAGTGTTTGGTGATCCTGATGCAGCTATGCCTTTGATTAAACAACTTGTTTATGAGCAGTGTACTAAGGAGTGTAGAGCTGCCATTACACCTTATAAGAGTAAAGGATTAGAGGCATGGATGAAAGTCTGCAGAGAGCTGGGGGAGGGGGCATTGACCAACGCTGGTCTCGCAGCCGCTGTAGTTCAGCTGACCCAAAATAAAAGAGGAAGTTCAGGTGCCTGCTTTAAATGTGGCAAGATGGGGCATTTGAAGTGACAATGCCCTGAAAGAGGAAGTGTAGCTGAAGCAGGAGGGGAACAACACCCTAGGCAGCCTGGACTATGTCCTAAGAGTAAGAAGGGGAAACACTGGGCAAATGAGTGCTGCTCGGTGAAGGACATTAATGGTCAACCTTTAACTCAAGGCTATGGTGGTGCTCGTCCAAAAAGCGGCCAGCGGGGGCCCTGCCCTTAGGGCCCACAAATATATGGGCAGTAGAGAATCAGGACAAAGAGTATAACCAGGAGACGTGTCCAACCCTTCGTCATCCCAATTACCGAGGAGAGCCACTACGGGTTCAGCAGGATTGGACCTCTGCTCCACCACAGACTCATATTAACTCCCCAGATGGGGGTCCAATTGATAGAATCAGATTTTAAGGGACCCCTTGAGCCAGGCACAGTTGGGCTACTTTTGGGAAGATCCTCTACAGCCTTACAAGGCCTTTGAATCCACCCGGGAGTAATTGATCCAGATTATACCATAGTGAAAATCATGGTCGAAACCCCAAGAGGGAATTCAGCCATTTCCCCTGGAGATAGGATAACTCAACTGTTACTCTTGCCTAGTCTACATGAACGCTTTGCTGCACAGCCCAAAGAAAGAGGAAAAGAAGGTTTTGGATCCACAGGGACAGACTTAACATTTCTGTCCCTAGACATGGACCAAAGACCAGTCTTGGAGCTTGTTGTAGACAGTAAGAAGATCCTAGGCTTGTTAGATACAGGCACAGATAGAAGCATTTTGCCAAGAAAGACTGGCCTACAGGCTGGCCAATACAAGTCTCCTCTCATACTTTGCAAGGTCTTGGTTATGCCAAGGCACCAGATGTGAGTGCAAGACAGTTACAATGGGAAGTTGGGGAGGGGCATTCTGAAGTCATGCAACCCTATGTGTTGGAACTTCCGATCTCTCTGTGGGGAAGAGATCTTTTAAAAGATATGGGCTTTAAGTTGAGCAATGAGTACTCACCTGCTTCTCAAAAAATGATGAAAGACATGGTTACCACCCTGATTATGGCTTAGGGAAGTTTTTGCAAGGATGAAAGGATCCTATTAATGCTCAGCAAAGAAATCCTAGACAAGGACTGGATTTTTCCTAGGGGCCATTGAGGAAGGCATTCCCATTACTTGGAAAGCAGAGGAGCCGGTATGGGTTCCTCAGTGGCCGCTTTCCTCTGAAATATTAAATGCTGCAAAAGATCTTGTGGCGGAGCAACTGTCCCTGGGACACATTAAATCAACAGTGTCATTATGGAACACCCCCATCTTCGTGATCAAAAAGAAATCTGGAAAGTGGCGCCTATTGCATGATTTGAGAGCTATTAATAATCAGATGCAAATTATGGGCCCAGTACAAAGGGGCTTGCCTCTTTTGTCATCCTTGCCAGCTTCCTGGCATATAATTGTTATTGATATAAAAGATTGTTTTTTCTCAATTCCCTTGTGAAGCAGAGATAGTGAGAGATTTGCTTTTACTGTTCCATCTTGTAATCATGAAGAGCCTGACCAGAGGTTCGAGTGGATGGTGCTGCCACAAGGTATGGCCAATAGCCCCACTATGTGTCAACTTTATGTTGGAGAGGCTATTGGACCATTGAGAAAAGAATTTCCTGCTTTAAGATGCATTCATTACCATGGATGATATATTATTGGTTGCAAAGGAAGAACGAATGTTAGAATGGGCCTATATAGATTTGGTCAAATTGCTTGAAAAGAAAGGGTTGTTTATAGCTCCTGAAAAGGTTCAAAAGGATAAAGTTGTAAATTATTTGGGAGCAAAAATTAGTGAGAAACAAATTATTCCACAAAAGGTAGAACTGAGAAAAGATAATGTGAAAACCTTAAATAATTTTCAAAATTGTTAGGAAATATAAACTGGATTAGATGCTATTTGAAGTTGCCAAATTATGAGATAAAACCTTTGTATAATGTTTTGAATGGGGGTTCGGCCTTGGATTCCCCTAGACAGTTAACTCTAGAAGCAAGAAATGCTTTACAAAAGGTGGAAGTGAGATTACAAAGCGCCTTTTTGCAAAGGCATAAAGAAGGCCAAGCCATTGTTATGTGTATTCTTTCTACATATTATCAGCCCACAGGCCTGCTGTGGCAAGAGGGACCATTACTTTGGATTTATCCTAAAATATCTCCCACCAAGTCTATTGAGCATTATCCCACCACAGTAGCTAAATTAGCACTGAATGGTATTCAACAGTGTTTACAATATTTTGGAATTACTACAAGCATAATCATAATTCTATATTCCAGTTATCAAGTTAAAATTCTTTGTGCCACCATAGATGAGTGGGCCATTTTGCAATGTGGATTTGATGGGGAGATAGATAATCATTTTCCTAAGCATCCATTATTGGAGTTTTTAAAGGAACATCCTGTAATATTTCCCAAGGTAACATCGTCCATGCCGATTTCTACGGCTCCAATTGTGTTTACAGATGGCTATGGAGCCTACATGATAGAAAGACAGGAGCCTGTGTTGCATCAGTTCCAGCCTGGCTCCCCTCAAATTGTGGAATTAAAAATAATAGTGGAAGTTTTTAAGGCCTGTCCTTTTGCTTTTAATTTGATATCTGATTCAGCTTATGTTGTTAATGCTGTTAAAGTTTTGGAAGTGGCCAGACCTATTAAGAATGCCAGTCTGGTCTGCCTTTTATTTCAGCAATTGCAAAATTTAATTTGGCAAAGAAAACATTGTTTTTTCATACAACATGTTCGAGCTCATACTGGCCTTCCAGGGCCTTTAAGTGAAGGTAATGATAAGGTTGATCAGTGGACTAGGATAGAATACATATTTTTGAGCTCTACCTTAGAAAAGGCAAGGAATTTTCATAAGACTTTTCATGTAAATGCTAGAGCATTACAACAAAAATTTCATCTCTCTCGAGCTGATGCTTGACAAGTGATTCTGGACTGTCCTCAATGTGGATTCATCAACATCCACCTAGTATGGGAGTAAATCCGAGAGGTCTGCTCCCTCTAAGTTTGGCAAATGGATGTGACACACATATCTGAGTTTGGAAGCTTAAAATATATACATGTGTCTGTGAATACCTGTTCAGGCGTCACACATGCCACACCTTTACTGGAGAAAAGGCACGCAATGTCATAACTCATTGCCTAGAAGCTTGGGCTGCTTGGTGTAAGCCCCAGCAACTGAAAACTGACAATGGACCAGCCTATATGGCTCAAAGATTTGCCTCCTTTTGTCAACAAATATAGGTACAGCTCCTTCTGGACTGCCATACAATCCTCAAGGGCAAGGAATTGTGGAACATGCTCATCGCACATTGAAAGAATGCCTACAAAAACAAAAAGGGGAAATAGGCCACGGCCATACTCCTAAGGAAAGACTTTCCCTTGCTTTATTTACTATTAATTTTTTAAATGTGGATGCTCAAGGCCGCTCTGCAGCTGATAGACATCAAGATTACCATGGCCCTGCTAAAGGAATGGCCAAGTGGAAGGATATTCTGACAGGCCTCTGGCATGGGCCTGATCTCGTGCTGACATGGGCAGCTGTTTGTGTTTTCCCACAGGACCAGCAAGATCCAGTGTGGGTGCCTGAACACCTGGTTAGAAAAGTCCAACATGAAGAATGTCCTGAATGTCAGTGTGATGACCCTCCTGCTCCTTCCCATGATAAGTCAGCTGGGGATGACGGCGCAGAGATGGGGGATTTTGTCAGTGTTTCCAAAACCGATGCCGGTGATGTATAATGCCCAAGTTTTTCCTCGCTTTTTTACTAGTAATAAAAGCTTAGGTGTTGCATATTTACCCACAGAAAAGCAGTTAAGGTCTATAGAAGGGAACAGAAGCATAATTTTACAGGGTAGCTTGTGTTTTGTGCTGATTAAAAATATTAATGAAAGGTTTGAATGTGTACAGTTTTATATAATCAGTCTGCAGGCTGGTTTGAAGCCCCTTGTACACTGAGGACAGCATCTGTAAATGCCTCCTGGTTGCGGGGGTGGGGGTGGGGTGGGGGGGGTGGCCGAGTAAGGTGGAGGCCTGCCCCCACCACAGCCTATGTGGGCTCCGTTTTGCACAGGGGATATAGGGGGAGAGGGAAAGTTTCTGTGGACAGGGTGTCAGAGTAGAAATGCTATTTGGGTTAGGGAGGGTTATTTTTCTTTTTCTCCTGCTATTAGCACTGGATTTAATAGTACTTATTCGGGAACTAATTTTACTAAACAAGACCCCATTGCTGTTGATTTTGAAAATCCTTTTGATTTATGGTTGCTTTGTAGGGTAAATGGGAGTTGTACCAAACTCACTCCTTTAGCTATGATTGGAGGGGGCATTCAGGGTCTTGGACAATTTAGTTGGTTTTACCATCAATATTTTGGAGACATTTTTGATCAGTGGCCGCAGTCCATGCCTGATTTTTCTGCCACCACAGGTTATGCGGTGCTTAGGGATGGTAAGGGATTTGTATAATATGACTTTTTCTCCTACTCCTGTGTGTGTTTGGCCTCCTTTTGTGTGGTTGGTTAGTAATGGTAGTGTAGAGGGGAAGTGGTTGAATTGTACCCCAGCCACATGCTATTATGCCTTGTGCTGGGATACCAGTATTTTTCCATTAGCAGTAGTCACCCGTATGCTCCATATGTGCCTGTTCCTGTGGAGGCGCCTAGTAGCATGACTCTACTTAGACCCAAGAGAGATTTTGGTGTAACAGCTGCCATTGTGACTGCTATTACTATTGCAGCTGCTGGAGCTATAATTTCAGCTGTTGCCTTGTCTGGTACAGTTCAAACTGCCTCTGCTCTGAATAACCTGTCAGCCAATGTGGCTCATGCCCTGGATTTACAAACTTCTCTCAATCCACAAATAAAAGGAGAGTTGATGATTGTCACTCAACGCATTGACCTGGTACAAGAGCAAGTGGATACACTTTGGCAATTAGCCCAGTTAGGCTGTGAATGGAAAATGCAAGGATTGTGTGTTACTTCTGTTCAGTATGTTAATTATACAAGAGCTGCAAATTTGTCTAGGTCTTTGTCCAGTTTTCTTTTACAGAATTGGTCACTTGAATTTGAAGATACCTTGAAAGAACTGAGGCTGGCTGTGGTTAATGTGAATTCTACCAGAGTGGACCTCTCCTTTGCATTGGGACTGTCATCTTGGCTGACTTCTGCTATGAATCATCTAATGGAATGGGCGGGCATGGGAGCGTTAGCAGGCCTCTTGGTGTTGGTCTCCTTAGTTTGCCTATGGTGTTTGTGTAGAATCAGAGTTACACAACAGCATAATGCAGCTATGATCATTCAAGCCTTTACAGCCATTGAAGCAGGACAGTCCCCCCCAAGCATGGTTAGCTACCATAAAGAGCTAAAATCTTCACGCTCAGGATGCAAGGCGAAGCACTGCACTTGGGGTCAGCACTAGCGGTCCCGAGAAGAGCATGTCTGATTGCATGCGGGTTGATGCCCCAGGCCCCGCCTCTGAAGAAAAGGCATAGGACGGGTCTGGTACTCATTTGGATGGGTGACTTCTGGATGAGGATCAGTACAAGAGTCCCTAGTCATCAGAGATCAGACCTCTACTCTTGCCTGTTGCGTTTATAAATAAAAAGGGGAAACTGTAGAGAGCTGCGAAGTGCCGCGCCTTAAAGATAGCGCTGGCTTCCGCCTTCCACCTTCCCGATGGTGAGCACTCTCTGTCATAAACAACTCCATATTTGGCTAAGGCTGAGGATCTGGCTTGCTTCCACATATGTAGACCTGTCGGCACTTTCCACGTGGCATGCTGGGGTTGGCTGCCCAAGGGCTTTTAAGCTGTGGGCTGGCTTTCCCTGGGGTCAGAAGATTGTTCAAGGTTCCTGAGTAAAACTGCTTAAAGAACAGTGCAAGCGTTGTGTCTTCCTTGTGGATAGAGGCAGTTGCGACATACTTGGGCAACCAAAGTCTGAAGACATGGCCAGAAGCCAGGGTCATAGAGATGATTAAGAGCATACGAAGGAGGAGAAAGTCTAAATTTAAGGTAAGAACAAGGGTTTTGTTTTGTTTTAACGGCAGGGAGCGATAGAGCCAAGAGATCCAAAATAACTGGGTATAGGAGGAGGTATGGTCTGAAGCTGTGCACTGTGAGAAGGGTCCTGAACTTCTGCCCCAGGACAGATATGTCAGTGCTCAGAACACAGTTTAGGGACTATGTGATTATCCCACCAAAGCTCTGAGCTAGAGACTACACTGATGTGCAGTGCCCCACACCGAGATTCTTTGCCAGAAGGAATGTGAGGCGTAGCTCCTTCACAGACCAGGACTTGTCACTGCCACCATCTACTCACCTGACTGACCAGGAGGAGGAATTCCGCCCAGGCCTCGAGGGAGCCTCACGAATACAGAGAGGACTGCAGCTTTGTTACCAAAGCAGGGCTCCAGAGCAATGGGCTTGGGAACAGTCTGGAGGAAGAAAACAAGGAAGTACCTTCACTGACCCCACACTTCAGAGTCAGGTGCTTATAAGGTCAATGATTTTGGCTATGGTAGCACTGTTTCAAAGAGCCACATGAGTGCCAGGGAAGGTCCCATGTGAGTGGGCTCTCTCTAGGTGGCTGGGTTGGCAGGGTGTGTCTGGTGATCTGTGGATAGTCCTGCACAAACAGATCTTGATGTTCAAGAGACATTGTCTTTAGAGTCAAGCTTATCCAGGCATCTTTCACTCACTAAGTCACAGCCTGTTGGGTTTTAGAGCTTGTGAAAGGTAGACAGCTCACCAAATGGATTCCTCATCCACTTACTGGATGCTTTGGCCCTGGAAAATTTATTCATTTTCTGTTGCATACTTTATTTTTTTAAAAAGCATTTTACAGGCTTGTGAGATGGCTTTATTATTACTAGTAAGATTCATTCTCTATTGAACCTCTCTAGGGACTTCATGCATGCTACCTGATCAACCCTTCATAATGAAAAATAAAAAAGTAAAATGGAAGTGTGTTTTAGCTATTATTTTCTCCATCTTCAGACTGTTTTTAATGATGCAAAACTGGAAAACTGAAATTCTGAACTACTTATTAAACAATGGCTCCTTGGTCTCCTCTTTCAAGTTTCTGGCAGTAACTATTTTATTTTGTCTCAATATGTTTGATTAGTCTTGATACTTTGCATAAGTGGAATGATACAGAGTCTTTCATTAACACAGTTTCTTAAGGTTTATCCATGTTGTAGCATACATTAGACTTTTATTCCTTTTAAAGCATAAATAATTTCTAGTAGCAATGCATTAAACTTTGCTTATCCATGCACCTACTGACAGGTACTCGATTGCTTTTCCTTTCTGGCAATTATGAATGTGTTGTCATGAACACTGGCATAAAAGTAATCCCTCCATGTTACATTTTTTCATTGTTTTTGTTTTCTTGAGACAAAATTTTGTTTGGTAGCTCAGGTTGGTTTGAATTTATGGTGATTCTCCTGTAACTACACTCCAAGTGCTGGAATTACAGGCATGTAACCACCATGCCAAGTCTACCATTTTCTACTGGCTATATCATTTTATAGTCTCCCAACAGTGCACAAAGATTCCAACTTCTAAACATTGTGATGTATGGTGTGTATGCACGCATGTGTATGTGTTTACAAGTGCATGTTCAGGTATGCATGTGCATGTGCATGTGCAGATAGGGGTCTTCCTTACTAAAGCAGGATTTCTTGCTAAACCTGAAGTTTGCCAATTCCAGCTAGTCTAGCCAGCCAGCTTGCCCCAAGAACCCTGTTTCTGCCTCCTGAGTATGTCACCATACCAGCCTGGTTTTTAGTTGAGTTCTGGGGCTCTGACTCCATTCCTCGTATTTGTGTGGCAAGCATTTTATCTACCAAGCCATTTCCTCAGCCCTGTAAGTAGTTTTTAAAAAAAATCTTGGGTTTTTTGGGTGTGGTGGCACACCCCTTTAATCCCAGCACTCATGAGGCTGACGGATATCTAAATTCAAGGCCAGCTTAGTCAACATAGTGAGTTTCAGGTCAGGGCTATATAGCAAAACCTTGTCTTGAAATACAAACAAAACAAAAAAAACCCAAACAAAACAAAAACAACAACAACAAAACCAAAACCCAAGTGTGTGTGTGTGGGGGGGGGGAGGGAGTAATTAATAGTAAATTGGGCTGTTCCCCCCCTCCCCCCACTTTAAGATGGGTTCTCACTCTACAGCCCTGGCTCTTCTGGCCTGGAACTCACAGCCTGTCTCTGCCTTCTAAGTGCTGGGATTAATGATGTGTGCCACTACACATAGCCCAGTTTAGATATTTTCAAATAATAACTTTTAAGTATTATGCCACAGAACATTGAAAGAATAACAAGCATGATTTACACGTTAAAATCTCTTAAACATGACTGATTGATGGCATGAACCAACAACTGGAAAATGAGAGCAAGAGTACCTCACACCCTGGCGTTTTGGCTGACTATTAGAGAGACTGAAACAAGAAGCAATGCATCAGAGCACTTTGCTCTCTCTGTTGCCAGACTCAGGCCTGAGTTTTGAAAAGCTGCTGTATGGACTTTTAAATCACTTCTTACCTTTATACTTCCCCCAATAAGATCAGGAGGCTCTTCATCTGTTTCCAAGGCAACATTTACAGAAGCAAAGGGGCGGCTGGCCATCTGTTGCATCTCCCGAAGAAGTTGCTAATAAAAGATATAGTATGTATTAATACGTTGAGTACTGAGATTTTATTAGTGAATACTAGTTATTACAGATGCTGCATTCTCCTTGATTCAAACTGTTGAATCTGTGACAGGAAAAATGGACATAATTAGGCACCAGGTAACACAAAGTTAAATTCTGTCAGATGTGGTAACACTATTCTATTTTTATAAAAAGTCCTTCCCAGTAAGAAAGAGACACAAGCTCAAAGCATGATGGCTACAATGTTATGGTGTCTGCTGGCTGAATGCATAAAAGGACAGAAACTTACATGTTTATATTTCTGTTACTAAAGTCAGTCTAGCTTTCTTTGTGTCAAAATCTGAACCAGTCATTCCCAGAGCAATGGCAACAATAAAAAAGAGATGTGTTCCATTAGGGACAGATAGGATGTGAGACTACTCTCCCCTGAGAAAGATGTAAGATGAAAACACAAATAAATATGGAATCACAGACTAGAACAAGCAGGGCTCTACATTTTGGGAGGGGTGGATATGTTCGTATAGTTTAAAGTATCAAGGCTTCAATTTTTTCTTTAAATGTGCTGGCCTCTAACTCAACTCACTGGATAACCTTAAACAACTTCTTCTTCTTTTTTTTTTTTCCTTTAAATTTATTTATTTATTTATTATGTGTGTAGTATTCTGCATGCATGCATGCCTGCAGGCCAGAGGAAAATGCCAGATTTCATTACAGATGGTTATGAGCCACCATGTGGTTGCTGGGAATTGAACTCAGGACCTCTGGAAGAACAGTCAGTGCTCTTAACCACTGAGCCATCTCTCCAGCCAGACCTTGAACTTCTTATACTCCTATCTCACTCAAGTACAAATGGCTTGAAATGTGTTTTTGTGTTGGGTCAGACACTACAGCATACACCTCAAATATGGAGTGTGGTTATATTAGCAATAATATGAGAGATCTTCTGATGTTATGCCATGGAAGATAAATTGACCTTGCTTCAAATCACCTTCTAGGACACAGGGTTCTGAGGCTACATAGATGTTCTGTTCTAGAAGTGAATTTTTACGTTACTTTTCTTAAAACCCAGCAATGGATTCTTACTGTTAAAGCATAGGGGCTGCTCCTGGAGGGGACCAGCTATGCCTTATATCATAATACCTTCACTAGTCTGCTGACTCCCCCCTTATAATGTCCATATATGTAAGGAATTTCCTTTGTTCTGTGAGTTGCTGCTAAATAACCTATCCCAGCCTCCTAGTGTTAGTTATTAAAGGGCCTGACTGATGACCTCATCTCAGCACATCTCTTTCTGAGACTGGAAAGAATCTCCATTTACTTAGTAAATATACAGCAAACCTAGTCTGGCTTCTCTGATACTCTAGGTTCAGGGTCATAGGACTTTACTGCAACTCTCATTCTACAACCTTTGCCAAGAGTACAGGAGAGGAGGTAAGGCAGATGAAAGACTCCCACCAGGGCCTGAGATGCAACAAGAATATAAGGCAGCACCCTGACTGGCCTTGTGTATTTAGAATGGTCAGGTTCAGAGATACAGTGAAACTCCAAGTAAAGGGTAAACAATGAGTATATCAGACACTTGAACACAACCTAAGCATATTAAAAAACAAAAACAAAAGACAAACTTTCTTGAGAGGGTGTTCACCTTCTAGTATTCTCTCCTATGATACTGCAAATATTTTCCAGTTGATTGTAACTTTCTGTATTATCCATTTGTTTAGTTTCATATACTTAAAGTATTATTTTGTATGCAGACAAATTTCTACTATACTGTCTCAATAACTCATGAAAATAATTTTGTTTTCTTTCCAACAGTAACAAAACTGCTTTCCCACTCTTAATTTTAACATACAGTCTCATATGGGTTGCCTGGCTCATTCAGTCTGCAGAAGGTGAGATTCCTAAGTGTATAGTCTGGAACATGTGGAACAAAGTTGAGTGTTTGTGGAAACTGTGTTTAGGAACATGGGCTGTGAAGTCAGAAACCTCTCAGTATCTATGTGGTAATGGATAAGTTACTTGACCTCTCTGAGCCTGGGAGGCTACCTCATAGGGTTGAGATGAAGATTAGAGTAGCTAGTCTAAGTAACACTACCTGCAACAGAGCTTGGGATTTAGAGGTGCTCAAATGTCTAGGTAATGTTTCTGTTGGTAACAACTCTAATATTTAATCATAACGAATGATGCTGGCTAGAACCAATGGCCTCAGGTTTATGCTAGGCAACTGCTCCATCACTGAGGTGAACCTGTCCCTTCATTCATACTCTTATGAAAAGCTCTTAGAAGACTGTTAAATAAAGCAGTGGTTGTGCCTGTGGCAGAATTAATGAATTAGAAAACTACTGATGGCATACAGCAGAACCATAGAAAGCAAATGAAGCAGCATGGTTCTCATATGAATATCAGTAACCACTAAACAGGTAAAAGTGATTGCCTAGAAAGAAGGAAATGAGTTTTCATGGAGATTTGTTATGTTGATCTACATGGGCTTACCTCCCTCCTCCTGGATGCCCAACAGCTCTGCTTGATCTTCCAAACCACCGCAGCCACCAGGAGCAGAGAGAGGAAACAACTGCAAGGAAAGAGGGCACTTCGGGTCAGCTCAGCTCCAGCTGCCATACCTGGCTCTACAGGAACAATCCTCAACATCCCAACTCCACTTCCCATACAGAGAGCCAGCTCTCTCTCTCTCTCTCTCTCTCTCTCTCTCTCTCTCTCTCTCTCTCTCTCTCTCTCTCTCACTGCTTTATCAGGTCAGATTAAATTTACAATACTGTAGTATATGCAACATTGTAGGAATATGAACAAAATAAGCTAGAATTAAGGGGCTGATTCAAATGAATAAGTACAGTTAGTACAAGAGGAATTACCTGAAGAAAGTCACAAAGAACTGTACCAGGTCCATAAAATTGCTGTGCTGGGAGAAGGCAATCTGTGGCAGAAAACAGCAGTTACACAGGCTACAAAATGGTACCACTGACTCAGCCTCTGCCGCTTTTTAACAAAATGGTCTCAGTTACAGACTACAACACAAAACCAATAGGCCTTCATTTCTTTTTTTGTTTGTTTGTTTAGAATGTTACTTTAATTCAAAAAACATTTTTTTAAATTAACCCTCAACAATAGGGAACTATTTATGATATATATATATATCATATATATATAAACTTTACTATAAATTAACAGGTGCTAGTACCAAGAATACAAAAAACTAATGTATTTCAACACTAAGGACCAAAAAAGGCAACATTATCTTATGGGGAAGAAAAAACTGCAAATTAAACTATGGCATAATGCTTTCTAAACCACTGGCTGAGTTGGTGTATCCACCGTGTATCTCAGAATTGGTTACATATTTCTACGTGGAAACTGTAACCTTACCATCACACACTAAAACCTACTACTGTCCTGATGTCACCAGCTTCACAGGACTAGAACCCTTACTGGGAAGATAATGTTTCAGAGTGCCAGGCAGTGGTGGCACATGCTTTTAATCCCAGTACCCAGTAAGCAGAGCAGGCAGATCTCTGTGAATTCAAGGTCAGAAAGAGTTACACAGTGAGGCCCTATCTTTAAAACAAAACAAGACAAAAATGCTTGGGACTAGTGAGTTCCAGATTTCAGGGTTCTTTTGAGATATGTACCTAGACTTTTTCAGTAACTGAACATCCTTATTCTAGAAACTTGAAATCCATATCATTTAATTTTATTTTATTATAGATAGGATCTCAAAAGCTCAGAGTGACCTTGAGTTCACAATTCTGCCTTGAGCCTCCCAGTGCTGAAATTATAGGCTCACATCAGCATGCCTGCCTGGCAAGCCTGAAACTTTTAAAGCATTAGTTTGAGCTGGGCATTGGTGGTACACACCTTTAATCCAAGGTCTGGGGAGGCAGAAGCAGGAAGATGTCTGTGAGTTCAAGGCCAGCCTGGTTTACAAAGAGTTCCAGGAAAAAAAAAACCAAACACACACACACACACACACACACACACACACACACACACACACACACACACACACACACACACACACACACGAGAAAACAAAACAAAACAAAAAGCATTAGTTTGAAATTTCAGACTAGATGTGTTCAGTGTTTGTTCATGAAACAATTACTAAGTAAATGGTAACTGTTTCAAAAGATGGTTAAGTAGGAAAACATTGCAAAGTTTAAACAGCAAGGTGGTTGGCTCAGCAGGTAAAATGGAACCCATGGTGGAGAACTGTGATCCAGTGGGCCTTGTCCCTCCAACACACACATCAGAAACACACATAATATAAAATAATAACAAATTAAACAAAATTAAATAAAAAGATAAGGTCAACTGTTGTGAGATATTTGTTAAACTAGGCAAAGATGTGTTACTTTTGTTTATGCTGCATTTGTTTAATTATATAAAGATGTGTTGCTGTTTTAGCTTGCCTGCCTAAGGCATTGCACTATTATAATAAAAAGCTGAACAGCCAATAGTTAGGCAGTAGAGGAATATGTGGGGCTGGTGAGCAGAGTCAATAAGTAGGAGAGAAAGAGAATAAGAGGAGAGAACGAGAGAAGAGAATGGGGAGAAAGAGAGGCAGCTGAAAGCCAGTCAAACACGGAGTAAGATATACAGAATGAAAGCCCCAAGATAAAGTGTAGGTGAAAAGAAACAGGTTAAGGTAAGTTACAAGAGCTAGAGAGACAAGCATAAGATAAGGCTGTACTTTCATAACTAATAGTTAAGTCTCTGTGTCGTGATTTGGAAACTGGTTGGTGGCCCAAATGAAAGTCTACTACATTTGGTGTTCAAATTGGGGCTTGAATTTCTACATGGGTCCTGAAAAAGCTATAAAATAAAACAAACAACAACAAAAAATGGATGCGGCTCCTTTAAGAGGGTCTGCCATAACTAGTTTTCCCAGGACTTGGCCATTATCTCAATTTTCTCAGGGTTTTCTAAAGATGCAGTTGCCCTCAGACAACAGGAAGCAGTCTAGAAAAACAATACTCAACATTCCTAAAAGATGGGGGGCAGTGGTTTTGGTCATTTGATGGGTTGTGAATGTTTGTCATCATTTGGAGGGGTATAGAAATATAGGATAAAAAGACAACTATTAACCTCAAATATTTTTATTGGTATGGATTTTGGTATATTAATACAACTTTAAAGTTATTTTTTGTTATGTTGTATGTATGCTTCTACTTGTTTGGGGTATTGTGCTTACACAGTTCATTTAAAAATGTAATGTATAAATAAATGCAGGTTAGTAGTTAATCATCTATATGCTAGGTGTGTTTTCAAGATCATACAGAGATATATTTTAGATAGATGATCTTTGAACACTTCAGAAACCTACATGATATGGCATTTAAAATGTGTTGCTGTCATAGGGCTTTTCATGACAGTGAGAGATGTCTGCTTCTGGCTGTACCAATCTACTTCATAAAAGGATGATGGACATAGAAGAACCTCCATATTGTGTTTGTTTTCAGTGTGACAAAACTAGCTATTTGGGCAAGAAACTGCCCTTACCTCAACTGTTAACACTATACCATCCAAACTGGATATGCAGGACACAAAGGAAAATGACTGCTGTACTCTGCCAAAACAAGGTGAAACAGTCTTTCAAAATTCTTGCTTCACAGAAAAGTCTACCAGATATTCTAGGCCTGTAGGCTGAAGATGGATGCCCCAACGTTACAGAGGAACCGTGTGTGACTGTCCAGGCAGTGAGATGTCTCTGTAATTTCTATAGTTTTGGAAGAGGCTATAGTTTATAGGAAATGGTTTGCACTACACTTTCTATCTACTCAGGTAATACTATATCCTTCTGGGGTCTTTGATAGAGTTGAACAGGAGATAGTTATAGTTACAGCTTTCCTTAGTAATGATAGATGGTAAGTTAGGCACAAAGCTTTAGACTCGTCAAAACAGAATAGACACTAGAGTGATTTCTCCAAATTTCCCAAATGCAAAGAGACTTGATATTGTAAAACTGTTCTTATTGTATAAAGACAAAAGGGGTAAAGGTTGTGGAATATTTTGTTCAACTAGGCAAAGATGTGTTCACATTTGTGTTAATTACAATGCTGCATTTGTTTAAGATGTAAAGATATGTTGCATTTGTGTTAATTAAATAAAATTAACCTGGGTTCAGAGAGGCGGGGTTAGCAACTAGTTGACAGGAAGTAGCAGGAAACTGAGTAGTGTTTTTTTGTTTTTTGGTTTTTTTTTTTGTTTTTTTTGTTTTTTTTTAGTTGGGGCAGTGTGGAAGGAGAGAGGGACACCAGCAAAGGGAGAAAGTTAGTTGCTATTCTAACTCTCTGAGCTTGCAGGTTTTCACCCTAGCCTTTGAATCTCCAGTTTTAGCAGGTTGATAGAGATTTGGCTAAAGCTACCTTTAGGCAGCAACAGAGCCACTGTCTGGCAGACAGAATTACCCCCAGGCTACCACCTTAGTAGCCAGGCTGTTATAGTTTAAAGCACAGTCACTATGATGAAGGTAGAACAGGAGTCAATAAATATCATCTTGTTTTCCTAATTTTATCTGCCCCACCCTTTCATCTGTGGTGCTGAGGATCACTCAATTCCATACAAGCTCCATAGGTAAATCAGGTTCCAACTGTTATCATAGAAGCAATAAGGTATTCTGAGGCATGGAATCTGAGTTTGTCTTTTCTCTATCACTTATACTCAGAAATGCAAGGTAACAGATTTTGGGTTTTGTTTTGTTTTCTCATGATGTAGACTAGATTGGCCTTGATTGAATAGAGATTCACCTGCTTCTGCTAGGATTAAAGGTGTGCACTACCACTATGCTTGGCTTAGATTTGACTTTTAAAGTAGCTTTCAGTGGCTGGAGAGATGGCTCAATGTTTAAGAGCACTTCCCTCAGAGGACTTAGGTTCAATTTCCAGCACCTACATGAAATCTCACAATTGTCTGTGACTTCAGTTTCAGGACCCCATGCCCTCTTGTGACCTTGCTGCACACATGTGGTACATATCATGTAGGCAAAACACTCATAAAACAAAAAACAAAATGAATGACTCCAATAAATAAAAAAATGCTTTTCCTTAGTGTTTACACTTAAAGAGATCCATGAGATACTTTTATTAATTACTGGATGCCCAAACCTATGGATGCTAATGACAGGTACTGAGGACCTATTAGGTCTTGGCCTGTCATATAATGCTTCTCAGGGCTTCTCTCTTAATATGAAAATTTCAACCATAGCCTGATTTCTTGGCAAAGTAGAACCATACCAGTTAATTTGGACTTCCAAAGAGCCCAAATAAATATGGTGGCTGGCAAGCATACTCAAGACTCACCCCTAAGCATTCACCCCTAAGCGGACTTCTATATCACCCCTTCCTAGGTTACAGGAACATTGCAGAAAATGGTTAGAAAGAATGTAAGAACCCGAGAATGGGAAAAAATATTATCTCCTGGACACGGCATGGCTGTTGCAGGAATGATTCATAGCAACGGTGATTACCTGATTCTATCACAGATGGGGGAGGGGCTCAGGAGGCAGTTAAGGCTAGGGGAGGGGGAGAGATTCTTCACTGGCATGGGCAGTGGCAGACTGCCCTTGCTCAAGTGCATAGCCTCCAATTAGGTTTGGTGAGATGGCTCAGAGGGCAAAGGCACTTGCCACCAACCCTGATAACCTAAGTTTAATACCCAAAAACCACATGGCGGAGAGAATCAACTTACTCTAAGTTTTCCTCTGATATCCACAGGCATGCAGTCCTTCCCACAAAATAAATACATACATACATAAACAAGCCCACACTGATGCAAGCAATCTTAGCTAAACACAGAGGGCCACAGAGAGAGATTGGAAGAAAGGAAGGGGGTTTATTGGTTAGAAAAGACTTGTCAGAAGTGGGCAGAGCATAAGAGAACAATAAGGGGACAGGATCAAAGTACATATTGTGAAACAAAAACTTACTGTTTTAAGAAGACTTTAGTGTTTATTTTTGTTTTGTTTGTCTGTCTGTTTTGAGACAGGGACTGTGGAGGTTTGAATGAGAATGGCCCCCAGAGGCTCACATATTTGAGTGTTTGCTTCACAGTTGGTGCAACTGTCTGGGGAAGGGCTAGGAGGTGCAGCCTTGTCATGAGGAGGTGGGTGGAGGCTTTGAGGTTTCAAAAGCCTTCATCAGGTTCAGTCTCTCTGTTCCTGATGTGTGTGGACAAGATATAAGCTCTGAGCAACTGCTCCAACTCCATGCCTGCCTGCCTTCCTGCTGCCATGCTCCCTGCCACAGTGGTCATAAACTAATACTCTGAAACTGTAATCAAGCCCCCAATTAATGCTTTTTTTTTTGGGGGGTACAAGTTTTCTTGGCCATGGTGTCTATTTACAACAATAGAAAAAATAACTAAGACAGGGTCTTATATAGCCCAGGTGGTCCTTGAATTCCTAATTCTCCAGCCTCCATTTCCTAAGTGCTAGGTTACTGGCTGTAACACCACACCCAATTATTTATTTCTTTTATTTAAAGATTTTAAAGTTATTTTAAACCATGTGTATGGGTGTGTAAGTATGCACATATGTGTACAGGTGCCCAAGGAAGTCAATGATGTTAAATACCCCTGGAACTGAGTCACAGGCACTTAGGAACTGAACTCCAGTCTTCTGGAAGAGTAGTACATATATATTCTTAACCACTGGACCATCTCCCAAGCTCCATTTATTTTCCAGCCAGGGTCTTACTCTGTAGTCTAGGTAGCCTACCTTAGGCTCCTTGTGACCATTCTGTCTCAGCTTCCCAAGCTCTGAGAATATAGACATGAGCTACTACAAAAAGCACTACAATTTTGTTCCTAGAATATTCTGGCTTTATAATTCTTAAAACTCCTGAGGTACAGGTAATTTAATACGTGGTATAAGTGTATTAGTGCTATACAATAAACATAAAAGTGTATGTTAGGGTTAGGGTCTCATGGGAGACTGTATGTCTAACAAGAAGTGGGTTTAATCACCAGCATAGAAAATACATGAGAGTAAATAAATAAATGTACACATATCTGACTATTTATGACAGCTAAAAACTGAAAACAAGCCAAACACCTCCAGAAGATAAATGGGTAAACACTGATGGTCTATTTAATAAAGTACTGAACAGACTAAACATGATTACTGAAGGCAATCTTAAATGACAGTATGTATGATATGTAGTAGTTGACAAGGGGTGGAGATTGGGGAATGACTACTAGAGGGCTTCATTTGGAAATGAAAATTTCTAAAATTTATTGTGGGTATGGCTATAGAACTCTATGAATATAATAAAAACCAATGAACTTTTTACTTTAAATAGGGTGAGCCATACAGCGTGAATCATATTTCAATAAGCAAAGTGTATCTGAATGAATAATTTTTGCACATCCACTCTTGGATACAATAATTCTTTCAGTACCTATAAACATCACTCTAAAATTCAAACGAGTATCCTGTTTTCAAGGCAAATTCTGTACTGACTTCCCTTGTGAACACTGGTCTCTTACATGAAATACCCAGTATAGAGGAGGCTTTAATATTAGCTCCATGTTAGAACAACAGCCTCTGTTGTAGAGTCAGTGGCAAGCCAGGGTCTTGCCTGTCCAGCTGTGGGCATGGCAGAAGCCATCTGAGTCCCCGCTTCTGGGGGAGAACAGTGAAGACAGCCTTTAGGAAGCCAGAGCTGAAGAACTGCCCTCACCCACAACTGACCAGGAAATAGGTGTTACTGCCCACAAAACGCCAATCACCCTCCTGCACACAACCTCACCAGGCTGGGTATTCATTTTTATTTTTTAAATTGCATCTCCAAAGATTTTTGTAGTTACTTTCAAATTCCCTCATCAGCTATCAATTTTTACCTGCTTCTAATTAGAGAAAGGAACCCTTACAGACGAGCCACTGAAGGAAATGGGAGTTTAGGATGACCACTTTAAAAGCAGCACTGCTGATAAGAACTTCCAGGTAGAGAATTAAGATTCCCTCAGTTACTGTGCTTTAAAAAATGATGCTCACGGTAAACGGCTCACCTACACAGAAATCATTTAGATATTTTACTACCGTCTGCATTAGAAATGTCTTTTTTATTATTAGTAGTAAAGATGCTAAGTGTAGGTGTGTGTGTGTATATTTAGAAGCCATAGGAAAGCTCAAAGAAAACACTGAAATTCCCCCTCATTGAGAGCATGATACATTCATCCAAAAAACGCCAGCCCAGCCTCCACCCGGCGCACAGCCATTGTCAGGAGTGTGTTAATAACCAAGCATGCCTGTTTTCCTTGATTACTTCTTCAACACCCTGAAAGCACAGCAGTTATTTGTGCCACAGAGAATGGCACATTTTGAAGAGAACTTACCTGTACTTTTCAAGGAAAGCTTGGCTAACTCAATGCTGAGCGTGCCATTGTTATTTTCTAAGCATCCTCGAATGCAGCTCACAAATGGGTCTTTACCAAGTCACTGAATCAGCCCCGACAAGGAACACCAAAAAGTCAGGGGAAATTAACACCTCATTCAATCTTCAACATAAAATGATTACTTTTTAAAGCAGTGTGGGCAAGAGCTCCCCCTAGAAGGCCAGCTCTAAACCATGCCAGTGACTTTCAGAGGGTGGAGCAAGAGAGCAGCAGAAGGAAATGACTAGAACTCAGCCCTGGCAATACCAAGATGTGCTTTACACAAAGCCACATTCGAGGACTGGGAAGACAGCAGCAGCAGAAGCCAAATGCTCGCAAACAATCTGAAAGCTGTATTTCCCGGCTCTGAGCAACAGTTTGGCACTCAACTTGTGCCCATGATGAGATCAGTATGAAAACTAAACTCAAATCAATAAGTCCAGCAGTTCACATAGCAATCTGACAGTAGGTGGAGAGATGGCCCAGACATTAAGAGCATGTACTGCTTTTGCAGAGGACTCACACTCTGTTTCCAGCACACACATCCTGTGACTCACAATTGCCTGTTAATTCCAGCTCCAGAATTTGACACTTTGACCTCCTCCAACACCCACACTCATGTGCACATACCCACACACATACCCATAATTCAAAATAAAATAAAGCTTTAAAGACTCTGACAAATGAATTTGACACCCAACTGAAAAGGGTAGGGAGGGAGAGGGAGGTTAATTGTGCTGTCTGGAGCCTGGACCCCACCTCCCCAGGATCTTAGAAATAATCTAAAGCCCTGCTGATTTCATTCTAAATAATTGGTGGCAGAATTTCTATGTGCCCCATATAACTCCTGATAGGCATACCCTGTGTATGCCTATACCCTTCTTCTGCATGGATGAGCGGGGTTACAAGTCAGACTCAGAAACTGTAAGAGAAACTTGGACCTTTAATATATGCATTCATTTTATGTGTGTGCATATATAATATCACTTATAATGCTATAGCATTTTCAAATGTTTTATATAAATGGAGCCATTAAGTATACACACTTTAAAAATTTTTTATAATCAACAAAATTTCCACAAAATTTACCAGTTACATGATCAACAGCTCCTCCCCTTTCCTTCCCTTTTCCCCCTGTCTGTGTCAGTTTGATTTATTTTTTCTAGTGTTTTGAGATAGGGTCCTCTGTAGCTCAGGCTGGATGGCTTCGACGGCCTTAAACCTGCAATCTTTTTGCCTAATTTCCTGAATGCTAGGACTTAGGCATGCAAACACAATGTTCTGCAGTTCATTTATCTTCACTGTTTTGATTATCCCACAGAGTAAAGGCACCACAGTTTACTTAGCACTCAACTGTTAAGGAATATCTGGGTTTTCTCTAGTTTTGAGCTATTACAAGTAAAGCTGCTAACTATTGCTGTAAAATGCTATAAATATTTGCATATCAGGTATTTATGTGACTTTGGTTTTCATTTCTCTCAGATAAATGGCCAGGAATACAACATCTGGGTGGTAGAACCAGTACAGATTTAACTTTGTTAGAGGTGTCACCACTATTTTCCAGAGTTGCTGAATCATCTTACAAAGCCAGCAGCAACACTGGAGTACTAGGGTTTCTCCTCTTTCCCAGTGATTATTGGCTCTTAGCAACTTTTCTTGTGACTACTTGATATATGCAAATTCTCTTTGGTGAAATGTCTCTGTATCATTTGACTATTTTCTAATTGGACTACTTATCGATGCCTTCATCGTTAAGTTTTGAGAGTTCTTATATTCTAGTAAATGTTAGATATATGGCTTGTAAATAATTTTTTTTTGTTTTTGCTTTGTTTTGTTTATCTTGTTTTTTGTTTTTGAGATACCATTTCTCTGTGTAGCCATGGGTAAGTAATTTATTCTGTAGACAGGCTGTCCTCAAACTCAAGAGATCTGACTGCCTCTGTCTTCCAAGTGCTGGAATTAAAGGCTTATGCCACTACCACCTGTAAATCATTTTATTCCAGTATGCAGCTTGCCTTTTTATCCTTTTTCTTTTTTAAGACAAAAATATCACTATATATAGTGCTGGCCTTGCCTGGAACAGAATGGCCTTGAACTCAAAGAGATCCACCTGTAAGACACACAGGCAAAATACTCAAACACATAAAATAAATAATCTAAAAAAACCAAAAAAAACAAAAATGATTCTGATAAGGTCCAATTTATTAATTTTTGATTTTATGATCTATGATTTTGAAATCAAGTCTAAAACCCTTTTGTTTAGCCCATGGGGATCAATTTTCCTACTTTTTTTTTTTTTAAAGAGTTTTAGTTTTATTTCTTTTTAATTAAAATATTTTAGGTGTATGGGTGTTTTGCCTGCATGTATGTCTGTGTATCACGTGTGCCTGATCCCTGAGGAGACCCTGGAACTGGAATTACAGCTGATTGTGAGCTGCTAAGTGGGTGTTGGGAATCAAACTTAGATGCTCTGCAAGAGCAGCCATTTCTCTAAAGGCTCTAGTTTTATATCTTACATCTGTGATCCACATTGAGGCAATGTATACTTCGTGAAGTGTGTTAGCACTATATGTGGAAAGGCCACACTTCTGTCACTGAATTGCCTTTGCACACTTGTTAAAAATCAGCTGACATCTTTATGTGCTTTCATTTCTGGGTTCTAAAGCTACACTCCTAGCCCACTGGGTACAGCACTTCCTCCCAGTGTATGCTTTTTCAAAACCGTTACATCTGTTCTATAATTTTTGTCTTCTCATATAAATTCTATGATATCTTATGTGTATGTATGTGTGAACTTATTTTATAAGTTCATATATGAACTGTGGTAAGATGCATATAATAAAATATTTACCAGTTTAACCTTTTTTGATTGTTTTGGTGTTGTCTTACTGTGTTTCCCACAGAGGTCTTGAACTCCTGAACTAAGAAATTCTTATGTTCCCCTCTAACCACATGTTATAAGTGTTTTGCTTGCATGTAGGTATGTACACCATGTGCAAAGGTTAGAAGAAGGTGTTGGATCCCCTGACACTGGAGTTACAGATGGTTCTGAGCTACCATGCAGACATCGGGAACTAAAAGCAGGCCCTCTGTAAGAGCAACAGTGCTTTCAATTGGTGAGCCATTTCTCTAGTTTCCATTTAAACCACCTTTAAAGCATACAATTCAGCAACACTAATTACATTCACAATTGTACATAACAAATATCTACCGTCCCAAACCTTTTTCATCACCCCAAACATTCTGCTCCCCCATCATTGTTATTCTCTAATTTATTTCCTGACTCTAAATTTGCATATTTTAAATATTTCACATAAGTAGGGGTAAAAACAGTATCTGTCCTTTTGTGACTATACTGTTTCACCAACAGTGCTTCTGGGAGGCAATGCCTCTTTCCACCATGTTTTGTGGCTAATTGACCCTACAAACCTCCAGCCAGTTCTCCTGTCTCTGCCAGTCACCTTGCACAGAGTGTTGGAATTAAAGATGCCATATTGCACTCACATCTGGTTTTTTTACAGGTTCTGGGGACCCAACATTTTTACTCACATGCCAGTGTCAGGGCATGTATCAGAGTCTTACTCATGTATCAGCTTCACTCTGAGTTCCTTCATTTCTTTTAAAGACTACATCATATTTTATATACATGTAACACCATTTTAAAGATTACCTCATACTTTTACTATACATATAACACCATATTTATTTATCTGCTTATTGGTACTTGGGTTATTTGTACCTTTGTATTATTAGGAATGATGCAGTTGTGGACACTGGTTTACAAAAAACAGTTTATACAAGAGCAGATGCTGCAATAATTAGGTACAAAGAAAGTGTGGACAAGTTAATATCAAAACATTTAAACAGGTAAATTACTATCTAGAAAAAAAATAACAACTGACTCATTTAGAAGAAAAAAGTAGAAAATATCCAAAAAGGTTAACTCAGCAGATGTAAAAGTCTCTACAAATAAAATGCAAGAATCAAATGACTTAGTAAGAATAGACAAGTCATGTACTTCTAATCTCTTCAAAAGATGAAAAAGAGCTGGATGTAGACCCACAAACCTAAATTTAATCCCAGCAGAAGCAGGTAGATCTCTGTGAGGTGAGGAATGTGACAGTACATTTCAGGCCAGCCAGGGCTATATAGTAACACCTTGTCTCAATAACACAACAACGGAACATAACATAGAAAAAAAAAAATCCTCGTCAAACTGTAATTAGTTTGGGTCAGCTAAGGCATTTGCTACTAAGCCTGACTTTACTACAAGGCCTGAGTTTGATCTCCTGTGATCTCATGGTGGAAGAAAAGAACTGAATCCTTAAAGTTGTCCTCTGACCTACACCTACACCTACACACACACACACACACACACACACACACACACACACACACTTATTGAATTTATACCAGGAATACAATAGTTCTGGCTTGTGCAACAGGGAAATTAGTCCTCATATTTACTGGGGAGGGAAATGCAAGATGTTGGGGTTAAGCCATTAAGAATGAGTATGCACTGCACATAGGAAGTTTGTAAATACCCAGACAGAGATGTCAAGGCAGCAACAAAGAACACTGGTGTGACATTTCCCTGGGAGCCAGGCTGTGGGAGATAGCACTGAGAAGCACCAGTAGGATTAAGTCATGCAGGAACCTCTGTGAAATGAAGCGAGAGGATGACCAAGGACAAAACTATAGGCTACTCAGTGTCTAAAGAAGTAAATTCCCCCAATGACTGACCAGAAAATACAGAAAGGAAAGGAGAAATACAAGATAGTGGTTCAGGTGAGTTGTAGGTGACAGGGTAGTTTCCAGGTATAGGAAAGAAAGAAGCTACACTGTGGGCTGACGTGTGAACAGATAAAAAGAAACAGAAAAAGGGAGCATGGTCTTTGCTTAAAACTCTGGCAAGGAAGGAGACTGGACATGAGCAAAGGGAGAGGCACCAAAGAAGAGGAAGAGGTCCGGAGACCATCTAGACAGGAAATGGAGCAGTGGGAAAAGCAACACAGCTCCTGTCTTCAGCCAAAGTCCCATGAAGACATACCCACAAGAACTAAGTTCCAAACCCGTGCTTGTCAGTCAGTACTGCCTTTCTTCTCAAGTTGATGAGGTGAAAAATGCAAAAGATCCATCAAGCACCTACTAATCCTTGATAGCACATTCACACAGAATGAAGTAGGAAACAGGAAGTATTGAGGCAAAAACTCAGAGAACAGAGAACTTTTTATAAAAAGTCCAAATGGGCCATGGGTCTTAGATAGGAACACACTAGCTTTGCAGCAGGTAATACTAATCCTGTGAAAAACATAAAGAATCTACAAACTGGAGTGGTTCCATGATTTGCATAGGAGTCAACAAACCCGTCTGTCCAACCATAAAATCTACATTTTTACACAGAATTGCATACTGCCTATTACTGTTGCCTCATCTATCTACTCTAAATTGTAACTTTGGTATCTTTTCTTATGCCATTTTTTGTACTTGTTTTATTTATACTCATTTCCACATTAAAGCTTTATATTTCTAAATACATAGCAAGTACTCAAGGAATAAATACATAATTACATACCAATCAACTTTACTTTTTTTTTTTTTTGAGGCAGTCTTGCTACGGTCTCAGACTCTGGGTGATCATCCTGTATGGGTCTCCCAAGTCCTGATGTTACAAAAGTAATACCTTACATAGCTTCTAACTTGCTTTTAAAAGTGCTCTTTCTTCACACATGATATGACACTCTCAGAATATCCTCTGTGTGTGCACATGTGTGAAGGTATACATATGTGCACATGCATAAAAAAGAAGCAAGAGCTCATTGGGTGTGTCTCCTCAGTCACTCTCTAGCTTATTATTTGAGACAGGGTCTCTCACTGAATCTAGAGCTGAAAGACTCAGCTTGAATGTCTGACCAGCAAGCCACAGGGATCTTCCTGTCTCCTGCTTCCCAGTGCTGGGGTAGTTTCCCAGTGCAGGCACACTGCACGCCCACTTTTATATGAGTTCTGAGGATGCAAATCCAGGTCCCCAAGCTTGGGCAGCAAGCCCTGCACTCACTGAACATCTTCCCAGCCCCCAGAACAATATCCATGTGCTACTCCATCTTATACCAAGGACCCTCAAAGGCAAAACGTCACTGTACCTTTCCATTACCACCAATTCCAAATGAGTGAATTTAGTCTTCACTAAAGAGATTTCAACATCTTCATATGGTGATGTAAAAAAGCAGTTCTTACCTGAATTTTGATGGGCCAGGTGAAATTACTGACATAAACAAAGAAAGTAATGTTTGGATGGTTTCGAAAATCAAATTTCTCATTAGAGAAGCTATCTTTGTATTCCTTAATGTTGGTTTTTGAAACAACGGGCATTTCTTCTCCAGCCTGGGTTCCAGCTAGAAGGAAGCAAAGAATGAAAATAAAGACTCTTTTTTGGGAGGGGGTGGGGCATAACAATAGACAAGAGTCTTAGTAATGAGGGTAATGGTTTACTGACCACTTACAATGTCAAAGGAATAGCCTTATGAGCTCAGTCTCTATTCCATACACCCCCCTACCCTAATTTACAGATTAGAACAACTGAAGTTCCAAGACATCATTAAGTAACTTGCCTCAGGTTATGCTCACAGGGAATGGAGCTTGGATTTCAACCTAAGCGAACTGACACATAAACTTGTATCTAAACCCTCCACACTGAAAACAGCACATGTGGACATGCAATTATCACAAGAGTCCTTCCTATAAAAGGCACTGGAGGGGACTAGAGAGATGGCTTAGCAGTTAAGAGCACCAATAGCTCTTCCAGATTAGAATCCCAGCATCTACACAGCAGCTCACAACCATCTGTAATTTCAGTTCTAGAGCAATCACACACTCTTCTGAACTCCATGGGTACCAGGCACACAAGTGATGTACAGACAATCATGCAGGCAAAACACTGATACATAGAAAATAAACAGCCATTGGCCTTCACTCTGTACATCAAGTCCTTTGTATTTCCTCTTCACACTGTGAAATGTGACAATGCTTTAGACCCCTATACAGTGACACTTATTACCTCTAACTTCCTAAGCAGGAATGTCCTCCAGTCTTAACAGAGAAGAAGGTGCTCAAATGGCCACTCAGTCCTTTCTGTTACCAGATGCATTTAGGATCCTACCTAGTGTAATTCTGTTTCCAGATGGTCCTATCACATTTCATATGTTCCACTGTCCAAAAACATGAGTATGTGCAGACTCAGAAGAAAGAAAGAGAGAAAGAAAGAAAGAAAGAAAGAAAGAAAGAGAAGGAGAGAGGGAGAGAGGGAAGGAAGGAAGGAAAGAAGGAACAAAGGCAGTTCTTTATGCTTGAGTTTAACTTAAAGCACAAGTACTTTATTTCGATTTTCCTTTCAACACTCTACAATTCAAATATAGTGATGGATATGGCCCAACACATTTGTAGATATGTTGTAACAAAAAAAATTGGTTACACTTGTACATAACAAGGCACTTTTACCATATCATTTCATACAGAAGGAAACTGTACCAGAAAATTTAGGTAACTTGGGACTAGAGAGATAGCTCAGCAGTTAAGAGTACTGGTTGCTCTTTCAGAGGACCTGGGATTGAGTACCAGCACCAATGTGGTAGCTAGCTCACAACTGTCTGTAACTGCAGTTGGCTGGGGGAGAGGGGGGAATATCCAACGCCCTCTTCTGGCCTTCTCAAGCACTGCACATATAAGGTATACACAGGCAAACGCAAAGATACAATTAAATAAATTTAAAAAAAAAAAAAAGATTTGATAACTTGTTCAACACCACAGTGCAGGTAAATTCAAACCTAGATAGTTCTATCTACAGAGTTAACAAGTGATGGAGTGGTTATCTAATTTAACTGCTACACCAGGGCTATCAGAATTTTATTGAATCACCATAAGATAAACAAGAAAGGAAAGCTGTGCTTTTAGGACGTAGTTTAATTCCCAAAGTATGGTTATATTTACCCCTTATCAAAGAGCTTTCATTTCTTAAAATTGTGAGTTATTTTAATTTTTCACCCGTGAAGCACAGACATAAGATATGATCACAGTGCTAGAAGGTGACAGAGAAAGGGCATAAGAGTTGGTAGCAAAGCAAGGTGACACCTAACAAACCCAACCCTACAATGCTGGAGGCAAGGACAGTGCTCATTCTGAGCAATCCTCAGGTTATGGAGGAGTTTTACATGCTCTTTTGAGGCATCATGGCTACTAAGTGGCAAAGGTAGACTCTGAGCTCATTCATCTAGCTCCAGAGCCCCCTTCCCCAACTCCTACACTACATTTGCTAATCCATCATTCCTATAGGTGTGTCTTTACCTGAGAAGCTGGTAGCCCAGGTGATGTTGAGGTTGAAGTTTTTTGAGGCATTGATAAACATGTCCAAATCCCTGTTTTGCTGATGAGAAATGCACACAATTAGAAAATTGTTAATACTTTTCAGATTTTAAGACACAGCTACAAGCAGGTCTTTCTCAAGCATCCTAATTACAGACTATTTTACATCTCAAGAGTAGCTCATGATTATATAAAGAGGTGACAACATTTCTTGCCAATTTTCCACAAAACAAGTAATAAGCTTAATATCAAATTTCATTTGCCTCCCATAGAAGTGTGAAATCGGTACTTTATCAGATGTCAGCCCCATGAGAAAGGACCCACACATTCTGCCCTCTGTAAGAGGAATAGATCTTCAGCATTTCTAAGCAGCTGTTCCCAAATGATCAAGGTTCCCACTTACCATGAAGACATCTGCTCTAGCATTTCAATTTCTATTTACTGATAACTGAAATTCATATGATTAATCCATGTATTATAAAATATCTCTCAAATAGAAACTAGTTTCTAAAAATCTTACATAAGTCAAATGTACTATATTTAAAACATGATTTATATTCATTCTTGATTTAAAAAATATTTCTCTCAGTGAAATTATTATTTTAAAAAATGTCAAGAGGGCCTAGGTCCTGCCCCAAATGATGCGTCAGACTTTGATGATCCCTCAAGGGAGGCCTCATCCTCCCTGGGGAGTAGGTGGGGAATGGGGTGAGGGGTTGGTGGGGGGCATGGGAGGACAGGGGGGGGGGGGAACTGGGATTTGTATGTAAAATAAGATTGTTTTTAATTTAAATAAAAATTTATTTAAAAAAGAAAAATATGTCTGGGTATAGTTTCTTGGCTTTGAAAGTCTTGTTTTCCATTTATAGCAGTTCAAGTTCTTGGTTTCAGTAACTAAAGTTTTATCTCTGAGAAATCTGTGGAGTTGGACAGAAGTCACTGTTGGCTGTGCTCAGTTTTTAGTTTCCACTGAAGTTTCAATAACTAATCTTTCTTGGGGCCTGTGGTGGTTGAATGAGAATGGCCTCCGTAGACTCATATACTTGAATGCTTCGTCCCCAGTTGATAGAACTGTTTGGGAAGGAGTAGAAGCATGGCCATGTTGGAGGTGAGTCACTGGAGTCGGCTTTGGGGATTTGAGAAGCCTATGCTATTCTCAGTTAGCTCTTTCTCTCTCTGTCTTCTACTTGAGGATAAGATGTAAGCTCTCACCCACTGCTCCAGCAACATGCCTGCCTACCTACCTGCCCACTGCAATAATCCCTGCTATGATGCTCATGGAATCTAACCCACTGTAACCATGAGCCCCAAATTAAATGCTTTCTTTTAAAAGTTGCCTTAGACGTGGTATTTTGTCATGGCGACAGAAAAGTTGATGGGGAGATGCCTTCTGTAAATATGTTTCTTGTATTGGTTAATGAAAAAAGCACTGTTGGCCAATAGGAAAGCATATAGACGGGACTAGGATACAAGGAGGATTCCGGAAGTAGTAGGGAGGAGATTCATCATGGAGGACAGAGAGAGTAGAAAGTCAGCCCCTCTCTCCAGTAAGATAAGACCATGTGGAAGGACTTAGATTAATAGAAATGGGTTAATAATTAAGACAGAGCTAGCTGATAAGAAACTAGTAACTAGCCTACAGCTTATATCTAATACAGTGTCTCTGTGTGTTATTTGGGGCTAGCAGGGCGGTGGGACCTGACTGACAGGGAAAAACTTACTCCTAACAAAAAGTAATTAAGACAAGACCAAATAATTGTTTTGCAAACCAATCAGATGAAAAAAAAAGTTATTTTATATATACTGGTGTTTTGTTTGTTTTTTGTTTTGTTTTTTTTTTGTTGATGTTTGTTGTTGTTTATTGTTTGTTTTTGCCTGCATGTATATGTGTCCCATATGTAAGCCTGGTGCTGGAGAAAGTTAGAAAATGGCATCAGATGCCCTAGAAATAGAGATACAGATAGTTATAAGCTGTCATGAGGGTATTGAGAATGGGACCTGGTTCTCTGGAAGAGCAGCCAGTACTCTTTTAATCACTGAGCCATCTCTTCAGGATTAGATTCTGTTTTCTTATATTTTATAAATTAATCCACCATGTTTGAAATGCTCCTTTTAAAAAGGTATTTAAAACAGGTTAGAAAATTAAGATTTTTCTTTTTTTTTTTTTTTTTTTAAAAAAAAAAGTGTTGTTTGATAGTTATTCCAGAACACCACTGTAGAGAGCCACGTAGTGCCACGCCTTAAAGTGGCGCTAGCTTCAGCCTTACACCTTCCTGCTGGTGAAGGCTCTCTGGGTAAACAAGCCCTTAATTGGTTAAGTCTGTTCAGCCTGTCTGCTTCCGCATTAGAGTAGCCTATCTGCAGGGTCCACGTGGCTCACTGGGGTTGGTTAGCTCAAGGGTATTTAATCCTGTGCAGGGGTCCCCTGGCTCTCGCTCTCTCCCTCCCTCCCTCCCTCCCTCCCTCCCTCCCTCCCTCCCTCCCTCCCTCCCTCCCTCCCTCCCTCTCTCTCTCTCTCTTGCAGGCCAAAAGAAACATGTTTAAAGGATCCTGATTAAAACTGCAAGAAGAAGGTCTACCCGGAGTCGCATCTTCCTTGCTGGCGAGGGTCAGGCGCGTACACACCACAATGGAAACTTTGCAAAAGCAATTTTCAAAATTGTGATTTCCAAATCTCTCATACAGCAGGAATGCATTCAAGAAACCCTGGTCTTCTTTTGCAAGGGCATGTGTGTGCTTATTTGTTTATATTAACAAGTATCTGCCAACAGCACAGAGCTACCATGATAAGAACTAAAATCCTTGTCATTTTATAAAAGATATATTTGAATAAATTTAGTAAGAAATCTGTTATAAAACAACAAAATAGGGAAATGAAGAAAAGTCCAAAGACTCTCATGATTACCTTGTTAACAAGTATTACAAAAATCCCACAATATTTATTTATTTTGACAGAGTGTAGCTGTCAAACAAATATGGCTCAGGCTGGTCTCCACTCACTATGTAGCTGAGGCTGGCCTTAAGCTGCTGATGTTCCTGCTTCCATCTCTCAAGTACTAGGGCTATAGGTATAGTTACCATGACTGGGTATTTGTTTATTTTAAAAATAAAGTGAACACTATCAATTACACCCTGAAAGACTGAGCTTTTGATATTTCCCTATGACTAAGGCAGTGATAAATTTCGCTTGTGGTACTTTGCTATAAGCTCATGCCAAGAATCCAATCAAGATGTTAAGGAGATGGTGTGAGCATGAGGATCTGAAGTATCCATGTAAAAAGACAAGTGTGGTGGTATACACTTGTAATCGTAGTACTAAGGAGAAGACAGGAAGATTACAGGGGTCTACCTAGCCATGTTTCAAAAAAGTAAGGTAGAAAGCAACAGAGAGATACCTGATGTTGATTTCTACCCTCCACTAACATAGGCACACACATGTATGCACGCATACACCTCTCTCACACACTATGCACACAGCCATTCAAGTGATGTACCTAGGTACCACAAAGATGGATCAATGGTTAAGACCATTTACTGCTCTAACAAAGAACCAAGTTTCAACTGCCAGCACCCACATGACTGCTCACAGCCATCTATAACTTCAGTTTCAGGGGATCCAATGCCTTCTTCTTACCTCTATAGGCACCCAGTAAACATACATGCAGGCAAAACACCCATAAATATAAAACAAAATAATTTTAAAAATTAAGGTGCATGTGCAAAATTTTTCCATAGAGCAATTTAAGATCACTTACATTTACTCAAAGAGCTATTCACCCTTGGGGACTAGAGAAATGGCCTAGCAGTTAGGAGTACTTACTACTCTTGCAGAGGACTCTGGGTTGGTTCCTGGCACTCATACGATTGCTCACAATGGTCTGTATGTAACTCCAGTTCTAGGGGATTCAACCTACTTCAGGCCTCCAGAGGCATTGTACACATATAATGTACAGATATACAAATAGGCAGAACAGTCACATATTTTAAATAAAAATAAATCTTAAAAAACTGTTCACTCAATAATTTGTCTTCTAAATACACCATCATGGACATAACTCTACTACTACTCTAAAAACATTCAGTGATGTTTGTCTTCTGAGTAGAAAGAAGACAAAATGTAAGCTCTAAATATTACTTTGTTCGCTGAGGGACCACTGCCTGAGAAGAGAAAATCATTTTCTTCAGTGCTATAGTCACTGGTAAGGTGCCCATGCTCCAGTAATCATCAGGAAACCTGTTAAATTTAGTGGGACACATACACATGCACGCACACACGTACGCACACACGCACGGACACACACACACACAGGGAAGGTGACTTGTGGAGAAGAGGGACTAAGTATGAGAGAGATAGAACAGAGTACCAGATGTTGAGCATTATCAAACACTTTATATATAAGTATAAAAATGTTGAGTAAATTAAAAAAAATATAAAAAAGATTACCCTGATACTGCTCCACTACTATGCAATACTTCGGGCCAGGATGGCCAAGAAAAGAACCCATACAAAATTCAACACAAAATAAGACAACTTGAAAGAAATGCTTACTTCATCAGGAGTAGCCACAAAATTGATGGCTGTATAATAGCGATCGTCTTCCTGGGACAGGCTAAAAGTGAACTGATAGTCAATGAGAAGGGTATCTATGGAGAGAAAGAATACATACTTAAAAATGATACAGGCAAACCATACACACCACACACATACCATAAGAACTTAAAAAAAAAAAAAGAAAGAAAGAATGCATATAAAATAAAACAGGCCTCTAGAAGCACAGTCTGTTTTATTCACAAATTCAACAGCTATGAATTATTCCCAGGATTTTTGAGACTGGGTCTCATGTTGCCTAGGCTGGCCTTGAGTTCCTAATCCTCCAGCCTAGGCTTACCAAGTGTGAGAATTATAGGTATGTACAACTATGGCCAGCTTACACAGGTTTTTCAAAAGAAAAACAGAATCTCTGTAGTATCCTTTCAATTACTCCACAAATCTTACTTACTAAAACCCTGAAGAAGGTTTTGGCTCCAATCAATTCGTTTACAAATATTAACTGAGTATCTATATAGGCTATGCTTTACTTACAATACAAAGGTATAAACTACTGATATAACAGAAGCCAGAACTTCGTGGGAAAGGGGTTGATTCAAAGTCTTGAACAAAAAATGTAACCTTATTATTTTAATACAGAAAGTTGAAAAAAACAGTCATATACCAATGTGATACAGCTTCATTGTGTTTACTGCCACAAACTTATACAACGTTAAAGCCTGTTGCAGCCTGGTCTACAGGGCTAGGTGCAAGACAGCACAGGGTTGTTACACAGAGGAACAAAGAAATCCTGTCTCAAAAAACCTTTCTCTCTCTCTCCACCAAGCATTAGTGAAATACAAAAATCAAAGTTACAATGAGCTACTTTTTCACGCCCATTAATGGTTGCTACTGAAAATATAGAAACAAAAAATTACCCTCAAATGACCGAAAATTAAAAATTAGTGCCAATAAGGATGTAGAAAAGTAGAAATGTTTGTGCATTACTTTTGGAAATGTAATGAAAACAGTAACAGCAGTCCCTCAAAAAACAAAATCACACACAGAATTACCACATAGTACAATTGTACTTCTGGGTGTGTATTCACTCATGTTTACATTACTGACAATACCAAAAGGTAGAAGCGACATGAGTGTTCACTGACAGAAGAACGGACAAGCAAAACATGAAAGGCACAATGTAGTATCAGCTCAGCTGTAAAATCAAGTCTTTTGCTTTCCTTTTGTATCTTTTTTTGTGCTGGGGATTGAATCCAGGAGTCTTGTGCATGCTAGAGTAGACTCTACTGCTCAGCTACATGTCTGGCCCCAAAGAAAGACAATTCTACAGTGTGCTACATGAGGGATGCGTGTCAAAGACACACCCCAAATATTAAGCAGACACAAAAGACAAACACTATGTATGGTTCCATTCAGATGCCACACCCAGGATATTCATACAAACAGAAAACAGAATGAACGACACTAGGAACTGGAAAGCATGGGGTAAGAAAGTTACTAGTAAATTCAACCCATAGCTTTTATTTTTATATCATTATTATTAATATTATTACTACTACTACTACAAAGCCCAACGTTGACTTTGAACTTACTATGTAGCCAAGAATGACCTTGAACTTGTGGTCTTTGTGCCTCTTACCCCAGTTCTGGGTTTGTGTGCAACCATGTCCAGTTTACATGGTGCTTCGAACTGAACCTACAGCGAACTGAGTGATAGCTCATTGATAAATCCACTTCTAATTTTTTAAATAACATACCAAATGCCTTTTCAAAGTGACTATACCATTCTCAATTTGTCTTCTGTTTCCAGATTTTAATCTTTAAGAAGTGACCAGTTTCTCCAGTTATTATGATACTAAAGATACTATCAATAACTACGTGAACTGGCTATTAAAATACTCTATCCTGTTTTAGTCTGGTGAGGTTAGTTTTGGTTTATTACAACAGATTGAATGTAAAAGAGATTATATTTGTCATCTATTAAACCACAGATTAGTAGTTTGATGTGTGTACACATGTGTGCTGGCCAAAGATCACCCTAGGGTGTCATTCATCAGGTGCCATCCACCTTGGTGTATGAGACTGGTGGACTGGACTACCTGGCAGTGAGCCCCACCTCTCTAGTGCTGAATTCAAAGCATTCACACTTAGCTTTGCTGTATGGGTTCTGGGTGTCAAACTCAGGTTCTCATGCTTGCACAGCAAGAATACCAACCAAGCTATGTCCACAACCCAGAATTAGCTTTGATTATAGTCATTTCAAGCCTGTATCTCACTGTGTGATTTTCAGTATATAATCTACCTATGGCAATATAGAAATGCTGAGTATTTTTTAAAGTATTTGTTGATATTTAGTTATTCATTCACGTTTTCTTTAGTAAATCTTTGTCTATTTTTTAAATTTTGTTTTTTCTTCAGTGCTAGATTTTTTTTCTTCTTTCTTTTCTTTTTTTGCTTTTAACTGTACCTGTTTTCTTATTCAGTTCTAAAAATTTTCTCTATATCCTAGCCATAAGATTTTCACTAAGTGTAGAAATTGTAAGGAAAGGTATGGTGGTGTACTACTTTAATCCCAACACTCAGGCAAAGGCAGGCAGATTTTTGTGAGTTCAAGGTTAGCCATTCTACAAATCAAGTTCTAGACTAGATGAGGCCACATAGTGAGGTCTTTGTCTTAAAATTTAAAAAGAGAGGCTGGGAGCAGCAGAGACAGTCAAATGGTTAAGAGGACTGGCTGCACTTCTAGAGAACTCAGATTCTATTACCAGCACCCATATAGCAGCTCACAACTATTGGTAACTCCAGATCCAGGGGATCTGACATCCTCTTCCAGCCTCCGCAGGCAACAGGCATACACATGTTACACAGACATACATGTTGCAATAACATACAAACTGTATTATTTGAGAAAGGTTTCATACTCTATAGCCCAGATCGGCCTTAAACTCATGATTTTCCAGCCTCAGTATCTCAATGCTGGGATTATAAGCATGTGCCCCTACACCCAGCTTCTTTTTAATTTAAAAAAAAATTAAAATTAAAATTAAAATTAATGCTTTGTTTTGTGGTGCTGGGGACTGAACAGGACTTTACTAGGTAAGCACTCTACTATTTGCAGGCCCAATTTTTTTAATGTAATTTTTAAAGTTTAAAAAGGTACACATTAACATTTTCTTTGATGAATCAGTTTTAGAATCATAGTTAAAATCCCATAGGATCAGTGGTTCCAGCTACTTGGGAAGCCAAGGTAAGAGATCACAACTTAAGACCTGCCCAAAAGCTACAAAAAAAGCACTTTTCCTACCTAAGGTCAAGAACCCCCATATACACACATGGTTTTATTCTACAGTTTGTACTTACCATTATACTGCATATGGCAAACATGAACTCCTTTTTCTCTTGTTCTATACTTTGGAGCCAACTATGTAGATTCCCATATATACAGAAAAATATATAAACCTGGCTACCTTACCAGACTTACTTCTCGTTCCAAGGTAATTTTTTGGTGTTTTGTTTTATTTAATTGTTCCTAAAGATTTGGTGGATATATTCACCTCCAGAGAGAATAGTGAAACTTCACCTGTAGTTTAAAGACTCTTTATCATTCTCTATCTTAAAATGTGACATGATAGACTACACCAGGCAATGGCAAATGAGGTAAGCTTTTGAGAAAACTAAGGAAAGCATATCCCTGCTAACTGCTATGGACAGACTAACAGAAACTATGACCACAATTAAAATAGTGTTCACCAAGTCAGGCACATGCCTATGAGTATTTGCTATATCTTCCAACATTTCATTCTCAAACCATGTTAAAGAAAGCAATGTAGTTTTGCTCAACCACTCTGTTTCTAGAAACAAGAATTTTAAAAACTTACAATAACATGTTCCTTTGAGAGGGTTTCCTTGGTATCGATTTTCTACCTCACATCTAAGGAAAAAAAGAAATTACTTTCTATTGATATTTAAAGTACAGAATCTATATTCATTTTTAAACCAAGCAGATCCTTCTCCAAAAACTATACCATTATTTATGTCAGATGGACTAACCCACTTGCATCAGTTTTTCTGCTGACTACTCAGCAGTTTATACCAGCAATAGTCTAAAAGCAATGGATAAACAATCACTTCCTCAAGGGTAAGTCCAAGTGTAATAATGCTACATCCTACTTATAAGAGAACCTCATTTTCATTTTTGTGTGGATTATGTATTCTTCTAAAAGTACAGTTAAAGTATTTCTCAAACATTTGTTTCTCATGTCTATCCTGGTTTTCTTATGTAAATTAATTGCATTAATTATTTTATTTGTTTATTTATTTTTCTGCATCTCATTATGTAGCCCTAGCAGGCCTGGAACTCAATATAGAGACTCTTTAACTCTCTGAATCCATAAGTGAAATTAAATGCTTTCTTTTATAAGTTACCTTGGTTATGGTGTTTTATCAGAGCAATAGAAAGTAACTAAGGCAACCCATCTAAAGCAAAAAAGGCAAACTTCCAAGCTAATCTACTCAAAGACCCTGGGAATTCAGGACTACAGGCAAGCAGGTGATCTCAGGCTCCAGGCAGCTTCACGGCCCTGACCCTCACTAGTGCTACAACGAGTGTGGTACTCACAGCTGGCACTCATCCCCCTTGACACCTTTGGTGGTGCAGAAGCACTTGCCGGTGTTGGTGTTGCACAGTGATGCGTGCCCATTGCACTTGCATGCTGGGGGAAGGAATGGAACACAGGTCATAACTGGTTTGACATTTCTTTACCACAGACTTTGATTAAAACAAGCAATTTTGCCTGAAATGGGTTTGTAGGAAAGACAGACTAATGCAAGAGAAATCACTGAATAAGATTCATTATTTTCCAGCTAATGGCAGGACAGCCTCCAAAGCAATACAGAGAAACCCTGTCTCGAAAGACCAAAAAAAAAAAAAGACAGTAACTTATATTCTAACAATAAAGTAGCCTATGGCTTTCAGACTTCAATGGGAAAATGTGGGACTATTCAAATCTTAAAACTGTGTGTGAAGCTAGGCATTTGGGAGGCAGAAGCAGGAGGGTAAGGAGTTAAAGCTCATCTTCAACCACCCCAGTTCCTGTCTAAAACCAACCAAACAAAACCAAACCCAGGCCGTTGCAAAGACCTTATCTGGGGTCCTCGGGTCAGTTGCCCTCCCACCACAGACTGGCACAGCCAGGCGTTGCACAGTCTCTGCCAGAAGTGCAGTTCAGAAGGGGGCTCCCCCGGCTGCCACAGGGTTTCAAATGTGCCAGCACTCCTATGTGTCTGTGTGAGGCTTCCAGAAGACTTCTTTGGATGCCTCTGTGGTACCTTGTTGTGGAAGAGAAAAACTGAAGATACTGCCTTCGTTCTGATTCAGTGCCCAGGGCTTCTCATTCCTAGCTTTTTCCTCCAAGCCCCCTCTCCCCCAATGCTGCTGACATGGCTCCCTGACAGTGAGATGACCACCCACCCCAGTGCTGCCCTGCTTCACCTGAGCTCATGTGCTTGCACAGGAGGAAAGATGGAAGAGAGGAAGCAGTGCCTTCTTCAGTGTTAGCCCTGTTTATACCTTGTTTATACATAAGGGCTTAACTCCTTCACTGCCAGCTTGTTGCTTTAACCAGTAAGAAAGACAGTATCCCAAACCAAGAGGCCTTTCCCCTTTATGACATTTAGGTCAAATGCAAATCTGTGCAGTTCCACCTGACTTGTGACAACAAAGGTGACCAGTATCACTTACGCTGACATTTGCCTCCATTAGTCGGATCACCATAGAAGCCAGAAATGCAGGTCTCACAGTGCTTGCCAGTGGTCAGGTTCTCACACTTCTCACAGATACTCTGGTTAACACATTTGCTGTGTCCATTGCACTGGCAAGCTGAAAGGTAAGGAATTTTTAAGGTTCTGACTCTCCCACAGGAGGATTTATTTGCATATACTCTAAACGTTAATCATCAAAATTAGTTCCAACTACTAGGAAGGAAGAGGCAGGCAGCATCCCTACTCTCTGGTTCTATCTTGCTTAAGCCCAGAGGTTTCAGGTCAGCCTGGAAAACACAGTTAGATTCCCACCTAACAATTTTTTTTTTCAGTAAATAGAAATAAAGAAAGGAAAAAGCTGAGTGTGGAATTCAAGGCCATCCTTGGCTACATAACAAGTTTAGGGCCAGTCTAAAAAATATAAACAAAAGAAAACCAGGTTCACTAAAAACTAGACTGAGAAAAAAAATATCAAAAACAAATTAGTACTAAAAAACAAAACATATTATCAAAGCAAGGTGAAAGTCTACAGCAATATAAAAATATTTTTTGTTGTTATTCATTATAAAAACTCATGCTTATGACAGTGTACTTGAAAAATAAAGCAAAGAGGGAATAAAGTCAAACAATCTCATTGAGCAGAAAACATGGCTCATATTTGGTATCTTTCCCTTTGGGATTTTAAAAATTATTTTTTCTTCCTTTTCTTCTCATTTAAAAAAAATAAGTAATAGTAAGCAGTAATACACACACACACACACACACACACACACACACACACACACACATATACTACAAGCACATATCAAGAAGATCATCCATCACAAGCAAGAGGCTTTATCTAAGAATTTCAGGTTGGCTCAAAATACCTAAGTCAGTAAACAGACTAAATCATGTAAGTAGTCTTAATGGTGAAATCACATGATCATCTCAGTAGATGCAGAAAAGGACTTAACGAAAAATGCTTTCATGAGTGAAACATTGATGGCATATGCCTTTAAACCCAGCCTTTGGGAGCCCAAGGCAGGTGGATCTCTGTGAGTTCGAGACAAACCTGGTCTACAAGAGCTAGTTCCAGGACAGGCTCCAAAACTACACAGACAAACCCTATCTTGAAAAACCAAAAATAAATAAATAAATAAAGCTTTCATGATAAAAGTCCTAGAGAGAACAAAACTGGAACGAACATGCCTCAACATAATAAATGCTGTATATAACAAACCCACAGCCAACATCATAAATGGGAAAAAACTCAAAGCAATTCCATTCAAATAAAAACTAAAACAAGGCTGTTCACAATCCCCACTCTTTTTCAATACAGTACTGGAAACACTAAACGGAACTAAAGGGATACAAATAGGAAAAGAAGTCAATTATCCCTATTGACATATGACATGATATTATGCACAAGAAATCTCAAAAATCTATCATTAAACTTCTAGAAACAACAAGTTCAATAAAGTAGCAAGGTACAAAGTCAGCTATTAAAAATCAGTAGCTCTTAAAAAAAAAAAATCAGTAGCTCTGAGGCTGGAGAGATGGCTCAGCAGGTAAGTGCACTGGCTGTTCTTGCAGGAGACCTGCGTCTAATTCCCAGCACCACATGGCAGCTCACAACTGGCTGTAAATCCAGTCCCAGTGGATACTATGCCATCTTTCAGCCTCAGAGGGCACTGCATGCACATGGCACACAGGTATTAAGTTCCAACAAATATTTATACACATTAAAAAAAAAAACTAAAGAACAAAACAAAATAAAAAACACTGACAAAGAGGTCATAAACAATGCTCCCACTTAAAATACCAAAGACAATACAGTATCTAGGAATAAACCTAACCAAGGAAGTGAAGGACTCCTACAATGAAAACTCAAAACCTCTAAGGCAGGGATCAAGAGAGGCACTAAAATATGGAGTCATCCTGTGTTCATGGATCATTAGGATTAATACTGTGAAAATGACCATCCTACTAAAAGCAAGTTACAGATTCAATGCAATCCCAATCAAAATACCAACAACATTCTTCACAGAAACAGAAAAAAAAAAGTTCTAAAATTCATATGGAACCAGAAAAGACTCTAGATAGCAAAAGCAATGCTGAGCAAAAGGAATAAAACTGCAGGGATTGCCACCACAGATTTCAAGGTATATCACTGAGCTATTGCAATAAAATCAATTTGGTATGGACACAAAACAGATATGCAGACCAATAGAATAAAACAGAAGAGCCAAGCAGATGTTTCACAAGAAGCAAAAAGCATACACTGTACGAAAAACAACATCATTAACAAATGAAGCTGGGAAAACTGAATGTCCACATGCAGAAGAGTGAAAACTGATCTGTATCCACCATCTTTTACAAAAACTGACTTCAAATAGATCAAATATATAAGCCAAAACACTAAAACTTCTAGAAGAAAACATAGGCAGTACCCTACACGATATATGTTTAGGAAAGAACTTTCTAATGAGGACTCCATTTGCCCAGGAATTGAGGCCAACAACTGGTAAATGGGATTTCACAAAGCTAAAAAGCTTCTGTGCAGCTAAAGGGGAAAAAAATCAATCAAGTTAAGAAGAAACCCACAGAACGGAGAGAATCTTCACAAGTTATACATCTGACAGGGGATTAATATCCAAACCACAGAAAGAACTCAAAAATCAGAGTCAAGGAAACAAATGACTCAATTAAAAACAGGCTAGAGATCTGTGGTGGCTAGTTTTACATCAAGGTTTATTCTTTATAAACAGGTAGTGAGAGATCCGAACTAGGAAACACTGGCATCTTACCTGGACAGTGAATGAAAGACCAGTTGTATCGGCTATCCTCTAAACACATGCTAGAGTTCAGAAGAGGCTGTGGATACACATTTCCTGTAGAAGCCTGTGAAGGCATCCTTATGGGTCCTTTATAGCTGCCTTCGATACATTTCCCTTTCCCAGTATTGCTAGGATCAGTACACCAGCCACAGCCTGGCTGCTCCAAGCAATGGCTGCAGGTACAGTAGCCAGAGCAATTTTCAGCTATTAAAAAAAAAAAAAAAAAAACAAAAACTTGTAATTCGCTATCACAAGTATAGTTGAATTTACTGTTGTTACTTTTTGACAGATAATTTACTTCCTTGAATTAATACTAGTACCTCATAGTGACTACTGAAATGAAATAATTTAATTTAAAGAGTCCAATATTTTACACAACATATAGCAGAGACTTTTCTCATCTTTTCAAGATAAAAATGTTAGAAGCAGAAGGGACCATGAGGTCCTCTACTGGAAACCACTTTACAAATAAGCAGATTACGATGTGGAGACATTATAGACATTGAACTATAATATGACCCCAAAGAAGAAAAGTTATTCTGTACCCCCTGACCTATCCTTGATTTATCTGATTTACTGCATGGATCACTGTGCCTAATTCTATATACACATTTTAATCTGGAAGGAGCAGTCGAACCATCTTCTGAACAGATTTGAGCAGGTGGTCAAGTCCAACTTGCCTACAAATGTTCAAAGGCTCTTTTCACTTACGCGGGCAGCTGCTCATTGTATACCACTCCATACACTGGCCAAAAGGGAAGGAGGCCACATAGGCATTGGAGTCTACACACTGCTTCATGTTGCTGCACCACATGCACTCAGAGCTGCTGCTAGTGCACTCGCTACACGCTGTCCGCAGGGCACACGGTGTCCGGCACTGCTTGGCACTGTGGTTTGCTGGGAATTAAGTCCAAATGGGACATTGGTCAGCTAAGGTCAAAGACTTTTCAATATGCATTATAAAATCAGTTCAGCACTATACTACATGGAAGAAAGCCCAGGAAACTTGGGAAACATGGGCTCTGCTTATTCAAAAGCATTTAGAGGAAAATGGACTTTCTTTTCAAAAAACACCATAGACAAAGGTGGGGAAACAAAAGAATTGTAGAACACAGGACATGATAAACCTCAGGAATCTGAGTGTGTTAAAGTCTACATTTACAATTGTGAGGGATGACAAGGATGAAAATCTTTCTTGTAAAAAAATTTAGAAATTCAGGGGGTTGGAGAGATGGCTCAATGGCATGTATTACTTTCCCAGAAGACCCAATTCAACTCCTAGCACTTACGTCAAGCTCACAACCAACTGTAACTCCAGCACCAAGAGATTTAACCTGCCCCCGCCCCTCCCCACCACCCACACAAACCCCACATGAGTAAAAGATAAACAAGCATTTTTACATATTTTATAAACCCTCTCCTAAGGCTGTCCCATGCTGTGAATCTCTTGTACCTACACCTTAGTACTACCCAGATAAAGTACAGTATCTTCCTGAAACTGGGCCAGCTGGGAATGGAATCCAGCATCCCCAAATAACCCACACTTGTCCCTCTTGCTTCTGAGTTATCAGTTGTGTGTGGCTGCCCTGGGCCTGCCTTCATGGAGCCCAACCTTAACCTCAGCACAGTACTGTCACAGGCTGGGGTTGGCTCTGTCTGTGTCTTTTGCCATGTCCCTCCCCACAACAGCTTTCTGAATACTGTCTTGACTTGCTGCTTTTCTAAAGGTTTCTGTGTTGTTCTTTCTTCCATAGCCTTTCTCTGCCAACACCAAGAAAATTACTTTTCAGAACATTTCTCAACACTTTGTGGTCAACAAAGCAGTCTAGCTCAATTAAATTAGGTTCTTTCAGTAATTTTACTTTTGGTTTTGAGTATGAGGCAAACCAACAAATAATATCTCCTTCTGCATTGGGATTTGGGTTCTGCCTGAAATAAATATGCCTGAATCAGTGTTTTCCGGCTGCTGTCATAAGTATTTTATACATCTCAGTACTCGACCAATTTTGCCTCCTATGCTTTCCTAGCAAACCTCTGGGAGCACTGTATTACCCATGTCCTTACCAGGCCTTTCACAAACACTGCCATTGAGTGGGTTGATGCAGGTTGCAGCCTTCAATCCCCGAGTACTAGGTTCTGATAAGATCCCACAGAAGCCAGCATCACTGGGCTCAGATGGCATCCACTGCAGCAAACTATTTGTAAATGGAGACATATCCTCCCAGCACCAGTAGGACACATTGATCTTCCGAAGACCAACCCATGGAGTCAGAGTAAGCTTGGACTGTAGGCAAAAGAAACACCCATGTCTTTTCCAAAACAGGCTTTGACATAAAAAACACTAGTTTGGACATACCCCACAGATGTGCAGAAAACTATTCCCCAAACTCAGGCAAGGTAGACTAAAATAAGTGATCATTAAAACATGGTCATTATGCAAAGTATAAAAGTGGCTCAAAGAAGATAACACAGCAAGAATTCCAGAGATCAGTAGCAAAGTAATAATCAAGTTTCAAATGATTTACGTTCTATGAGAAGTGCTATAAAAAAATCCACAAATGGTTCATAAATGGCTCATAAATGAAGTCACTTTACTAATTCTTAAAAAATACTGGTTGCATGCCTAACCACAGATCATTAGCTAAGCCTATATAGCCAGTTCATAAGATTTAAAATGTGTACCTTTGGCCACGAGGCACAGTCTGACACACACATTTTCTTTTCCAGTTTTCCTGCTGCATAACTGCCAAAACTCAGGCTTATCTGTGTTGTTCAAAGTGACAGATTCCCTTCTTTTAAAAGTGAGATACATTCTACTGTGTATATGTGTATGTATCACATTTTATCTATTTATCTGTGTATGTGTCACAGTTTATCTACTTATCTGTGTTTGTGTCACATTTACCTACTTATCTGAGTATGTATCACATTGCATCTACTTATCTATGTATGTGTCACATCTTATCTATTTATCTAACTCCACATTACATTTTATTTTTTTAGAAAGTCATGAACCTGTAGAACAGTTTCTGCCTCCTCTGCTTTTGTAGCAAGAAGTGAGACCCAGTGTCTCCTCGGCATGCACTCTACCACTGAGAGTATCTTGGATAGCCCTGAAATTTCTAATTTCTTTCTCATTCCAACTTTGTTTTTTGTTTTAGGTTTTTTTATTTGTTTGTTTGTTTGTTTTTGTTTTTTGTTTTTGAGACAAGGTAGCTCTGGATGGCCTGGCATTCCCTATATAGACCAGGGTGGCCCTGAACTCACAGAGATCTGCCTGTCTCTGTCTCCTGAGTTCTGAGTTCTGGGATTAAAGGCATGATGCACAGTGCTTGGCTCCCCATTGCAATTTAAAAAAAAAAAAAAACAAAAACAAAAAACTTTACAGGAACTGGAGAGACAGCTCATCAGATAATGCTGCTCTTCCAGAGGACGAAAGTTTGGATCCCAGCAAGCAGCTTATAAATGTAATTCTAGCTACAGGGGCTTGAACACCCTCTTCTGGCCCCTGTGGGCAGCCCCTTCTCCCCCAAGCTCTCAGTATTGCAAGTACCTATTACACACTTCAAAGTTCATGTTAGTTTCCTGGTCCTTCTCCCCCACATACATGTCCTTATAAGTCACAAGATTTGTTCAACCCACACACTCTCTCATCTCTTTATCTTCTTGCTATCTCGCTATCTCTACTATTCTCTCCTATTTCCCTAACCCTGGCCTTGCCTAATTTGCTTCTTTTTCTGTCTACTCTAGATTCTTCCAGATGCCTTTGGATATTTTCTCTCTCTTATTCACAACTAACAAAGCGATCATGTCAGCAGTCTTCACCCCTGCATACACCTTATGCCAAACACCTGGGGCACAAATGGACCCCTTTCCAAGGGGCCCAGCCTCTCTGGACCAAAAAAAGGTGCTGATTTGACTTTCCTAAGGTATCGTTCATTTGTTTCTGTTGGCTTTTGCTACCCATCATATTCAACTCCAAACCAGTATGAAATAATCTGATGTCACCAGATGTGAAGGTTTGAATAGATATGGCCCCCATAGACTTTTGGCCTATATAGAATGGCACTAATAGGAGAGAGTGTCTTTGTTGGAGTAGGTATGGCCTTGCTAGAGGAAGTATGTCACTGTGGGGGTGGCTCTGAGGTCTCATATGCTCAAGCTATACCCAGTGTTGAACACAGTTTACTTCCTATTGCCTGTGGACCAAGATGGAGAACTCTCAGCCCCTTGTCTAGCACCATGTCTGCCGGCACACTGCTTTGCTTCCCACCATGATGATAATGGACTGAACCTCTGAAACTGTAAACCAGCGCCAATTAAATGTTTGCCTTTATAAAAGTTGCCATGGTCATGGTGTCTCTTCACAGCAATAGAAACCCTAACCAAGACATCAAAATATGTACACATTATTATTATTTATTCCATATATTCATATCTTATAATTTACTTAATAAACATGACTAGGAAAAATATTCAAAGTACTGAACAGTTTAAGGTAAGAAGAAAGGCATTAGAACAAGAGACTCTGAAGTATAGAGCCACAGTCTATTATTAATCGTTTATTGGGATTCTTTATCTTATGTGGTCTTCTACACATAAGCTGCTGTTGTACCCACAGAAAAAAAGGTACTAGAAACCAAAGTTCTGAAAATGTTAACTCACCATGCTCTGAGATGACTGCATTAATCGAAGATGCTTAAGGACAAATTCCACCTTCTTCTGGGATGTAAGGGAAGCCAAAAAGGCATTGTGGTTCCTACAGGACAACTTAGCATTGTCATAATTTTCCTTAGCAGTAGTGATTTTCAGACATGAGTTTCCAACCAAATGCCAGCCAATGCCACAGATATTTTCTTTTATAAAAGGGGAAGAAGAAAGTAAAGTTTTAGAAATTATATAGGAGTAGTATATTACTGGTTCAATTACTGAACATCTAAGTTCATTCTTCTCATTTGAATTCCAGGTGCTTCTTTAGGACTTAGTGAGAGTATCGGATACATATTAACTTCCGTATACAGAAAAAACTTTGAAAATAAATCTTTTTGTTTTTTAAATTATGTGTGTACATGCATTTTCAGTGTGGGATTGTCCAAAGGACTGCAGTGCCCACAGAGACCATAAGAGGGCATTAGATCCAAGCTAAAATTACAAGACTTGTGAGCTGCCCAGCAAGGACATTGGGGATCAACTTTGGGTCCTCAGGAAGAACAGTATGTACTCTTTTTTTGTTGTTGTTTTGCTTTTGTTTTCGAGACTATGCGTAACTGTGTAGACCATGCTGGCCTCGAACCCACAGAGATCCGCCTGCCTCTGCCTCCTGAGTGTTGGGATTAAAGACATGCACCACCACCACCCAGCAAATAGGCACTCTTAACTGCTGAGCTTTCTCTCCGGCCCCAGAATAAAATACCTTTTTAAAAGGTTCACCACTCACATTTCTTGGCTTTGAGAAGTATACTCTGGGCCAATGCTCCTATATCCTAAAGGCAAACTCTTTGGTTAGATATTGGCACAACTCTTTTTGAAGAAAAATGAAAAAGATTAAAATCTTCAATGAAGGGTATACAAATAAATATGTATATTGGAAGGATGGGGTAGAAAACTGCAAATGGGGGCTTGGGAGGTGATTCAGTGGGTGGAATACCCAGTTCCAATCCCCAGGACCCACATAAAAAGCTAGGCAGGATTTTGCTCACTTGTAATCTTAGCTGAGGGCTAGAGGCAGGAGCATGCCTGAGGCTTTCAAGTCAGCTAGTCTAGATAATCAGTGAGCTCCACATTCAGTCAAGGACCCTATCTTAAAACAATTGAATGTGGATAGTGATAGAGAAATATACCGGAAGTCAACCTCTGGCCTCCAATAGTCACACAATAGTCACACTTATCTACATGAAGATGTACATATACAGGAAAAAGTAATCTGCAAATGGAATTGAACTGGGGAATGGATAAATTTAAGTCTCCAAATGCTACCCTGTTTTTACATGAGACAGAAGGTATAAGCAAATGCAGAGACATACCAAAATTGAGATGAAGAGGGAGGTTGGTTTAGGAAAACCTCAAAGTAATATGGCATACAAAGGAAGTCTGCAGTCTCCTCCTGTGATTGTGTTGAGCTCATGTAAAGTGTTGCATGGAAGTGTGGCTGCTCCTGGATACTAGCATGAAAGTGAACAAGCAGGAGACTCCCTCAGAACCAGGCCACACTGTTGAAGACATCAACAATGCTCATTAACTAGAATAGCTGTTGAGATCAGTGAGAGGCCTTTAGAAAGGTATAACTCAAGAGCAGATAAACTAGCTACTCAGAATGTGGTATAAGCAGTGAGTCAAAATTACAAGCTTCTGAAGCCTATATTAGAATATACCTTTTAACAGGTGCCTAGGTATTCTATCAGACATTAAAGTGTGAGACACAAAACAAAAAGCCTGAAGTGGTTTGAATAAGATGATCCTCATAGGCTCATATATGAATGCTTAGTCACCAGGGAGCAGCACTATCAGAGAAGGACTGGGAGCAGGGGTGGGAATGGGGGATAACGGGGAGGGAGTGGGGTAATAACCTCGTTAGAGTAGCTGTGGGCTTGTTAGAGGAAATATGTCACTGGGGGTGGACTTTGAACTTTCAAAAGCCCATGCTTCTATGCTTGCAGATCAGGATGTAGCTTTCAGCTATCACTCCAACACTTGCTTATGTGCTGCCATGTTCCTGCCATGATGATAATAGTCTCTGAAACTATAAGCAAGCCCCCAATTAAATGATTCCTTTCATAAGAGTTGTTTTGGACCAGGCCTTTAAGCCTAGCACTTGGGAGGCAGAGGCAGGCAGATCTCTGTGAGTTTGAGGCCAGCCTGGGTCTACAGAGCAAGTTCCAGAACAGCCAGGACTATTACACAGAGAGAAACCCTGTCTTGAAAAACAAACAATAACAACAACAAAAATGAGTTGTCTTGGTAATGGTGTCTCTTTACAGCAAAAGAACACAGACTAAAATAAAGCCCATTCGGCAAACTAAATAAAATTCTTTCAAAGTGTCCAGATCAACTGCCCTACTCAAACCTCAGATGTTGGGGAGCCAGCAAGCCCCCATTCCAGGAAATCCTGATCAAACAAATACTTCATAGAGATTTAGTCATGGTTAGTTGGTTTCAGAACCTAAAATTATCACCCTGAAGCTCCAGTGAAATAGTCAGGAATGAGGGTCACATTAGATGAGGCTGCTACAGAAACCTCTCCTCACTGAACTATCAGGCAGCACTTCTTGCAGGGCCCTGGCTGCTGCTGAAACTGCAGCGCTCTAGGACCAGGTTATCACAGCAGGAGGGACAGGGGACATGGTTTGTGATATGGGTCTAAGCTACCGTCCGATTCTCCAGAACAGATTTTCTGTTTATTTCAAAGGTCAGTAGAATAAACATGTGAGAAGCATGTTTCAGTTAAAAACAAATACAAAGTAATTCCCCCAAAACAGTGAGAGGGCTAAATAAACAGAATATGCTTCTCTTTCCTGGGTTCAACCTAACTTAGGGAGGGTATCCCAGTTGCAAGGCCTACCTACCAGGCAGAGCGATGCACTCCTGATTCCGGGGCTCCCACTGGCAGTTCTGGTCTAAGGCACAGCTTCTGCAGCTTGTTTTCTTATTGCAGTAGTACATGGGGTTATCCTTGGGGCAACTGTCATACTTGGAAATGGAGATCTAGAACACAGTGGAGAAATGCTTTTGTTTATATTCACACAAAGAAGCCAGTGAGGACTAATATGGTCCTAAAGACAGTAACTGAGAATGGTAACTGGAACCACCTCCACCACCACGCCCCATTTGACAATTATCTGAACCCGCTGCTTTTCCAGTGTTCCTCCCAACCTCCCTCCCACCCACAGCAGCAGTCTCAAGTTTTATATCTTATGGCCTGCATTAAACTGGGGGAAAAAAAAACATGACATAAACCATCAAAGACAATAAAAGCTGGGTCACCTTATCTTCTTTAGCCTATTATTACCTAAATTTAAAGTCATAAATGGTGAGCACAGAGGTTATGCTGAGTCAAGATATAAGACAAAGACACTTTATAAAACACTTTTTCTGAAACAAATCTCATTAGCTAGACAGACCCTTGGAATCAGGATGTATACAGCATCCCTTCCTAAGAGAAAACCTGAACAATAGTAAAATTCAAATCTACAATCCATTTTAAAAATAAATCTGCTCACTATTTACGCTATTCCCAAACTCAACTAGCATTTTTCACTGTCCTCTAAAATCCTTGCCAAACAGCATCTGACCTGGCCTTCTGTGCAGCTGTGGTTCATAGGGACACAGTGATCATTGCACCAGTGGCAGTCATTGGTATTGGCCGTGCAGCTATAACAATCTGTGTGCTGGTCACATCTGTCATGGTCAAAGGCTATGAAGAGAAGAAAAACTCATCAACTATGTGACAGCCTCTGTTGAGCAGAATCTGAGACAGATAAGCTCTGCCCCATGGTTGGGAAGCAAATGTAGGGTCAAACTGAAAGGAAAAAGCACTGCCATGTTCAGGTTAAAATAAAACACATATAAGCAGACAATCTGAAAAATACTGTTTTGTAACTGTCCCCCCTCCCCCACAAGGTATACAGAAAGTGAACATCAAAGGTCTGTTAATTTTATAGCAATTCTAAGACAAAATGGGAGACCTGGGCCTTTGAATGCTTTCTTCTCAGGACAAATATTAACTAGCAATAGAATTAACACCAGAAGCTGTCCAGAAGCCCAAGAAAGTAAGTAATATAAGGGACCAAGGCATTCCTCCTAGCTAAAAACGCAAGGCATATCTGGGTGCAGGTATATCCTGTGACCAAGAACCCCACAGGAGGCACTTGCTAAGCTGTACCCTATACACATGTGAATTCAAGTGTGTTTCAGAACTTCCACTCTGTAGACCCCAATGAGAAATTGAAAAGCCATCTCATAGACATGTCGCAGAAACTCTCCTGGTCAGTTTGTATCCTAGGCTGCATTTCCTGCCAAGTTTATTATAACAGAATTAGATCTCCTCAGAAAGTGAGACAAAACCAATGGGCTCATAATGAACCACCTAGGATAGTATATTCCAATATACTAACATTAAAAATTTGTTATTATAGTGATTCTAATTGTCCTGGGAGAGTTAGGCAACCTAACAAGTTCTGGTAATCTGTTTTCTATCAAGTGCCAAAATTCCAATCAACAGCACAGCCTCAGGACCTGTATGTCCCTGCATAGCTTAATTGGGCACATACCAGGAAAATAAAAGCAGTCCCTATCCAATATAACTCTTATGTTAACTGCAACATCAGTCTTCCTAGATACGTAACGTAGTCTCATACTTTAAGTTGACTGATATGAACAAATGCCTTGGAGGCATTCTTCCTATTTTTTCAAGGATTTTTGTACATCTTACTTCACTGAGTTGGTGAAGTGGTGCTTAGGGCAACCACTAAGCAAGTAGATAGGGAGACAAAAATAACAAGAACAGCTCAGGGGCTCCAGAATCAGGGGCCTTAGTGCATCTGTCATGCTGCACTACTGTATCCAGCTAAAGAAGCTGGAAATACTTTCCAAGGATAGCAGCTCTACCACTGTCCATCAGAACAATTTGCTATATGTGATCCCCCCATTCTTATCCTTAACATTAGACCTTCATCATCAATATAGCAGCCAATAGTCACATACAGTTCTTGTACTGTTGACAATTTTTGGCTTTTGTCTCAGCCTCATGAATATTTGGAGTATAGGCATGTGCTACTACACCTGGCTCACTACATATACTTTTAAAGTAAAACTAAAAAAATAAAACAATCAGCCCCTTAGTTAGACTAGCCACATTTCAAGCATCTGATAACACCATATTGCTAGTGGCTATTACACTGAACAAAGGAAGTATGTACCATTTCCATCATCACAAATGTTCCCAAGTAGGGCTGGTGGTGCACACCTATAATCCCAGCATTCAGGAGGCTGAGGGAGGAAGACTGAGAGAAATTTGAGGCTAGTTTGAGCTACACAGCAAGACCCTGTTTCAAAAACCCAAACCAAAATCCCACCAGACAGCACAGCCTCAGACAACCTGCAGCCAGACCTAGAATTGTTAAAGAAAGCCGACATAGTGATGGGAAGGTTTATCACCTGCTAACTGCTTCCAGGAGCCAAAAGACTCCCATCTAAAGACCTTATACAAATTATTAGGAAATAACCAGAGAATAAAGTGAACATAAAAATTGCATAAATATTAAGTTCCTTCATAATCCAGATAAAACTAGATCTTTAAATTCTAAGTAGGAAAAAAACATACTTCTTTTGGAAAAACATTCCGATTTTAACTTTTCAGCTTGTTCTTCAGTTGCCAACTCCCAGGAGGTACATCGAGATGACCCTGTGTCCCACAGACACCGGATACCAGGTCCTGCGGCTATACAAGCTGCCTCACTTCGGTGGGCATCACACTGCTCCGAGGTAAAGACTAAGACATCACTGAGGAGGAGGCTGTTGAAGCCGCCGAACACATACATGGTACTGAGAGGAGAGAGAGAAGGAATTCACTGAAAATGCACAAACACATGCATGACATAAGGCTTGTTTTGGTTGCTGGCTTTGAAATTTTTGAGACAGGTTTCACTGTATAGCCTTCGCTGGTCTAGAAGTTTTGTAGACTAAACTGGTCTCCACCTTGGGGCCATCTTCCCATATCTGCCTCCCAAATGCTAGGATTTTTATATGCTTAACTTTTTAACTGTCAATCTTTAGAAAAATAGTATTAAAAGTCCTCTGCCAGGGCTAGTGACTAGGTTCCGCAGGTGAAGCACCTGCCACACAACTGGACAATCTGAGTTCATTCTGGAATCATATAAAGATGGAAGGAGAGAAGTAACTTCACAAAGTTGTCCTCTGACAGCCAACATGTGCTCCAGCACTCGCGTGCCCCAACCCACATAACAAAAAAGTAAATACATAATTGATTAATTTAAGTGCTCTGAGAAATTTTCAAGGTCTCAAAAACCATTACTGTCATCTATTCTCTCAAATTCTACCTTCCATCCTGGTTTGTAGTCACTCAGAATAGTTTCAATAATCTGTCAATGTGTGTATGGAAAATTAGTACACAGGGAAAAGTAGAAGTTTTGGGGGTTTTGTTTTCTGCTTTTGCTTCTTTTTTTTCAAGACAGGATTTCTCTTCTCTGTATTGCTTTGGAGCCTGTCCTGAAACTAGCTCTCTAATGGCCTCAAACTCAGAGATCCACCTGCCTCTGCCTCCCCAGTGCTGGGATTAAGGGTGTGTGCCACTAATGCCCATCTTGGAAAGTAGCATTTTTAAAAGATGTATTTTTAATTTTGGTATGTGAGTGTATATGTGTGTCTGCATGTGGGTAAGTGCACATATATGTATATGTGCCCACTGAGGCCAGAGAGAGGGTGTTATAGTCCCTGGAGCTAGAATGACATCTTCTATTAGTAGGGAAAAGACTCCTGGGGCTGGAGAGATGACTCAGCAGTAAAATGAGCTTGGACAGAGTTTGGTTCCCAGCACCCGCAACCGGCAGCTCACAAATATACAACTCCAGCTTCAGGAGACCTACCTCCCTCTTCCTTCCGATGTGGGGACCCACATGCACATATGAATACACACAAAAATAAATAAATAGAAAACAGAGAAAATTTTAATGCAAAGAAGATAATAAGAGAATAAGAATAAGAGAAAATTATAGACAAAAAAAGTATTCCTGGAAGACTTTAGCCAAATGAGAAAGCAAGAATTCTAACCCAATTAATAACTGTTTAAGATCTTTCCCCATTCCTCCATATAAATTCAGCATTTTCTGGGAATCTTACCAGAATTCCTATTTACAGAGAAATAAAAAAAATCACATTCTAAACCTTTAATAGTGCCTAATTTTATCTGATTAATTTGTAATGCCATTTAATGCATTTCCAGTGTCACCCTATAATCTCAATTATCAAAGAGAACAGACAGAAGGGTCCCATAGAAAAATAGTGTACAACAAAATTCCAAAAACCTCATGGTGACTACCATGAGGACACCTGAAGTGTAATTCTTCTAGAAGCCATACTCATGCTTTATTCTTGCCCTGAACACTTTCTTTTTAAATCTTACAATAGCCCAACTTTGGAACATACTGTCTAGTCCTGTCATTCCTTTCTGTATCGAAGCCATGAATCCTGGGTTTGCCTGAATCAAAGTCCATAAAAGACTAAAGGAACTCTTCACTGTGCTGTGACTGATATACTTCAATTAGTATGGCAGGAAAATTAATGCAGATGTCATTACACTATGAAGAAACTTGACTTTATTCATAGAGAAATACAAATTAGAAACACATTGTTGGGCCATGCGTTACCTATCAAACTGGCAAAGAAAAAAGTAAAATTTGTAACCTATCAAACTGGCAAAAAGAGGAACAAACATTACATAATATTTGAATTGGTGAGATTTCATGGGAACAGGCAAGTTCATACACTATTGCTGAGCATGTAAGATTGTAGAAGTCCACACAAGGGATTTTGGCAACTTGAAACAAAACTCTGTATTTACCCTTTTGAACCTTAAGTCACTTTTCTAGAAAGCACACAGAGATAGTGGCACAGAGTGGCCATCAGTACATCATTAGGTGTATGTATGCCGTAGAGTCACAATGCAGAAAGAAATATAGAGAATATGTGGTCATTTACCTTTTGGGAGAAAAGAAAACGTGTCTGATGTACATAAAATCTATTCCCCTCTACAAAAACAAGACTCACAACATTTCTTTAACTTGCTTTTGCTTGCTGACCTAAAACTTAGGACTTTCAACCTTGAAGAATTCCTCTTATCTCAGACACTTGAGTGCTGGGATTATAGGCATGAGCTACCCTGCCTGTCTAACTTGTATTCTTAAAAGACCAATCCAATGACAATGGAAAAACTAGGACGTAGATTGTGGTGTTTAAAACTTACTTTTGAAAAAGCAGGATATATCTTTATTATATGATCTTCCATAAACTAAACAAACAAGACAATGTCCCATCATTTCCCCACTCCCTTTCATTTAGAATTTTCTAGAGAAAAATCTATTTTCATGTCTAAGTCAAGAAATGCTGACAATGCTTTTGCAGTATGTACACCTGAGACATACCAGGATTGCTATTTTGAAAAGATGCTTATTAGCTAGAGTTAAGAACTACACTAGAATGAAATACATCAAATACTTTTAAATCCCCAACTTCATAATGAAATCCAAGTTCAAAAAAAAAAAAACTTCTACTGTTTCCTCTGGACTGCAATAAGCAAGAAAAACTATCCCATCTCCAATATCTTATCTCCAAACAAGTTTAATATCAATCCACGAGGAGGAACTTGTAACTCACCTGCACTGGTCTTCAATTTGTCTCTCCAAGTCAACAAAGGACTAAACAAAGCATAGTGATTGTGTGACTCTGTATTCATTACAATGTCTGAAAACCAGACATTTCAATAACTAAAAAGAAAAACTCAAGGATTCATTGTTGACCTCGCTACTGGCTCCTGAGTCTAACATGAGTCAAACTGGACTTTCTTAGTAAATCTGTGGCTTGAACGGAGCACAGCTAGCTGGTGTCCTTCTCAGCTCTGAACATCCCAGATCACACAATGGTAGGAGAGCCTTCCAAGAGGCTTAGAGAAGGCAACTAAGATAAATGCTGCCTCTCCATCTAGCACCCTCACAGTCTCACAGCCTTCTCTCCTTCGACCTCCTAAAACCATAATTAGAACAATTAAGCCAGACACAACTGGTCAAGTGCTGCTAACTGACACAACACAAGAGATCAGTTTCCCCTTCAGCAAATCATTTCATACAACTAAACTGTGACCATGGCTTTCTACCATTCCCTACCTCCTCCAACCTTGCCTGAAATTCAAATACACCACAAGAATTACACAAAAATAAAAATAATGTAATTCAGACAGCTATTCCTGATTTTGATTCATGGCTAAACTAGACTTTATGACAAACGGTCAACTTCTCTGAGTTTGTGTAAAATTAAGACTGTTTCAACAGAAGATTCATTCGATATATTAGTTAGATATATATTAGTATACTAGCCACCTAGCAAATGCCCACAATATGCCTAACCCTGTGCTAGAAGAGCACCAAGAACACACAGACGAAGAGAGGGGCACAACCAGCCACCAGAAGGCCAGGCGGCCTGATGCTTGCCAGGTGAAAACCTCAAGAGGTACTCAGGACATTTTCTGAGGGAAACAATCACACTGCAATTCAACATCACACTCAAGTTAACGAGATAATAATTAAAAAGCCCTCCCACTAGTATAGACATAGAATGGTCTTGGCACAAAATCCTTTATACTTGTAAAAACACTAAGTAATCATGTGATTAAAGATACCACCTTTCCCCAATATCTAGCTTCTAAATGGTCAATTCTTCCCATTTCCAGAATGTCATTTTTGTATTTTTCCTAACACAACTAATTTAACTGAAAATTTGAAAACCTAAGGAAATATATAAGCTTTACAGTATTTAAGTAGTTCTAGGGTTTATACAACTTTGAATTTTTTGCTTTTGTTTTTTTCTTTGTTTTGCAAGACAGGGTTTCTCTGTGTAACAGCCCTGGCTGTCCTGGAAGTCACTTTGAAGACCAGGAGGCCTCAAACTCACAGAGATCTGCCTGTTTTGGCCTCCCAGGGAGCTGGAATTAAAGGTGAGTACCACCACTGAGCAGGATTTATAAAATTTGAATTTTAAAGAGGGAAGCAGAAAGCAGTAATAATGGCAGTAAAGTAAGAAATGTTTAGTATCAGTAGGCTGTGGAGCTTCTCTATCTTTAGAGCACACTTTAAAGTGACCAGGTAAATGATCATTCTGCATGCCCTTTATAGCAAATGCTGCATCTGAGAAAGGCACAGTGCTGGGATGGGAACTCAGGATCTTGCACATAGCAGGTGAACACTCGTCTGCAGGGCCACGTCCCCACTCATCTGAATGTCCTTTCCTGGACTAAGCTTCCCTGGAGCAGATGCACAAAGAGCTCTGCTGGTCAGAAAGGTATTCCTGAGCACACACTTAGATGTAGTGCAGACTTAAAACTTGCTCTTTGTCCCCACAATCTCCCCAGCCTGTTGCCTTTACCTTATCCTGCACTTTAATTGCCCTCTCTCCTTTTTTTCTCCCTAAACCTCTTACCATTCAGATATAACTACTAGAAAATTGATATAAAAAAAGAATATAAGATGTAAGACAGTATCACAACTTTAACTTTCCGGTTACCTGTTGTGCAAAACTGCTGAATGGCCAAATCTGTTGACATCATGGTGGAGATCAGGTCTGGGAAGCACTGACCATCGGTCACAAGCTAAGGCAAGAAAAACAAATTTCAGAGTACACTGTCATTTACAGACAACAGGAACTGACAGTCTTTAAAGAGAAGAATGAAGGCCAGGTGTGGTGGTGGCATAACCTTTGATTCCAGCACTCAGGAGGCAGAAGCATGAGGATCTCTGTGAGTTCAAGGCCATCCTAGTCTACAAGTAAGCTCCAGGACAGTTAAGACTACATAGAGAAACCCTGTCTCAAAACAAACAATACAATGAACACAGTCTTATAAAACATACTTTTCTTCCTTTTTAGTTATGATACAATGTGTAAAACACAACAGCAGCAGCAGTAGCATTTTAGGGCATGAAATAAAAGCACTGCACAGAGATGCTAATCAATGAATGTATTTAACACCCACAGCAACCCCTGTGATTGTCATTACTCTACTGTCTGCTATTTTTACCCACCAGAATGTCTGCTTTAGTCTTGAATTTTCTTTTTCCTTGTGGTGCTAGGGATTAGACCCAGGGCCTTGTATATGGCAGCTAAGGACTCTACTGTTGAGATGCATCTCTAGCCCACCAAGGTATTTTCTAACTTAAAAATGTTAATGCATCTGGGCAGTAGTGGTGCACACCTTTAGCCCCAGCACTTGGGTAGCAGAAGAAAGCAGATCTCTGAGTTTGAGGCCAGCCTGGCATACAGACTGGATTTCAGGACAGTCGGGGATATAGAGAAACCTGTCTTGAAAAACCAAAAAATAAATAAATAAATAAATAAATAAGTTTTAATATTACACCTGTAATCCTAGCATTTGGGGAGGTGGAGAGGTGGAGACAGGAGAACCAGGAGTTCAATTACAATCACACAGCAAATAAAATACGATCTTGTCTCAAAAAAAAAAAAAAAAAAAAAAAAAAAAGAGGTTCCACAATTCTTTTATTTTTGTTTGTCTTTGAAGATGGGTATCTCTGTGTAGCCCTAGCTGTCCTGAATTTCCTTTGTTGACCAGGCTCGCCTCCAACTCAGAGATCCACCTGCCTCTGCCTCCCAAGTGCTGGAATTAAAGGCATTCTATTTGCCTCTATACTGAATTGTTTAATCTTAATGACAATGGAAAAATACAGGTGAAAATTAAAAAGAAAAATTCTATTAAACTTTAATGTCTAAGTCTTTCCCTCATTCTCCCAGATCTCCTGATTTTTCCTTTGTGTGACTCATGCTCCAGCTTCTCTGCTGCCACTGCAATTGCAGAGTCACACTCATGCTCACTGTCTGCCTCACTGTGAAACAACAATGAAGTTTTGCAATCCAGCCACACCTGCAATCAGCTTCAGCAGTAGCAGCCCTTACTTCCTGCTAAACTCAACCCTATCTTCCTCACAGGGAGAAATGACCCTACCTAGCCAACCTTGCCCCTTTCTCTGAAATCACAATGTAGCAAGATTCCTGGACCTGTGATCTGTTCTCCAGAGATCCTTTCTCTGACTTATCAGTTTATGCCTCTGTCCTTACACCTACAGCCAGCCTGCGCTTTCCCTGCAGCACATCCAAGGTTACTGTTCCCTTCTCCCCAGCACCGCCTCATGTCTATGCTTCCTCCAGCTTAAAGAACTAACTATAATGTATTTATCGTTCTCAATTCAAAAGCTCAATTGTGGGCTGCAGAGATGGCTCAGAGGTTAAGAGCACTGGCTGCTCTGCCAGAGGACCTGAGTTAAATTCTCAGCAACCACATGGCAGCTCACAACCATCTATAATGAGATCTGATACCTTCTTCTAGCATATAGGTATGCATGCAGACAGAACACTGTATGCAAAATAAATAAGTCCTTAAAAAAAAAAAAAAAAAAAAAGCCCAGTGGCTACCACAACCATATCTGTTAAAAAAAAAAAAAAAAAAAAAAAAAAAAACACACATAGGGCTTGTAAAATGGCTCAGAAGTTAAAGACACTCACTGCTCCTCCAGAGGATTGGGGTGTGGATCCAGCAACTACAACTGTCTGTAATTCCAGTTCCAAGGGATCCCATGCCTACTTTTGGCCTCCAAGGACACTAAACATACATGTTTGTATTTAACATATATGTAGGCAACACCCATACACATAAAACAAAAATAAACAAAATCTTTTTTCAAATGAACACCTGACCTAGACCAGTCAAAATCCCAGAGAATCAGAAGACTATGATTTCAAGAGCCTGGACTGAGGATGAAGAGAGGAACTATTATTTAAGTGCAGAAGGACGGTGACACAGCACGAATAACATTATGAATATATTTACTTCACTTAAATTACTTAAAACATTAAGGTGGTATTATTATTTGCATTTTGCCACAATATGAGTAATTTGTAAAATGAACAACTAGCTGGTGTGGTGGCACACACTTTTAATCCCAGCACTCAGGAGTCAGAGGCAGGAGGATCTCTCTGAGTTCAAGGTCACCTTGATCTACATAATGAGCTCCAAGCCAGTCAGAGCTACATAGTGAGACCCTATCTCAAAAAGCAAAACAAAAACAGACAAAGAATGTCTGATGGTATTTATACAAAAAACAAAGATGTCTATTTTCCAGGAATAAATCAACACTACCCTTTTCTGGTCACACACACATTCACATCAAAAGCATGTGTGAAGACAGGTTTCTAGAAAATAGCAGGCATACAGTTAATGCATACCTCATCAGACTTAACATGATGCTTGTGGTTACAACTACACACTACTACGATGTAAGGCAGTTACAAAAAAGGACATACTAGTTAAATCAGCCTTTAAAAAATAAAAAAAGAATTCCAGCAATTAACAAGAATGACTTCAAAAAGAATTTAAAGTAGTTTAATGTAAAGCAATGCTTTTCAATAAATATACACCCTTATTCAAATAAATACAAATTCTATCACTTGGGACTTCTTTTTTTTTTTTTTTTTTTTTTTTTTACTTTATCAGTTTATTTTTTTAATTTAGGTTTTCAAGACATGGTTTCTCTGTGTGGCTCTAGCTGGCCTGGAATTTGCTGTTGACCATACTGGCCTCCAACTTAGAGATCCACCTGCCTCTGCCACTGCCTCCCAAGTGCTGGGATTAAAGGTGTGCACCACCATCACCTGACTGGGTTTCTTTCAAATGGTACAATTATTTTAACATCAATCCTCAATGTTGCTCACAGGCAAAGAAAATACTTCTGAAGTTAAAACATCTTTGAAAACTTACCGATGTCATAAGCCATGAAATCCGAGGAGAAGCATTTGGCGCCATGGCTCATGGATGTGTCATTGTGTGTGTTCCCTCCAAACACCAGCATGGTTCCACTCACTATCACAGCTGTATGCAAGTAACGGAAAAATCGGCTGTCCTTAAGAATGGTCCTTTTGAGTTTATTTAAAAATAATAAATACAAGGTTAGTTTTAGAAGAATGCTTATCTATCTGCCAGTTTACATGTAATTACTTTATAACTTTGGCATCAAGTGTGTAATACCTGATTTTCCCCTATATATAAGGCATTTCCTTAAAAATAATTTCCTAAAAATCTGTTAAAATTTTGGGGAAACTATAATAAGAGCCCTAAAATGTTCATATCCTATGGCTCTGTAATTCTAGTTACTGGGTAAGACTTTTGTAAAAATACAGATCAAAATTTATGCACAATGTTTTATTAGTAAAGCCAAAGCTAGAGATAGAACTTCCAACTGCATAGGCTCAATGGTGCACAGCCACTGAGGATAGTGATCCTCATGATAATGAAAAATTACATCCACAACATGGCTTCTGATGTATATTGAGAGAGAAACAGGGGGAGAGAGAGAGAAAGAAAAAGAGAGAGAAAGAGAGAGGGGGGAGACAGGCAGAGAGACAGAGAGACAGAGATGAAGACCAGTGCTTCATAATTATTTCATAACTCAAATTTATTTACACTTTCTAAAAGTACAGACTGAGCTATAGTTCAGAGTGAGGAAAATGATCAGCTAGGATGAGAGCATCCTGTTGGATGATTTAAAGGATAAAATGACACCAACATTGATACTATGCTCGTCAAGACAAAAGTCCCAGGTTTGCTTCCCAACACCAAAAAGAAAAAAAGAAAGGATTTTTCTTTTTAAGTATGTATAAAATCAGCCAGTTTTATTCCTGAGAATTCTGAAGATATGGAATCTATAGTAGACTTCAGTGAATGAGAACTGAAATAGGTCCACAAAACTAAGCACTTTCTAAATACCCTAAAACAACAGGGTATCTGTTGCTAACAGCAACAAAACAAATACTGTCTTAACTTTTTACCATATCTATTTCCTAACTTTTTTACATACTATGCTAAACAGAAAACAAACCGCAACACAGTACTTTTCAACCAACTGCCTGTACAAAAACTACACCATCAAGGGAAAGCTCTAGGAAAAGCACCCACCACATCTGGGTATCCACATCATATCTGTAGAGGTCATCGGCAAGTCGGTATTTATTGGCGCTGAAAGCCTTGTAGCCACCATGAACGTACAGGGCCTTGGTCCTGTGATCATAAACGCTGCTGTGGCCATAGCCCCCTTGCACAAGAGCACCCTGAGTGTGTAGTATACTCCATGTGTTCTTTTCTGGAAAAGACCGTTAAAGTCAATATTGCAGGCTCCTCTTATCATTAAACATTAAACTATTTAAACATTAAAGTCTATGCAGCTTATAACAGAAGAAGGAAGGTCGGGGTATATTTTCATCTTATTTATAAAGAAGGCCATCTAGTCAGACCTGGGCAGTGCAAGCCTATAGTTCCAGGTACTAGGTAAATGAGGGAGGAGGATGACAAGTTTGAGGCCTACCTGGACAACTTAGTGAGACTGCATCTCAAAAAAAAAAAAAAATGTTCTGGGGACATACCTTAATGTTAGTGTTGGTCTGGCATGCACAAAGACCTTGGATTCAATCTCCAATACAATTGGGAAGAAAAGACAAAACTTAACAACAAAGCCATGTGGTCAACACCAAAGTGCTAAATAGTGTGATGTTCTAACACACTATATAGGAAAGTAATTTTATGACACTTACAGACTCAGATTCTAGGGACGGGGAAATATGGGAGAAGGAAGAGGGTAACCAAAGTGAAATGTGCTGGAAGAAACTACACGGAAACCTATGATCTTGCAACCCAAGTGAAAAATACAATTAGAGTGCACAGTAAAGCACAGCTGACATGGGGGGGGCATGTATTGGGAACCAAATGTTTAAATAAGGAAAGGAGTTGCAGGAGAAAGGAGTAAGAGCTGGGTTAATGAAAACTAAAGATGCATGGAAAAACCTTATGGAAGCCTGCAAGTTTGTATGCTAACTCAAAATCTCAGTGCCAGTCCAGGTTACCTCCCTACAGGTCACTAGTCTGGGAGGTTTCTAAAACAATAAAGACTATTCATGCTCTTGATTGCCCACTATAACTAGAGGGTAGAATCTTGTTGCTGGTTGCAGGGTTAGGAGAAATCAATCTTGAACAGACCAAGAAATGCCATCCCTGTTGGCTAGCTGTCAGAGCACTGAAACGTATTATGTAGGCTGCTGAGGAAAAGAAGCTATCAATGGTCTTACCCCATGCTGGACCCTGAATTCTCCAATACTAACTTGAAAAACAAAGATGTATCCCCTGGTGCTATAGTGACAAGATTATCAACAGTAGAGAATCATTGGTCTCTTAAGTTAGATTTAAGACTCCACAGGAGGGACTTCATGGCTGGTACAATAAGCATAGTCAAAACTCATGGCTCAGGAAGCCATAGACTCAAGAAGAACCTACTGATACTGTCTTTCTGAAGTCATGTTGCCACTTTGAGCTGTGGTCAAAGAAGCTTCTTGTTGCACTAGGTAGTGGTTAATCCCAGGTTCTGAGTGCTGAGACTAAGTGATGGAGTGCTCAGTCCTGTACAGGAGGGTGTGTACCAAGCTCTGCCCCAAGACTCAGGGAATATCTTAGAAAGAATGCAAGAGCCCGGGGATGAGGAAAACATCTGTGAAATGCCATCCTCTCAACATGACATGGCTGCTGCACACAGGAACTCAGAGCAGCTCTGGTTCCCTGCACAGGAACTACACAAAATCAAGCAAGTTAAAAATTCCAGCAGAGCCGGGCAGTAGTGGTAAATGCCTTTAATTCCAGCACTCAGGAGGCAGAGGCAGGCAGATCTTTGTGAGTTCGAGACCAGCCTGTTCTACAAGAGCTAGTTCCAGGATAGTCTCCAAAGCCACAGAGAAACCCTATCTAAAAACAAAACAAACAAACAAAACCAAAAAACAAAACAAAAAATTTTTTTCAGCATATAACAGGAAGGAGCTGCCAAGGCCCCTCTCACAGCTGCACAGCTGAGAAACTAAAAGGCTTCTCTACCCTTAAGGAGGGAGAACCATTTTTCTTTAAGGGTACTAGTATATTATTCATGTGCCAGTGGATGACCCCACAACTATGCATATGGGAGGCATTAAATGGTCCCAGTATGTTAGCCCTAACATAAGTCTGGGAAGAGGTGTGTGTCTTGGGGAGGAGCCTATGGGGAGATGGATGGAGAAAATGGGTGGTGAGTATGATCAAGATATATTGTATACATGTATGAAACTTTCAAAGAACAGATTTTTAAAGACTCAGATTTTTAAAACAAATTTTAAAGATTAAAGATTGAGATTTCTCTCAGATATTTCATTCCCTATGATCTCCAGTGATTCCTTATGATTTTCAGATGTACTTTATAGGACTACTTTATCAGAATTTCAATTCTGAAACTCCTTTTATACAATTTTGAAAAACAATAAAATTTAACACGATTATATCCTGAGGTAAAATAACACTGCATTAAACTAACCTCTAAAGGACTATACAAAATTGCTTTAAATTTTATTGTTTTGCATTATGCTTATTTTGATACCCAAAGCATTTAGTGCTATCTTTGGCTCCTTGCAAACTGACAGTAACAAATATTTGTTGCACAGGGGCATCAACAACCTGAATCTTACCAGTGATATACTGATATTAACTACTTCAAGACAAAGTACTGGGACAAGGTTATGTTGAATTTGTTAAACTGTCCAAATAATAAGAGTAGGGGTTTTCAATCTGATATTCAAGATCCATCCACTGGAAAAAGTATACATACCTAAGTCATATTCCTGCACAACACTTATATATCCATATAGTGGGCAATGACCAAAGATGACCAACATGACCACACGGCCGGTTGCCAGTGTAACAATGTGTGCTGAGTGTCCAACTACTGCATACTGCTCCTTTGCTTTGGGTGTTAGCAATGCCCATGATTCATTATGAATATGAAATACTCTCAATTCATTGGTCACATTCCCTGTTGAATCAATTTTTCCTCCATACATGTAGATTTTATCCTACAAGAAAGATGTAAACAGGATTTTTTAAACCACTAAAAAGTTAACTCTAAGGCTGAAGAGAAGGCATAGCAGTTAAGAGCAGTTGAGGCTCTTGGAGAGGACCAGGGTTTGGGTCCTAGAACCCACATGGCAGCTGACAACCACATGTATGTAACTCAGTTCCTGGGGTTCTTAAGCCAAACTCTTCGGGCCTCTGGTAGAACAGCGTGCACAGACACACAAGCAGGTAAAACACCCATCCACATCAAATAAAAATAAATACATCTTTTAAAAAACAATACCTAAGAACAGAAAAAGATTAATTTACAACCTCATTCTTATTCTTGGCTTAAGAAGTATAAGTAAAATGTACTTTCCAGTGAATTACTAGGGAAAGGATAGAGAAAGAGCAAGATAAAATAAATCACATTATTTTCTCTCTAAAACACCTTCTTCACATGAGACAAGAATAAAATGACTTGGAAAATAAAGTTGCCTCGTCTTACAACATATTCACAAAAACAAGGAAATGAAAATGATTAGTCAGTTACACCGCAATGTGGCTAGACTTGCTAATAGGCATGGGACTCATTGACACTTTTTAATCTTCATTCTTAAACACTTGGCACTGCAATCATAGTATCCCAGTACAATAGCATGGATTAAAATAGTTCCAACTTCAATTTCCAATTACAACTTGGCCAATTATATACTCTCATCACATCAAAGTTTATACCAACTAAAACCAAAGCTGAAGAGCTATTCAATGACACAAAGCAACAGGAAGAGTAGAACTTCGTGCTTGGTAAAGTTGAGATAGTTTACCTTATGTAATGCCAAAGAATGACCATATCTTACAACCACACTGTTCACAGACTGGTTTAGTGGAAGCCATTCCCTTGAAACCAGGTCATACCTACAAAACAAACATCATATTTTCACACAAATGACAAAAAAGAACATCTTGTATGTTTCTATTTATGATAATTCAGTTCAGAGATTGTTTTCAATGAGACAACCAGGGATATAGGGAGACACATGCTATTCTGGCAAGCATACCTGATACCTGAGCCCATTGAGCATGTGAGAACTCAAAATGGGAAGGCCAACTACATAATCCTGGGATATGTCCATGCACTGGGAGTTTCTACAGCTTCCTGCAAACCTCTTCTACATAATAATCCAAGCCATCTGAAGTTTGTTATAAAAGAACTTAAAACTTAATAACTCACAGCAACTTTTATTCATTTAATAATGGCAAACTGAAGGAAAGCACAGAAAGGGAGATAAGAAGAAAATAACTAAGCAGGTAAGATGGCTTCGGTGAATAAAAGTGCTGCTCAAGCCTGACCATCTGAATTCTATCCCTGGGACCCACATGGTGAAAGAAGAGAACCTACATGTGTGTACATAAGCACGCACACACTTTGGGGGGATTTGGAGGGAGTGAAAGGGAGAATTTGAGGTAGATATTATCAAGATTATATATGTGTGTATATATGAAAGTTTCAAAGAATAAATATTTTAAAAGAAAATTACTAGTATCTCTTTTAATTTAACCATTTGTTCAAGAAAGCTAAAATACTATTATAACATTTTAATCACACAATAAAGAATCCTAAAATACAAAATCAGTAAAATAAAAATATTTTTAGGACTGGAGTGATTGCTCAGTGGGTAAATACCTGCTGAGCAAGCATAGAATCTAACTTCAGATCCTTAGCACCCATGTAAAAGCAGGGTATGGAGTCACCTCTCTGCAACTCCAACCACAGTAGTGGAAGGGTACAAACAGGTCCCAGGGGGCTGGCCAGCCAGTCTATCCAAAATGATGAGTTTCAAGTTAAATGACAGACCCTGTCTCAAACTGGAAGTGCCAAACAGTAGAGGGGGACAACTGATGTTGGCTTCCAGCCTCCATCCATATGCACATATACTAGTCCACAGATTTAACATACTTGAGTACAATACCCCCACAGAAAATAAGCTACACTCCTGCTATGCAGCCCAGGCTTATTCATATATTACTGAATAATCACAATCAATTAAAATGGTCATTTTTTTAGAAAAGAAAACCCACTGTGGCAGTTCGAAAATGGTCCCCATAGGTTCACACATTTGAATACTTCATCTCCAGTTGGTGGAACTGTTCAGGAAGGATTAAGAGGTGTGGCCTTGTTGGAGGAGGAGTCACTGGGAGTGGGCTTTGAGGTTTCAAGACTTTTCCTGTGGGCTCGCTCTGCTGCCTTCTTTTGGATCAAGCTGTGAGCTCTCAATTGTTCTTGCCACCATGCCTTTATTCTGTACCACAGACTTTAATCCTCTAAACGCCCAATTAAATGCTTTCTTTAACCATAACCTTGGTTATGGTGTTTTACCATAGCAATAGAAGAGTAACTAAGACAATCATCCTAATGCTATTATAAAATGCATAAATGCTCATGAAAAATACAACCAATACAATAAAATAAACTGAATTCAAGGATGTCCATCAACCAGAAATAAATACTAACAGTAAGGAAACATTATTACAAACACCTTACTATTCATTTATAGACAGAAGACAACAAAATACAGCTATACAAAGGGGCAAGATTATTTCTTAAAAACATTAGTTTTAATTTTTATAAAATTGAAAAGAAATCAAAGCACAAAGAGAACCAATGCCACTGTTTCTTTGTTACCTTAAGTAAATGTTTCTTTTCTCTAAGTATGCCCAGATAATCTAAGTGTATTTAAAAAAAAAAAAAAAAAAAGTGAGTGGGCCTGGAGAGATGGCTCGGGGGGCTAAGAGCTCTTGCTCCAGAGGAGTGAGGTTCAGTTCTCGGCACCCACACTGGGCAGCTCATCTCCAAAGGTTCTGATGCCTTTTCTTCTGGCTCCAACGGCAACTGCACTCAGGTTTCATACACACAGAGACCGAACACATACATTAAAATAAAAAAATGTAAGACTAGACTTACTGTTGGGCACTGTGGCTATGCCTGTAATTCCAGTGACAGAAGGCTGAAGCAGGAGGACTGTGGTGAGTTCTGGGCTAATGTAGGCTACAAACTGAATTCCAAGCCAGCTTGAACAACAGTGTGAAACCCTACTTCAAAAACTAAGCAGGTCTGGGAGGTAGTACAGTGGCAGAGTATTAGTTGCCTGGCACCTACAAGGTCCTGGGTTCAAACACTAGCACCACCACCAAAAAGAAAAAAGAAAAAGAAAAAGAAAAAGAAAAAGAAAAAGAAAGCCAGGGCTCAGGAGGTAGAAGCAGATGGATCTCCGTGAATCTACGTAATTCCAGGCCAGTCAGGGCTACAATGAGATCATATCTCTGCAGAGAGGAGGGAGGTCCAGCCAAACCACAACAATAAAACCCAAAACAAGTGCTGGTAAGATGGCTTAGTTGTGTAAAGGCACTTGCTTCCAAACATGAAAACCTGAGTTGGATCCCTATAACCCAATAGTAGAAAGAGCAACCCAACTCCCAAAAGCTGTCCTCTGCATGCCAGCACACAAAGGCAACAAAAATAGGAAAGAGGTTTATCAAAACATGCTAGTAAAAAGGAAACAAATGTCTATCAAAATTGATCAAGTCACAGTTGTATAAAATAACAACATCAAAAAACACACATCTCAAAATAAATCTATAAAATAATGTTAAGCTAAAGAAGCAATCTGCACAGCATCATTAATATCAGTACTCAGGAAGCAGAAAGGGAGTGGTGCACTGAATATAGTTTTTATAAAAACTAAAATAATGTCTACTGATGAAGCTTGGTGCTAGAGAGCATCACAAGATAAGCAAACAGATACACAAAACTACAAATTACCAGCTGTGCCACACTTTTACATCTATTTAAAGCAAGTAACACTAACAATAAAACCCTGATTGTTTCTGTGAATGCAGCCCTACAGGGCCTTACTCTGCACTAGGGAACTGTTATTTCCTGATCTGGATAGAGGAGAATATGCTGGCATTTGTTAGCGTTTTTTTCTATGAACTTTTCCTTCTATCTTAGTATATATACCATCTGAAACAAATATAACAAAATAGAGACATCTATTACGTGTGTCAAACACATAAATTGGCATTTAACTTGCATATTTTAGGATATTTACTTTTAGAATTTATGAAAATTATTTCAGTTTGTTTTAGCAATTTGCTGCTTTTATTAAACTAACAAAATCACTGACTGACATTTCAAAAGTAAATACAATTTTAGAATCTATTAGCTCTCTGCTTTGAAGTTGAATACCCTAGTATTCACATTTCCAGTCCCATATCTTCTCCTTGTTGTGCTCCACAGCTTAGTGTCCATGTTCATGACATTCAAAGTCCAGTTTGTAACTTTAATCCCACAGTGATTCAGTGTGGAGTCTGTGTGCAAGCTGAAGCAGCCTCATCACAATCCTCATCACAGTCCTCATCACAGTCCTCATCACAGTCATCACAGTCTTCATCACAGTCCTCATCACAGTCCTCATCTTAGACCTCATCACAGTCTTCATCACAGTCCTCATCACAGCCTTCATCAGTCATCACAGTCCTCATCACAGTCCTCATCACAGCCCTCATCACAGTCTTCATCACAGTCCTCATCACAGTCCTCATCACAGTCCTCATCACAGTCCTCATCCCAGCCCTCATCACAGTCCTCATCACAGCCTTCATCCCAGCCTTCATCACAGTCCTCATCACAGTCCTCATCCCAGCCCTCATCACAGTCCTCATCACAGCCTTCATCCCAGCCTTCATCACAGTCCTCATCACAGTCCTCATCACAGTCCTCATCACAGTCTTCATCACAGTCCACATCACAGCCTTCATCACAGTCCTCATCACAGACCTCATCACAGCCCTCATCACAGCCCTCATCACAGCCTTCATCACAGTCCTCATCACAGCCTTCATCCCAGCCTTCATCACAGTCCTCATCACAGCCTTCATTACAGTCCTCATCACAGCCCTCATTACAGTCCTCATCACAGCCTTCATCAGTCCTCATCACAGTCCTCATCACAGCCTTCATCAGTCCTCATCACAGTCCTCATCACAGCCTTCATCAGTCCTCATCACAGCCCTCATCACAGTCCTCATCACAGTCCTCATCACAGCCTTCATCACAGTCCTCATCACAGCCTTCATCACAGCCTTCATCACAGTCCTCATCCCAGCCTTCATTACAGCCCTCATCACAGTCTTCATCACAGTCTTCATCACAGTCCTCATCACAGTCTTCATCACAGTCCTCATCACAGCCTTCATCACAGCCTTCATCACAGTCCTCATCACAGTCCTCATCACAGCCTCCATCAGTCCTCATCACAGCCTTCCTCACAGTCCTCATCAGCCTCACAGCCCTCATCACAGTCCTCATCACAGCCTTCATCACAGCCCTCATCACAGCCCTCATCACAGTCCTCATCACATCAGTCCTCATCAGCGCCTCATCACAGTCCTCATCACAGCCTTCATCAGTCCTCATCACAGTCCTCATCACAGCCTTCATCACAGTCCTCATCACAGTCCTCATCACAGTCCTCATCACAGCCTTCATCACAGTCCTCATCACAGCCTTCATCACAGCCTTCATCACAGTCCTCATCACAGCCATCATTACAGCCCTCATCCCAGCCCTCATTACAGCCCTCATCACAGTCTTCATCACAGTCCACATCACAGTCCTCATCACAGTCCTCATCACAGCCCTCATCACAGCCTTCATCACAGTCCTCATCACAGTCCTCATCACAGCCTTCATCAGTCCTCATCACAGTCCTCATCACAGCCTTCATCAGTCCTCATCACAGTCCTCATCCCAGCCTTCATCACAGTCCTCATCACAGTCCTCATCACAGACCTCATCACAGCCCAAATCAGAGTCCTCATCACAGTCTTCATCACAGTCCTCATCACAGCCTTCATCACAGTCTTCATCACAGTCCTCATCACAGTCCTCATCACAGCCTTCATCACAGCCTTCATCACAGACCTCATCACTGTCCTCATCACAGCCTTCATCACAGTCCTCATCACAGTCCTCATCACTGTCCTCATCACAGACCACACCACAGCCCTCATCCCAGCCTTCATCACAGTCCTCATCACAGTCCTCATCACAGCCCTCATCACAGTCCTCATCACAGTCTTCATCACAGTCCTCATCCCAGCCTTCATTACAGCCCTCATCACAGTCTTCATCACAGTCCTCATCACATCCTTCATCACAGCCCTCATCACAGCCTTCATCACAGTCCTCATCACAGCCTTCATCACAGCCTTCATCACAGACCTCATCACTGTCCTCATCACAGCCTTCATCACAGTCCTCATCACAGCCTTCATCACAGACCTCATCACTGTCCTCATCACAGCCTTCATCACAGTCCTCATCACAGTCCTCATCACTGTCCTCATCACAGACCACATCACAGCCCTCATCCCAGCCTTCATCACAGTCCTCATCACAGTCCTCATCACAGCCCTCATCACAGTCCTCATCACAGTCTTCATCACAGTCCTCATCCCAGCCTTCATTACAGCCCTCATCACAGTCTTCATCACAGTCCTCATCCCAGCCTTCATCACAGCCCTCATCACAGCCTTCATCACAGTCCTCATCACAGCCTTCATCACAGACCTCATCACTGTCCTCATCACAGCCTTCATCACAGTCCTCATCACAGTCCTCATCACTGTCCTCATCACAGACCACATCACAGCCCTCATCCCAGCCTTCATCACAGTCCTCATCACAGTCCTCATCACAGCCCTCATCACAGCCCTCATCACAGCCTTCATCACAGTCCTCATCACAGTCCTCATCACAGCCTTCATCAGTCCTCATCACAGTCCTCATCACAGCCTTCATCAGTCCTCATCACAGTCCTCATCCCAGCCTTCATCACAGTCCTCATCACAGTCCTCATCACAGACCTCATCACAGCCCAAATCAGAGTCCTCATCACAGTCTTCATCACAGTCCTCATCACAGCCTTCATCACAGTCTTCATCACAGTCCTCATCACAGTCCTCATCACAGCCTTCATCACAGCCTTCATCACAGACCTCATCACTGTCCTCATCACAGCCTTCATCACAGTCCTCATCACAGTCCTCATCACTGTCCTCATCACAGACCACACCACAGCCCTCAATCCAGCCTTCATCACAGTCCTCATCACAGTCCTCATCACAGCCCTCATCACAGTCCTCATCACAGTCTTCATCACAGTCCTCATCCCAGCCTTCATTACAGCCCTCATCACAGTCTTCATCATCAGTCCTCATCACAGCCTTCATCACAGCCCTCATCACAGTCCTCATCACAGTCCTCATCACAGCCTTCATCACAGTCCTCATCACAGTCCTCATCCCAGCCTTCATCACAGACCTCATCACAGCCCTCATCACAGCCCTCATCACAGCCTTCATCACAGTCCTCATCACAACCTTCATCCCAGCCTTCAACACAGTCCTCATCACAGTCCTCATCACAGCCCTCATCACAGTCCTCATCACAGCCTTCATCCCAGCCCTCATCACAGCCCTCATCACAGTCCTCATCACAGTCCTCATCACAGCCTTCATCACAGTCCTCATCACAGCCCTCATCACAGTCCTCATCACAGACCTCATCACAGCCCTCATCACAGCCCTCATCACAGCCTTCATCACAGTCCTCATCCCAGCCTTCATCACAGACCTCATCACAGCCCTCATCACAGCCCTCATCACAGCCTTCATCACAGTCCTCATCACAACCTTCATCCCAGCCTTCAACACAGTCCTCATCACAGCCTTCATTACAGTCCTCATCACAGCCCTCATTACAGTCCTCATCACAGCCTTCATCAGTCCTCATCACAGTCCTCATCACAGCCTTCATCAGTCCTCATCACAGCCCTCATCACAGTCCTCATCACAGTCCTCATCACAGCCTTCATCACAGTCCTCATCACAGTCCTCATCCCAGCCTTCATCACAGACCTCATCACAGCCCTCATCACAGCCCTCATCACAGCCTTCATCACAGTCCTCATCACAGCCTTCATCCCAGCCTTCATCACAGTCCTCATCACAGTCCTCATCCCAGCCCTCATCACAGTCCTCATCACAGCCTTCATCCCAGCCTTCATCACAGTCCTCATCACAGTCCTCATCACAGTCCTCATCACAGTCCTCATCACAGCCTTCATCACAGTCCTCATCACAGCCCTCATTACAGCCCTCATCACAGTCTTCATCACAGTCCTCATCCCAGCCTTCATCACAGCCCTCATCACAGCCTTCATCACAGTCCTCATCACAGCCTTCATCACAGACCTCATCACAGTCCTCATCACAGCCTTCATCACAGTCCTCATCACAGTCCTCATCACTGTCCTCATCACAGACCACATCACAGCCCTCATCCCAGCCTTCATCACAGTCCTCATCACAGTCCTCATCACAGCCCTCATCACAGCCCTCATCACAGCCTTCATCACAGTCCTCATCACAGTCCTCATCACAGCCTTCATCAGTCCTCATCACAGTCCTCATCACAGCCTTCATCAGTCCTCATCACAGTCCTCATCCCAGCCTTCATCACAGTCCTCATCACAGTCCTCATCACAGACCTCATCACAGCCCAAATCAGAGTCCTCATCACAGTCTTCATCACAGTCCTCATCACAGCCTTCATCACAGTCTTCATCACAGTCCTCATCACAGCCTTCATCACAGCCTTCATCACAGACCTCATCACTGTCCTCATCACAGCCTTCATCACAGTCCTCATCACAGTCCTCATCACTGTCCTCATCACAGACCACATCACAGCCCTCATCCCAGCCTTCATCACAGTCCTCATCACAGTCCTCATCACAGCCCTCATCACAGTCCTCATCACAGTCTTCATCACAGTCCTCATCCCAGCCTTCATTACAGCCCTCATCACAGTCTTCATCACAGTCCTCATCACATCCTTCATCACAGCCCTCATCACAGTCTTCATCACAGTCCTCATCCCAGCCTTCATCACAGTCCTCATCACAGTCCTCATCCCAGCCTTCATCACAGACCTCATCACAGCCCTCATCACAGCCCTCATCACAGCCTTCATCACAGTCCTCATCACAACCTTCATCCCAGCCTTCAACACAGTCCTCATCACAGCCTTCATTACAGTCCTCATCACAGCCCTCATTACAGTCCTCATCATACAGCCTTCATCAGTCCTCATCACAGTCCTCATCACAGCCTTCATCACGTCCTCATTCAGCCCTCATCACAGTCCTCATCACAGTCCTCATCACAGCCTTCATCACAGCCCATCATGTCCTCATCACAGCCTTCATCACAGCCACTCTCCCCATCACAGTCCTCATCACAGCCCTCATCACAGCCTTCATCACAGTCCTCATCACAGTCCTCATCACAGCCTTCATCACAGTCCTCATCACAGTCCTCATCACAGCCTTCATCACAGTCCTCATCACAGTCCTCATCCCAGCCTTCATCACAGTCCTCATCACAGTCCTCATCACAGTCCTCATCACAGCCCAAATCACAGTCCTCATCACAGCCTTCATCAGACTTCATCACAGTCCTCATCACAGTCCTCATCACAGTCCTCATCACAGCCTTCATCACAGCCCTCATCCAGCCCTCATCACACACTCCTCCACCTCATCACAGCCCACATCACAGCCCTCATCACAGTCTTCATCACAGTCCTCATCACAGCCTTCATCACAGTCTTCATCACAGTCCTCATCACTGTCCTCATCACAGCCTTCATCACAGCCTTCATCACAGACCTCATCACTGTCCTCATCACAGCCTTCATCACAGTCCTCATCACAGTCCTCATCACTGTCCTCATCACAGACCACATCACAGCCCTCATCCCAGCCTTCATCACAGTCCTCATCACAGTCCTCATCACAGCCCTCATCACAGTCCTCATCACAGTCTTCATCACAGTCCTCATCCCAGCCTTCATTACAGCCCTCATCACAGTCTTCATCACAGTCCTCATCCCAGCCTTCATCACAGCCCTCATCACAGCCTTCATCACAGTCCTCATCACAGCCTTCATCACAGCCTTCATCACAGACCTCATCACTGTCCTCATCACAGCCTTCATCACAGTCCTCATCACAGTCCTCATCACTGTCCTCATCACAGACCACATCACAGCCCTCATCCCAGCCTTCATCACAGTCCTCATCACAGTCCTCATCACAGCCCTCATCACAGCCTTCATCACAGTCCTCATCACAGTCCTCATCACAGCCTTCATCAGTCCTCATCACAGTCCTCATCACAGCCTTCATCAGTCCTCATCACAGTCCTCATCCCAGCCTTCATCACAGTCCTCATCACAGTCCTCATCACAGACCTCATCACAGCCCAAATCAGAGTCCTCATCACAGTCTTCATCACAGTCCTCATCACAGCCTTCATCACAGTCTTCATCACAGTCCTCATCACAGTCCTCATCACAGCCTTCATCACAGCCTTCATCACAGACCTCATCACTGTCCTCATCACAGCCTTCATCACAGTCCTCATCACAGTCCTCATCACTGTCCTCATCACAGACCACACCACAGCCCTCATCCCAGCCTTCATCACAGTCCTCATCACAGTCCTCATCACAGCCCTCATCACAGTCCTCATCACAGTCTTCATCACAGTCCTCATCCCAGCCTTCATTACAGCCCTCATCACAGTCTTCATCACAGTCCTCATCACATCCTTCATCACAGCCCTCATCACAGTCTTCATCACAGTCCTCATCACAGCCTTCATCACAGTCCTCATCACAGTCCTCATCCCAGCCTTCATCACAGACCTCATCACAGCCCTCATCACAGCCCTCATCACAGCCTTCATCACAGTCCTCATCACAACCTTCATCCCAGCCTTCAACACAGTCCTCATCACAGCCTTCATTACAGTCCTCATCACAGCCCTCATTACAGTCCTCATCACAGCCTTCATCAGTCCTCATCACAGTCCTCATCACAGCCTTCATCAGTCCTCATCACAGTCCTCATCACAGCCTTCATCAGTCCTCATCACAGCCCTCATCACAGCCCTCATCACAGTCCTCATCACAGTCCTCATCACAGTCCTCATCACACCAGTCCTCATCACAGCCTCATCAGTCCTCATCACAGCCTCATCACAGCTTCTCATTCATCACAGCCCTCATCCCAGTCCTCATCACAGTCTCTTCATCACAGTCCTCATCCCAGCCTTCAGCCATCACAGTCCTCATCTCAGTCCTCATCACAGTCTCCTCATCACAGCCCTCATCACAGCCTCATCCACAGCCTTCATCACAGCCTTCATCACAGTCTCTCATCACAGCCCTCATCACAGCCCTCATCACAGCCTTCATCACAGTCCTCATCACAGCCTTCATCCCAGCCTTCATCACAGTCCTCATCACAGTCCTCATCACAGTCCCTCATCACAGCCCTCATCACAGTCCTCATCACAGCCTTCATCAGTCCTCATCACAGCCCTCATCACAGTCCTCATCACAGTCCTCATCACAGCCTTCATCACAGTCCTCATCACAGCCTTCATCACAGTCCTCATCCCAGCCTTCATCACAGCCCTCATCACAGCCTTCATCACAGTCCTCATCCCAGCCTTCATTACAGCCCTCATCACAGTCTTCATCACAGTCCACATCACAGTCCTCTTCACAGTCCTCATCACAGCCCTCATCACAGCCTTCATCACAGTCCTCATCACAGTCCTCATCACAGCCTTCATCAGTCCTCATCACAGTCCTCATCACAGCCTTCATCAGTCCTCATCACAGTCCTCATCACAGCCTTCATCACAGTCCTCATCACAGTCCTCATCACAGACCTCATCACAGTACTCATCACAGACCTCATCACAGTCCTCATCTCAAACCTCATCACAGTCTTCATCACAGCCTTCATCAGTCATCACAGTCTTCATCACAGTCCTCATCACAGTCCTCATCACAGTCCTCATCACAGCCCTCCACTATGACTTCTTCAGCTCCTCAATTCTTTACTGGTTGTTTCACCATCAAGTGGTGTTTTGGTTTTGAGACAGACTCACTTGTGCAGCCTAGGCCCCGGCCTTGAACTTATGGTCCTCTCACCCAAACATTCTAAGTGCCAAGATTACAGGCATATGACAGACACCATGCCTCGCTCAAGTAATGTTTAAGCACAGAGCTCTCATGCATTCCTTTCCTGGTGTTCTCTGATAATTAAGAGCACTTGCTTGATACCATTTCGGGTGAACGGTGCCTGAACTGGGTAAAATACTCAAGACCTTTCATATGCTGCTGCCTTGAAAGTTACAGCTGGCACTGAATATTGCCATGGAAAGATCTGGGGCTAACTTAAAGTTTTCCTTCTTTCAGTAGTTAGCTATTCTGTGTAGACCCTGAAGAATTGTCAGTCATTCTCATTCTCTCTTCCTTCTTGCCCTTCCTCCCTTCCTTCCCCCTCCCTCTCTATCTCTCTCTGTCTCACTATTTTTCAGACACAAAATGTTATAAAAGCAGAAACAACTTTATTCAGTTTTTGTTTGGTTGTTTGTTTTTTTTAAATAAAAAGCACTGAAGAACATAGTTATGCCCCCCCCCCCACAAAAAGCGCTCTTGCCAGGTGCATTGCTTCCTAACGTCCTTCCTTCTTTTCGCCTTTTGCATCATTTCTAATGAGCATCAGGAGACTCACACCTTGTGGTATGCTGGAGCCACTGCAAGGATGACCCCAAGTAGAATTTGCCACTTTCAATGAGAAACCTGTTGGTGATTAGTTAGGGTGAGCCTGCTCTACCGATCTGGATTTGCTGCACCTTTCTTTAAGACAAACACTGTGAGTTCTGAGCCTGCCTGGTGCACATAGGAACTTCCAGGTCAGACAGGGCTACATAATTAGACCTCATCTAAGAAAGAGAAAGAGTTAACCAGACCTTAAGCCACACAGCATATCCTGTGCTCCTCCCTCTCCCATCTCAACACCAGCAAGACAGCTGGACACAGCCTCCAACTCTAGTGGAATGCCACTACTCTGGTACAGTCCCTTCCAGCTGACCAGCAGATGAGAGACCTGCCTAGAGGCTGGACCACCACTGCTGCCACCCACTAGAGTCTCTTCTCCCAAGACCCATTCTGCCACCCAGCTCCACCCACCTCATCATCCTCTCTGTGGCCAGTCCTTCCCCAAAAATCCAGCAGACTCAACAGGCACAGATATAGCCCACGCCAGTCAGAAGAACAGAGGATACACTAGATCTAGGCACCAAAACCCCAGCAAACCTCAGCTTTGACACCCAACTGGACCTGAAGAGCTGCCAGTCACCAGAACCCTTAGCCATCCAGGCCAGAAGACAAAAAATGAAACAGATAATAAAGGAACAAAACATCTACCCAACAAAGACAAACACAAGAATCAACACACAGACCTATAATCAACTATCCCAAAACCAAATAAGTAAATGACAGTGTAAGAATACATTCAATAACAGAAAGGGCAATATGGACCACCAGAACCCAGGGATCCTATGACAGCAAAACAACATTCCAACACAGCTGAAGCACAAGAAAACAACCTTAAAAATAACTTTATGAAGATAATAGAGGCCCTTAAAGAGGAAATGAGAAATTTCTTTATAGAAATCGAGGAAAAGACAAACAAAAATGAAAAGAAATCAACAAATCTCTTAAAGAAAGCCAAGAAAAACAAGCAAATAAAACAGATGAAGACTTGAAAAGTGAAATAGAAATAAAGAAAACACAAACCAAGCGAATTCTAGACATAGAAAATCTGGGTAAGCAAACAGGAACTACAGATGCAAGCATCACCAACAGAGTACACGAGATAAAAGAAAGAACCTCAGGTGTTGAAGATTTGATAGAGGATTCATCATTTGAAGAAAATGTTAAATCCAAAAAATTCCTAGGACAAAACATACAAGGAATCTGGGAAACCATGAAAAGACCAAATGTAAAAATAATAGAAATAGAAGAAGGGCAAGAATCCCAACTCAAGGCACAGAAAATATATTCAACAATATATTTTCCCAACCTAAAGAAGGACATGCCTGTAAAGGCACAAGAAGCTTACACAACACCAAACAGACTGGAGCAAAATTTTTCAAAAAGTCCCCTAGCCACATAATAATCAAAACTCTAAACATACAGAATACAGAAAGAATATTAAGAGCTGCAAAGGAAAAAGGACAAGTAACATATAAAGGCAGACCTATCAGATCTATACCCACCTTCTCAATCAAGACTCTAAAAGGGCCTGGACAGATGTTTTGCAGACACTAATAGATCATGAATGTCAGCCAAGACTATTATATCCAGCAAAACATTCAATCACCATAGATGGAAAAAACAAGATATTTCATGACAAAACCAGATTTAAACAATACCTATCCACAAATTCTGCCCTACAGAAACTAGTAGAAGTAAAACTCCAACCCAAGGAAGTTAGCTGCACCCATGAAAACACATGTAATAGATAATCTCACAACAGCAAAACCCAAAAAAAGGAAAACACACACACACACACACACACACACACACACACACACACAATAAAATAAAAAAATAACAAGAATTAATAATTGATGGCCATTAATGTCTCTTAACATCAATGGACTCCACTTGCCTATAAAAAAGACATAGTCTAACAGAATGAATATGAAAACAGAACCAATCCTTCTGCTGCATATAAGAAAACACATCTCAACTTCAAAGACAGACATTACCTCAGAGTAAAGGGTTGGGAAAATATTTTCTAATCAAATGAACCTAAGAAGCAAGCTAGTGTAGCTATCCTAATATCTGCCAAAATAGACTTCAAACTAAGATTAATCAAAAGAGATAAAGATGGACATCTCATATCCATCAAAGGGAAAAAATCAATCAAGATGAAGTCTCAATTCTGACCATCTATGCCCAAATGCAAGGGCACTCACACCTGTAAAAGAAACATTACTAAAGCTTAAATCACACATCAAACTCCACACATTAATAGTGGGAGACTTCAACACCCTACTCTCACAATGGACAGGTCTGCCAGACAGAAGCTTGACAGAGAAATAAGGGAACTAACAGATATTATGGCTCAAATGGGCTTAACAGACACCTACAGAATATTTCACACAAACACAAAAGAATATACCTTCTTCTCAGCACCTCATGAACTTACTATAAAATTGACCACATACTAGGTCACAAAGCAAAACTCAACAGAAACAAAAACACTGGAATAACCCCTGTATCTTATTGAAACACCATGGGCTGAAGTTAGAATTCAACAACACAAACTACAGAAAGCCCACAAAGTCATAGAAACTGAACAACTCTCAACTGAATCACCAATGGGTCAAGGAAGAAATAAAGAAATTAAAGACTTCCTAGAATTCAATGAAAACAAATGCACATCATACCTAAACTGATGGGACACAAGGAAAGCAGTGCTAAGAGGAAAGTTCACAGTACTAAGTGCCTTCATAAATAATAAGGAGAAATGTCACACTAGTGACTTAACAGTATACCCAAAAGCTCTAGAACAAAAAGGAGCAAACACCCAGAAGGACTAGACACAAACAGCAGGAAATCATCAAACTCAGGGCTGAAATCAATAAAATAAAAACAAAGAGAACGATGAAACAAAGAGTTAGTTCTTTAAGAAAATCAACAAGATGAACTAACTAAATCCAAACTAACTAAAAGGCAAAGAGGAAACATCTAAATTTTAAAAATCAGAAACAAAACCAAAAAAAGGATAAAACAACAGACACTGAGTAAATCCAGAGACTCATTAGGTCACACTTCAAAAATCTGTACTCAAAAAAAGAAAGAAAGAAAGGGAATCTAAAAGAAATGGGCAATTTTCTTAATAGGTATCACATACCAAAATTAAAGACCCAGATAAACAATTTAAATAGACTTATAACCTCTAAAGAAATAGAAATAGTCATTAGAAGTCTCCCAGCCAAAAAAATTCCAGGGACAGAAAGCTTCAACAATTCTACCAAATTTTCAAAGAAGAGCTAATACCAATATTTCTCAAATTGCTCCACACAATAGAAACAAAAGGAACACTGCCAAATTATTTTTATTAGGCTACAGTTACCTTGATACCCACAGCACACAAAGACTCAACAAAGAAAGAGAATTACAGACCAATTTCCCTCATGAACATTGATGCAAAAAAATACTTAATAAAATACTGACAAACCAAAACCAAGAACACATTTAAAAAAAAAAAAAAAATCAACCACCATGATCAAGTAGGCTTCACCCCAGAGATGAAAGGATGGTTCAACATATGAAACCTGTCAATGTAATTCACCATATAAACAAACTGAAAAAAGCCCACATGATCATATCATTAGATGCTGAAAAAGCCTTTGAAAAAAAAATCTAACACCCCTTTCATGATAAAGGTCCTGGAGAGATCAGGGATACAAGGAACACACCTAAACATAACAAAAGCAAAATACAGCAAGCTGATAGCTAACATCAAATTAAATGGAGAGAAACTCAAGTGATTCCACTAAAATCAGGAACAAAACAAGGCTGTCCCCTCTCTCCATCTATTCAATGTAGTACTTGAAGTTCTAGCTAGGGTGATAAGATAACAAAAGGAGATCAAGGGAATACAATTTTGAAAGGAATAAGTTAAACTTTTGCTTTTTGCAGATGATATTATAATATACATAAGCAATCCCATAAATTCTACCAGGGTACTCCTACAGCTGATACATACCTTCAGTAATGTGGCAGGATACAAGATTAACTCAAAAAAATCAGTAGTCCTCCTATATACAAATGATAAATGGGTTGAGAACATAATCAAAGAAATAACACCCTTTACAATGGCCACAAATAATACAAAGTATCCTGGGTTAACTCTAACCAAAAAAAAAAAAAAAAAAAAAAAAAAAAGGGAGAGACCTGTATGATAAGAACTTTAAGTTTTTTGAAGAAAGAAATTGAAAGAAGATGAAAAGATTTCCCATGTTCATCCATCAGTAGGATTAACAGTAAAAACAGCAATCTTATAAAAAAAAAAATCCACAGATTCAATGCAATCCCCATCAAAATTCCAACACGATTCTCCACAGACCTTGTAAGAACAATACTCAATTTCATGTGGAAAAACAAAAAACCCAGGATAGCTGAAACAACCCTGTACAATAAAGGAACTTCCGGAGGTATCACCATCCTGAGTAGATTTCAAGGTCTACTATAGAGCGATAGTAATAAAAAGAGCATGGTACTGACATAAAAATAGACAGGTACATTAATGGAATTGAATCAAAGGCCCTGGCATAATTCCACACACTTACAAATATGTGACTTTAAACAAAGAAGCCAAAATTTTACAATGAAAAATAGAAAGCATCTTCAACTATGGTGCTGGCATAACAGGTTATAAAGCAACATCCACTCCAGCTTTCTGGGTGATTAGGTGTCAATTTCTTCCATTGAAGAAAAAGGTTCATGTGTTTTAACAGTTCTGGTGTTTCTAGTGCTAGCTGTAAGCCTGTATACCTGTGTCTGCATACACACATATGCACAGGAATGCAGGAATCAGCAACAAGTGTTTTCCATAGCTCAGCCATCTCCCTCACAGACTTCCCCCAATGGCTGTGAGGTCAAGCTCTAAAGTTAGGGAAGCAGAGTCTCAGGAAGCCAGAAAACTAAAGAAATTTGAGGAGCCACAAACAGATGTGACATATCACTATGGGAAACAGGTCATTTGGCTCTGATCTCAAAGACATTATTTATACAAAATTCACATAAAAGTAGCATTTGGCCAGAAACAGTTATATAACAGATTTTTATCACTGTTCACCCTAAATTCCCAAATATCCAGTGTCAGTCATCTTTAGCAGGCTCATGGTTCCTCAGATATCCAAGTCTGCCATCTCTGGCCTATCCAGATATCCATGTGGCCTACACCTTAAATGTCCTTTCGTTCCCATCACTATCAGACTACAGGGCACATACTCCACCCACCTCAATGGCCAGGCAACCCACTAACAGAATTTGACCACTAGCACCTAAGCAAAGGTCCTTCAGAGAATGATGTACCTCCAGCAGAAGTACCAAACTACCCGAGGCTTCCCACACAATGATGTGTCCTTTATCCTAAAAGTTCAAGAACTTCATCAAATTAGGTCTACTCACTGAGAAAATGCTATAAAACTCTCCTGAAACACCTAGTGCTATTTCAGCCTACCTATTACTTGTGGTTCTTTTCCTGAGGAACTAATTTTACGTGTGAGACACCTCCTGTCTTTCATGTATTTTTGCTTTTCTCTAATTTCTCAACCATTTTCTCTGACTTAACTGGACTTATCTCAACCCAACAATCATTCAATGTCTACATTTTGCTCAATCTGATTAATTCCTGTTTCTTTAGGTCTAAAAACCTCCGACTCCATCTTAAAGTCTTTCAGCTTCATGCAGAAGTTAAATCTAAGTTATCTATAGAAGAAGCAGTGGGAAGTTTCGAGTGGTGGCTGGTGCTATTCACTTGTATCCTCTTCACTTCTCTGAAGTTGTATAAAATGCAGGGGCCTGGGTAAAGGATGTGGGGTCTCCTAGAATAAACACCCTGACTGTCCCTTACTCAGGGTTGAATGTCCTATTTGTAGTGACTTGTACTGCCACTGGATCAAAGCTGTGGCACTTTTCACTCTATCCTTCTTAGCAACTACTTCTTTTCCTACAACTGAAATAGATTTAAAAAATTACCCGATCAGTTTGCTTTGTTCTAGATTTGGGACTTGTATTAGTTACCTTTCTCACCACTGTGACCTAATACATGACAAAAAAAAAAAAAAAAAAAAAAAGAGGGAGAAAAAGTTCATTTTGGCTCATAGTTCAGAGGACTTGAACTCTGCAGTTCACTGAGACCAGAAAGGCATGGCAGTGGGAGCAAACTGGCCGATGAGGCCAACAGGAAGCTGAAAAAGGAGAATGTCACCAAGCCAACATACCCCCATGCCATCCCCTCTCCCTTTTTAGTCAAACCTCAGGCTATCCTGGTTAGCTTGCCAACCCGACACAAAATAGGGTCACCTGGGAAAAGAAACTTAATTTGAGGGATTGTCTTGATCAATCTGACTTATGGGCATTTTCTTGATGGCTAATTGATCTAGGAGGGCCCAGCCAGCCACGGGCAGCAAGTACATCCCTAGGCAAGTGGATATTAGCTATATAATGTAAGACAGCTAGCTGAGCATGAGCCAATGGGAGAGCCAGCAAGCAAGTGAGCAAGCTTGTAAGCAACTTTTTCCCCATGGTTTAAAACTCTGTCCCTGCTTAAGTTTCTGACTTGACTTCCCTTCATGACAGACAGTTACCTAGATATGTAAGATAAAATAAACTTTTCCCTCCCCAGGCTGGTTTTGGTCAGTGTTTTTTCACAGCAACAGAAAACAAACTAGAATAAAAATACAACAAATGAAAAACAAAACTACCTCTTTTTGCCCCCCCCAGAGAAAGAAGGAAATTCAGTAATAATGTTTTAAGTGGTAATCTTTTTCTTTTACTATTATTTTTTGAGACAAAATCTCATCATGTAGACCAAGCTGGCATTGAACTCACAGAGATCCACCTGCTTCTATCCCATGAGTATTAAGATACTGGATTAGAGGCATATACCACCATGTACACTCAACTGGAGTATTTTCTGTTTTGTGTATGGGGGGAGGGGGTTAATTGTGTAGCCCTGGATGTCCTGGAACTAGCTAGCTCTGTAGTCCAGGCTGGCCTCAAACTCATAGCAATTCACCTGCCTCTGCTTCCAGAGTTCTGGGATTAAAGGTGCCCACCACCACCACCTAGCTCAACTAAAATCTTAATGCTGAAAGTCAAGACCATTTATTTTGTAAGAGGATCATTAGGTGGCATAAAACAAAAACTGCTTTTTATTGTGTTTATATTTTTTGAGACAGGGCCTTACTCTGTAGTAAGGCTAGTCTGGAACTCAGCTAGTTTCAAAAATCTGTGATAATACTCCCTGCATTAGTCACTAGTTGCTAGGAATTAAAAGCATGAGTTACCACTCCCAGCTTAGGAACTGCATTTTAATACCACTTAAAATTATGATTAATAGAGTTGTGGAAGAAAGAATATAAAGGTAATTCCTGAAATGTACTTGATGAGAAGGAATATAAATGACTATAAAATTTGTAACTGAAAGTCTAAAATATGACTTTGCTTTTTGATTTTTCGAGGCTGGCCTTGAACTTGTTATATAGCCAAAGATGACTTTGAACTCCTGATCCTCTTTCCTCCACCTACAGAGTGCTGAAATGACAACATATGCCACCATGTCCCATTTATGAGGTGCTAGAGATTGAACCCAGGGCTTACTGCATGCTAGATAGGCACTCTAGCAGCTGAGCTACATCTTGAGTCAATGTCTTGCTATCCAAAATACTACTTTCAAAAAGAACCTCTATCTTCACTGAAATTCCACAAAAATTAGTAAAGCAAGAATTATGACTATACCAGTATTTGTACAAAATGTATAAAGCCCTAAAACTCAAGCTTTGATTGAGTATATAAAAGATGTTCTTTTTTTTTAATGTCTTATAGACAAAACATGCCATTAATATATGCATCTAGAATATGTGTGAAGTAAATGAAGAATTCACTTGCTCCCCGAGCACCTCTAAGTACTTACCTGAGCACCTTCTGTGAACTACATCCTGAACTGACAGAGTAAATCAAGTCCAAACAATGAGCATGTGCAATAATGGGCACACATAATTTAAGATAAGCAGCAGTGCTTGAAAAACAACAACAGGGAGAACCTGTCTGAACCAGATGGTCAGGAAAGTTCTGTTGGTGAGACAATTAGATTGAGTTGTAAAGAGTGAGAAGAAGCCAGTCCTCTGGCACAGTATCAGTATGTCTAGACAGAAGGAACTCTGGTGCAAAAGCCCTTGGAGTCCGGACGCACATGGTGCGTCATATAAAAAGAAGACTCACAGCAGCACAGAGGACAAAGGCAAGAGAAAAACAAATAGATCACGGGAAGGCAAATGGTGGTTTAACCACTATGGTTTAATAGAACAGTGTTTATGGGGGGGCTTTTTCTATGTGTGTGTGGTTTTTGTATTCGGTTTTAGCTCTGGCTGACTCCTAACTCACTATCCTCCTAACTGAGCACCCAGAATCTTGGGTGTATACGCATGCACAACCTGTCAGCTACTCGAGGTTTCTGAGTGGCCAGGCCATGGCCCCAAGGGCCTCCAACAGCCAGGCTCCACCCTGGCAGTAATGGCTAGACAGGGCCCCTACAGACACAGGTGGCCAAGCTCCACCCTACAAAGTAAAAAGCCCAAGCTCAGACTTGAAAATCCACCAATCCCTGAGTTTGAAATCCTAACCATCCATGGGTTCGCCCCAAACTCAGGACTTGAAATCCCACCAATCTCCACACTGCAAAGCTCCATCCCCCAAGAAATGCTATTTAAATCCTGTCTTCTGCTCAGTTCTCTGTAACTTTTCTCCCAAGCAGAGGCAGCCACCCTCCTGGGTTTTTCTCTCCCAATAAATCTCTTGTGTGAGGCTTATTGTGCGGTGTGACTCTGTGGTATTCCTTGGCTCCCAACTGCCAGGATACCTTTTCCTTCAGAGCTGTAACATTGTACTAGAAAAATTCCCCTCTCCCCAAGCAGAGCTGTAATACTTGTATTGGGGAAACCTTCCCCCTCAGACCTGTAACACACAATCAATCCTGGCTAACAATGGCTTTTAAGAATATAGTAAATGATGGGATTTGCAATTTTGAAATATAATCCCATTCACCTTTACAAATGGATTAAAAGCAACAAAAACATAAATCTGACAGAATTCTATTGCTAGAGACTAAGTAGAAAAGAATAGCAGGCTAGACCTACAAATAAATATAACACGTATTTGTTGACAGTTGATGAAAATTGATGTGAAGTTATGAAGGAAAGTTGTAAAGGGAAGAATCAAAACAATTCCTAGTTTCTTGCTTCAAGAAATAAACATGGACTAGCAAGATGGGTCTCAGTTAAGAGCCTTTGTTGATCTTTCAGAGAACCTGTATTTAGTTCCCAATACCCACATAACAGGCTCATAGCTGCCTGGAATTCCAGTTTCAGGGGACCCAGTGCCCTCTTCTGGCATTGCCTGCATGTGGTGTGTATGTGTATGTGTGTGAACATATATGTATATATGTGTATGTGTATATGTATGTAGGCAAGACATTCATAAACAAATCTTAAGAAGGAAGGAAGGAAGGAAGGAAGGAAGGAAGGAAGGAAGGAAGGAAGGAAGGGAAAGAGAGAAAAAGAAAAGAGGACATGGCTCAGTAAAGTGCTTGTAACACAAATCTGAATTGTGCTTGCAACACTGTGGAGGCAGAGGCAGGAAGATCCCCAGGGTTTGCTGAATGAATCAGTGAGCACTAGATTTAGTGAGAAATCCTGTCTCAAAAAATAAAGTGAAAAGCAATTAAGGAAGACACCCAACAGTGAATTCTGGCTTCTACATGGGAACATACATACACACAAAGGGAAGGAAAAGCTCTTACAAGTATCTAGTATTAACAAAAGAAAGAAAAATCATTTTCACAAGTTTAATTTTGCCTTTTCTGTTCATGAAAACAGCACTAGTAGTGAGCGTAATCAAGTTTTTTATTTGTATGCTTGCTTATTTTTGAGACAGATCTCTATATGTACCTATCCTGGCCTCAAAATCAAAATCTTCCTGCCTATGCAACCTGAGTTCTGGGGCTGATGACAAGCTCACACTCAGCTCTAGATTTGGGGCAGATGTTAAAGACAGTGCCAGTAAGACCTGACAATTTACCACAACTGGTAGATACTTGAGAAGTACCCATGACATCCCCTACCTCTCTGCTTCCTGGTGTTCACACCACATATAAGACCCTCCTTTGAGTATAAGCAGAACCAATGACTTGCCTCTAACCATTGTAAAGAAAAGGTGACAGGGTGCCATGTCTATGATTCACACTGTCAGCAAGACTCAGTCAAGCCCCTTCTTGTGACTTCATGACATAAACATATACATGGATGAGAACCAGTGATAACTGGATATAGATAGACCTGGGGAGCTAAGGGCAACCTCTGTGAACTGAAGGCAACATCCAGCATGGGTTGGACAGATGTCTTGGGGGTTAAGAGTGCTTACTGCTTTTCTACAGGACCAAGTTCAGTTCTCAGCACCTATGTTGCAATTGCTGGTAACTCCACCTCAAATGGATCTAACGCCCTCTACTGGCCTCTAAAGACACCTGCACATACATGGCATTCACTAACAGAGACACATACACAAAAATTAAATCTTAAAAGAGAAATATCTAGCAGGAAGACAGTAATATTATTTTTCAAAGTGGTAAGTCATTTAAGGAAAGCTTGTTTTATTCTAAAAAACACATGTATGGACTTACCAAGGAGAATATACATAGAAAACAGGAAATAGGTTTGCAAATTCTTTTATGTGGAGAATATAAAATAAACATAGTATATGTTTCTTCTAATCTTCACACTTTTGGAAGGTAAGGTTGTTTCATATCTGGAGTATAAGGCTAATAAGATCAAGTGAGAAAATGAAGTGTATATATTAAGTAACCTATTCCTCATCTTCCCATTCTTCACATTATAGATAGGAAGCAATCTCAAAGACTACCCCAGTAGAGAAAAACTCCAATATAACAAGAAGACCTGGTTCACAGACAGGCATGCAGGCTCTTCACAACAGCAAGAACAAGAAAGGACATGGCTGAGCTGAGGTACACAGTCCAGAGATGCAGTCCTTATGTCTGGAGCAGTGAACCCCTCAAATTTTCAGTTTTAAAAATTGCCCCCAAATAAAAGTGCACTGCAAAACATGGGAAAGAAACAGAATAGAAAGGGTTAAAAAGCTGAAGAAGCAGAGCCTGGATTATGAAGGGAAGGCGGAATCCCCCCCCCAAAGCAAAGGGATTTATAGATGTCAAGAATACTTGAGAATCTGGAGTCCAGACTCCATTGAAGCATTTCTTAATTGCAAAAAGATGGCAAAGGGAAGGATGGCACAAAGGGAAATCTTTATGTAACAGTGACCTTGATAATAGCAAACCAAAGGGGAAAAAAGAGATGCTCTTGACAAACTAAGAGGCTTTCTTTGCTCCAGGTCTTGATCCTCAACCAATACTTGGCACCACACACTGCAATGAAAATTTGGTGTTTCTCATGAAACGGAAGGATTCCAAAGAGGCTGATTTGGTGCTGGCAAAATGAGGTGTCCTCAAGTTGTAATCGAGGACACCTTTAATCTTTATTTTTATGTCCCATATACAGGTGTTTTGCTGCATATGTGTCTGTGTACCATATCCCTGCAGTGCCAGCAGAGGCCACAAGAGGGGGTCAGATACTCTAGAACTAAAGTTTCAGGTTGCTGTCAGTGGGATTAAGTGCTCGTAACAGCTCAGCCATCTTTCTAGCCCCTCCACTTAATATTCTTTTTTATTATTATTATTACATTTATTTATTTAGGGCAAGGGCGTGTATTTGCTAAGGCACAAAGATGATGGTCAGAAGACAATTCTAAGAGGTCTATTCTTCTATCCATAAGTCCTGGGGATCTACTGGATCATCAGGACTGTGGGTCAAGTGCCTTAACCTGGCCTTTCATATTCTGTATGTCCTCTTATTTTTTTTTGGTGAGATTTTCTATTCTTTTGTTTGTTTTGTACATGTGCAGCTGTTCATTGTAGTATTTTTAAGATGGCTGCCTTTAAATTCTAATGTCTAGCACTTCAATGTCATTGTCTCTTTACTTTTTTCTCATTCAAATTGAGATTGTTTGAAATTCAAATTGAGATTGGCTGAGCAAATTTTGTATATCATATTGTTATAGCAGGTCTTCTCTGACATCACTCCAGTGGGATGGGAAGATCAACTTATGACTGCCATTACTTAATAGCTGGGGTAACTCACTATATCCTGGTGAGGATGGACATCTAGGCTCTCCACTTAGACTTTACTGGCACAGATGAGGCCAGAGCTAGATTTTTGTGGTATCTGTCTTCCTAAATCCTTGGACTAAAGAGAGAACACAAGCTTTTCTGGAAGACCTTGCTTAAAAAAAAAAAAAAATTTATGTTTTGAGATGCTATAACCCAAGGCCTTATATGTGCAAGGCAAGACCCTATCACTGGGTTACATCCTAAGTAACCTCCTTAGGGCTTTTTTCCCCCCCTTGTACCTATCAGTATTTCCACATTGCCCATGTCCTCAACAGTAAGTTTAAGATACATGGACAACAGACACCCTAACTAAGATATCAACATATACAAAATAAAGTTTAGAAGATTACTATCAAATTTTAAACAGGTTTTCCTTAGTAATTACTTACAACTTCTTGTCTTTTTTTATTATTTTTACACCATAACTTTTCAGAATGGAAGCCTAAGCTTCTCATAAGTGTTTAAAACCATTTACAGAGCTGGTGAGATGGCTCAGAGGATGAAGCATTTCAAGTCTGGCAACCTGCACCAAATATTCCAAACTCATATAAGACGAGAGGAGAAGACCAGCTCCACAAAGCTGTCTTTGACCTCTGCCTGCACACAAGGCACACATGCTTTCACCACCATCCCCATCATGTAAACACACAGTAATACAAAATAAAAATTGTAAATTATAGAGCCACTTACGCTAAAACCATGCTGTAATCTGAATGGTTGAACATATATCCACCAACAACCCACATTATATTCCCATTGACCACAGCTTTATGAGAGGCTCTGGGGAGCTTTAAATCAGAATATTCCTCTTGAATCCAGAAAGACTGGTTAGCTGGCACAGGAACTGAACATCCAGGACCTAATTGAAAACAAACAAAAAACAAATAGCTTTACAAAATTAGGCCTGAAAGTTTACAGTATCCCAAGTTCTAATCTAAATGCAGAAAATGTAAAAAAAAAAAAAAAAAAAAAGTGTTTCCTTTAACATTTAAGTACCAAATGTCTTTAACTTGTGGGATTTAAGATTTTTTACATGTATGGGTATTTTGTTTACATGTATGCCTATGTACCACTTGCCTGACTGGTGCACAAGAAAAAGGTATTGGATCCCCATGAACTGGAGTTACTGAAGTTGTGAGCTGCTATGTGGGTGCTGAGAATCAAACCTGGGTCTTCTAGAAGAGAAGCCGGTGCTCTTAACCAATAAACCATCTCTTTAGCATCTAACTGGTATTTTTAATTTACTCAAAATACTGATCAAAAACAATCACTCCCTAATGAAATTTTTTCTGTTTTTGTTTTGTTGTTTTGTTTTTGTTTTTTGAGACAGGGTTTCTCTGTATTGCTTTGGGAGCCTGTCCTAGAACTCACTCTGTAGACCAGGTTGACCTCAAATCTCACAAGTGCTGGGATTAAAGTTGAGTGACAACACCCAGCTACTCCCTAAGAAAATTTAATAATACTTTCTGATGACTTGGCAAAATTCAGGTTAAACTTCTAGTAAAAATCTTGCTTAAGCAGCTCTTAGGGAAAAGGGCAGGCCAAGGGGTTATCAATCCAAGTGGAAAAAATCTCATGGTTAAAATATAATGACAGATCCAAATCTATCTTCTGGTAAATTCAGGAGCTGAGTAGATGAAAGAGACGACTAACTTTTGCCTATCCATCAGTTTGGTTCTCTGCCCCTCTAACATGAGACCCTGTTCCCTATCTTTATGAATGAGTTGCAAAGGATATGTTAAACCTTTCCACAATTCTAAGGTTATCAATAACCACATAGGTGTAAAATTTAAAGAATCTGGATAAAGGGAGGCGAATGCTTAAATACCATCTAATACATGATTAACATAAAATACACAGTTGATAGACTCCATTACAGTTCACTAAACTAGAATGTTCTGTGACTGGGAGGACAGTGAAAAGGCAGCTCCTACCCTGCCAGTGTGGGGAGCAGGAACACCCTCTGACGTCACTTGCATTACAGATGCCTCGGTGGGGAAAGCCACAGTTATCTGTACAATGAGGAATGTCACACGATTCCCCTTTCCAGTTTTCAGAACATTCACACTCAACAGTATTGCTGCTGTTGCTGCTCTTACATTCTCCTCGGCCTGAACAATTATTTGCACACATGTCAAAACTGCAAAGATAGAAGAAAACAAGTCAATGAAAGCAATACTTCAATTATAATCAGAACCTCCTCTTACACAGGTTAAGGGTCTAACTGTCTTCAGTTCAGTCACAAGTATAACTACAGGACTTACCATTTAGCCCCTGTGTGCTCACTGAGCTCTGTGTAGCTAGAGCCCATGTTCAAGTTACACAATCAAATCAACCCTGCTGGATTCACATATGAAGAGAGTAAGAATAAATGACTCAGAAAGTTAGAGAAGTTACACAACAAAAGAGATTTGTGCAAAATCACTCAGACTTGGCTCTAAGCTGAGAACCAGGATTCTACTCTTCCTAGCTCATTAGTAATGAGTTCTACAAAAGTGCCAAGTTCATGCTGGGGAGTGGCAGAAGGAAAGGGATCCAATGAATTTCCAGTATGTTCATGGTACACAGCTCTCTGTAAAGTCTCTGAGAATTAATAGAGCTTAAGATTACTCTCCAGTGATGTAATTAAAGACCTTTAGTAACCTTTATCTACTCATTTCAGATGGAGAAGAGCAGTTAACTTGATGAGTTTAACTGTGCCTCATAACATGACTTTAACAGTATTGACTTTGAAATGACGTAATTCAGACTTTTTAAAGGTGGTCTATCATAATAGTTTAAGAATATAGATTACTTCTACTAATTATTACCAAGACACTCCCAGTCTTTGTTAAATTAACATAGCAAAACCCCCTGTCGTTTTCTTCCAGAAACAGGAAGAATGACCCTCTCTTCCAACAGCTGCTCAGAGACAAAATCTAGAAACTGAGGTCTCAGTCACTGGGGCTGACATTTGTTTAACCTTTTAGCTCCTGTTTCCTCAATTATAAAATGAGAAGAAAAACAGTGCCTACCTCTCACTGGATACTTAAAAGAGTTTTAAATAAGAAAGTCCATTATTAATATTTAACAAGGTATCTGACTAACTGTAAGACCCCAATGACCTACCATTATTAAGGCTTTTGAATAATATAAACATTACATCCAAAGATCTTACTTGTAAGTAATGTTAAATCCAGTCAGATTATAAGCAGCATCGCTGAAAAAGTGCAGCAGTGCATAGCCTGAGGAGACGGTGACCTCCGGGGCCGTCTCATTGCCATCTCTTTCAGGGACAATGAGGCCACTGAAAAGCAAACACAGACCAAGTCATAGCAATTTCAACAGGGTGCGTCTCTACAGTTTTCAGTCTGAGTCTAGTGGATGCGCTAAGCCACAGTCCTGAGTCTGCTATGTCTCATTTCTTCTGTTGTTGTTGCTGTTCATTTGATCTTGCTGTTCCTGTTGTTCCGACAGTCTGAATGTACTCTAGCTGGCCTCAAACTCACACGCCCGTTATGTTTATTAATAATATGTATCATATATCTTAATAAGTATATTTTATAAATGTTGTATGTAAAAATATAAATAGAAAAGCAAATTGAATCTACAATCCTCATACTATTTACTATTAACTTTCAGATACATTTTCCAACAGCCCCATCCCCCCCCACACACACACACACCACCACCACCACCACCACCACCACCACCACCACCACCACCACCACCACCACCACCACCACCACGCCCGCCCCTCAAGACAGGGTTTCTCTGTAGCTTTGGAGCCTGTCCTGGAACTCACTCAGTAGACCAGGCTGGCCTTGAACTGACAGAGATCTGCCTGCCTCTGCCTCTGCCTCTGCCTCTGCCTCTGCCTCTGCCTCTGCCTCTGCCTCCCTCCTGAGAGCTGGGACTAAGGGTGTGCACCACCACTGCCGGGGCCCCAGATGCATTTTCTTTGCTCAGTTGGTAACATGCATTTTATGTTCTACTTTATAAATAAAACACAACAAAAATTTCTGTCTCTGAAGGCTCCAAAAGTTCTTCCTAAGATCTCAATAAGAGCGCAGTAAATAATATTCAAGTATTAGGAGCCAGTAAGTTCATGTGAAGTAAAGAATTACTGAATCAGTGACTACCATTTTTAAGACATTTGGCCCATAATTCCATGTCAACTTGTTTTCTAAAAGATATATGTTAACTTGAAGGCTGGGGATGTTGGCACAAATCTTTAAACCCAGTACTCAGGAGGCAGTCACAGAGACCTCTATGAGTTTCAGACAAGCATGGTCTACATAGTGAGTTCCATGAAAATATGTATGTGTGTATGATAACTTAAACTCTCAATACAGAATGAAAGGGTCCACCTCCACCTCACATTACCAACAGCAAGAAATATATTGGTCTTACTAGTTTAATAAATGATGTATTCCCAAGGCAAACAATTTTTCATGTTTACCTGCTCCTATCTTTTTTGCCACAGTATCAATTCCCTATAACTACTGCCACTAATTATATTCAGTCAATACCAAAGGCCATTTGCTCCACACTTACAACTCTACCCAATGAATAAACACCTTATCCCCTATTACTCTCTCCCTTTCACTCACTCAATCCCTAGTCCCCTCACTCTTCTGAAGGTTATACCAGGTAAATTCCTACTTCAGGGCTATGACTGACCACCTTAAATGCTCATTGACTGATGGGTGGTGATGGCACACATCTTTAATCCCAGCACTCGGGAGGCAGAGGCTGGCGGATCTCTGTGAGTTCGAGGCCAGCCTGGTCTACAGAGCAAGTTCCAGGACAGCCTCCAAAACCAAAGAGAAACCCTGTCTCAAAAAAAAAAAAAAAAAAAAAAAAAGGCTCATTGACTGACCTAGTAATTCTCTTCGTAAAAGAAGTATTTCCTCGTTTACACACAGAAAAACAATATACCTGATTCTGATTCCAGCACTATTCAGATGACAAGAGGTTAAAAACCATCTAATTGCTCAATCACAGGAGTTGATTAAATAGTCAATACCAATCTGTAGGTCTGTGAGACTAACATGGAGCTCATGGAGACAATAAATGGAGTTGGGAAGCACACAGCACAGCACAACAACTGGCCTAGTGTACCTGTTATTTATGCCAACTGGGGATGAAAGTGAGAAGAAGACGGAGTTTTCGTTTAATTTGTGTGAACGCATGTGTGTGTGTGTGTTATCTGTACCTGTGGGGGAGAGGTATACATGTGAGTATAGATGTAGAGGCCAGAATTCCGCCATCAGGTCTCTTCAATCACTCCCACCTTTTTCTTTTAGAGACTGAGTTTCACTATGTGGTGCTGGTTGGCCTGGAACTCACTATGCAAACCAGGCTGGCCTGCATTCTCAGAGAGCCACCTGCCCTGCCTCTTGAATACTGGAATTACATGCGTGTGCCACCACAGAACCCTCATTTTTGCAGTGGGATCTACTGAGCTCACTGATTGCCTCCTCAACACTGCAATCAACAGGCTCACAAAGCATGCCTGGCTTTCATGTGAATGAGCACTGGAAATGGAAATTCAGATCTTCATGTTTGTGTGATAAGCAATTTAACAACTTAGTCCTCTCAGTCCTCATTAACATTTTAGATAAAACAGGAATGCCGAGGTTCTGACAGTACATAAGGGCTTACAGAACAGACACGTTTTCTTCTGTGTATCAATTAATAAACACCAAATGGTTGGCTAGAGAGAAGGCTCAGTGGTTAGGAGTGCTTGAAGATCACCTGCGTTCAGTTCCCAGCATCTACTGCCTGTAACTCCAGTTCTAGGCAATTTGCCCTCTTCTTGGTCTCTGAAGGTACCAGGCAAGAATGTAGTATACACAGACAAAACATTTGTAAAATAAAAACAATCTTTTAAAAAATACTAAATATTTAACACACTAGAGACACTATTCTAGGTATCCGGAATACAACAGTGAACAAGACAAAGTCTTTCTCCTCATAGAATTCAGAGAAACAAGGCCATCACAGAGTGTACATACACAATACCACTCAGAAGTAATCCAACAAAAGTAACAGCAGAGGAAAAGAGGCAAAAATGCTGAGCAGAAAAAGAGGAGGGCTGGAAAGAGGTGAGGTGAGTTTTAATCAGATAGTAAGATGGAACTATTAGCCATTTAGGTGGTTTAAATAGGAAATGTCATCCACAGTCTCAGGCATTTAAATTTTATCATTTAAGACCACCAATGTTTGCTCTGTGTGTGTGTGTGTGTGTGTGTGTGTGTGTGTGTGTGTGTGTGTGTGTGTGTTTGTATATACTTGTTAGTGCAAGTACCCATGCACATGTGTGTAATTATGTGTTTACCTGTAGAGGCCACAGGTAGATATTGAGGTCTTTCTTCTATCACCGTCCACCTTACTTTTATTATTATTGTACATGTATGGGTGCTTTGCCTGCATGAATGAGTGTGCTTGATGCCCGCAGAGGCCAGAAGAGGACATTGAAGCCTCTAGAACCAGAGTTATAGATGGTTGTGAGCCACCATGTGGGTGCTGGGGCCCACCCCTGGATCCTCTGGAAGGGCAGCCCGCACTGAGCCATCTCTCTAACTCCTTTTTCTTTCTTTCTTTCTTTCTTTCTTTTTTTTTTTTTTATTTGAGACACCCTGTCTCAAATCTGAAGTTCATCAATTCAGGTAATCTAGACAGCCAATGAACTTCAGGAATGTACCTGTTCATCTACCCCCTCCAAGTGCTGAGGATACAGGCTTCATGCTTTGCCAAGTGAGCCATCTCTCTAGCCCTGGAACCGTTTTTGAAAAGAATCACAGAAGTGAAAATGTTTTCTTCATAACCCTGACCTCAGCGTAACTACCCCAAGCTAACATGGAGTCTCTGACTACATCTGAGGCACAACGTGACTGCACCAATGGTGCAGGACAAAACTGCTAGTGCATTAGTCAGGCTCATCACTATGACAAAACACCAGATAAAACAACTTAAGGACCAACAGACTTGGAGGCACATGCCTATAATCCTGGCACCCAGGAGTAGATTCAAGGTAATTAATGACTTCGTTGAGTTTAAGTCCAGCCTAAGCTACATGAGATCCTGCCTCAAAAAATAAACAACAAAACTTAAGAGAAAAAGATTTATTTTGGTTTCAGGAATTTCAGCCCATCATCACAGGGAAGTTCCTCAATTCACAGCAAGCACATGGGCACATATGCATTTTCTCCCACCTCCCCTTCAATTCATCCCAGCCCCCAGCCTAGGAAAACCCTGACCATATTCAGAGTGGGCCCCTGTGGTGGTTTGAATGAGATGACACCCATAATAAATCTTGGGCATTTGAATACTTGGCCTCCACTTGGTGGCTATTTGGGAAGGATTAGGAAAAAGGATTGTTAAAAAAGGAGTGTCACTGAGGTTGGGCTTGAGGTTTCAAAAGCCCCCTGCCATCCCCAATATACAATTTCTGCCTCTTACTTGCAGTTCAGGACATGAGCTCTTAGCTGCTGCTCCAGCCATCTACCACCTGAAATGAGTCCAGCATAGTGGAGACAGGAGGACTGCAAGTTCAAGACTAACCTTAGCTACACTGTAGCATACACAGAAAATGACCCAGTACGTAAAAACCAAGTGAAGAGAACATGCCAGGGACAGAACTAATACATTCTACATGAGATATAGGTACAGAATGATAAAAGTAAATCCAGTATGGAGTCAATCCTGGAGGCACATTTAAACTCAGAGAACAGATAAAGGCTGAACTTACCTAAAGGCAGCAATCAGAGGTGCATAAATTGAATCCCCATCATAAACATATAAATGGTCCCAGCTACATTCTGTAGCAAAATGATTGAATCGAAGTCTCATTATTCTATTTGGCCTAGAAAGACAATTAAGTAATTTATAATAATCATAACATTAAATACAAAAGAAAGACTTTTAAAGAATTTACACAGAGAAAAATATACAAAATAAATATAAACAGCATTTCTACATTTGTTGGAGATCAATTTAGTATTTACTATATATAAGAGGACATTAAACACACATGTAGAAACAAGAGAGATTTGGGAGCAGTATAAGAACTTTTACAGCCTTGTTTTTAACATTCCAACACAAGTCCTGCAATTTCTACATTTCTTTCCTTACTCATCTTAAGATTTCATAACACATCACTTTATAACATACATTTTCTAAATTTACCTGTATCTCTGCCTATTACTGGCACTGTACCAAAAAGCCCTGTCTTAAGGAAACTATTTATTGACTCTGACTTAGACTGGATCGAAAGAAAACTAAGATGTCCTGCAGAAAGTCACAGTAATGGGCAGGCTGGTTCCAGTCCTGGTCCCCCGCAGCACTACACAGGACACTTTGGTAATTTCAGCCACTGTATCAGTAATGTTCTCCTTTCCACATTCCTGCTCTCTACAATTGCTAACTTTTAACAGGTATTCAGGACCAGAGATGTGGCTCAGTTGGTAGAATGCTTGCCTAGTATGTGTACAGCTCTGGGTCTGATCCAAGTACCACATAAGAAACTGGGTGTGGTGGTACATGCCTATAATCCCAACACTCAGAGTCAGACAGGAGGACCGTCCAATGTGCAAAGCCAGCCTGGCCTATGCCGTGAGCACCATGCCAAGCAGTGCTTGCCAGTGTGATCCCATCTCAATAAAAACAAAACAAGGCATTCTGCTAATATGTTGTAGGTTATAATTTTTGCTATTAGACGAATGAATAAACAGTATTTCTTGGTTTGAGTATCTAAAATAGTAAAAAAAAAAAAAAATACAGAGACACAACAAATAAACAAGAGTTATTTGGAATCTTTGAAGTTTTATCCAGAGACTAAAATGCTTTGGCAATGCCGCCTTAAATGATGGGTATAAAGGAAAGAGAAGAGAGGAGACAGATAGCTGAAAGGACAAGAGGGCCAGGGGAATAGGCAAAAGTAGTTATTCTGATGGTTGATTTACCATTGCCCATAGTAAAAATCAATACTCAGAAAAAAAAAAAAATGACACATTAGCATTATTATATAAAAATCTAGACAACCATTTAAAAGATTTTAACTGATTTTTTAAGCTATTATAATTAAAATATGTAAACTTCTGGTATATATAATTCATTTGTAACATTAAGTCAACTTAGAACTTTAAAAAAAAAAAAAATCAAGAGACAGAGGCAGGTGGATCTCTGTGAGTTCAAGGCCAGCCTGGTCTACAGAGCAAGTTCTGGGACAGGCTCCAAAGCAAAACAGAGAAACCCTGTCTTGAAAAACCAAAAAGAAAACTTAAAAAAAAAAAAAAAAAAAAAAAAAAAGATATAAATTAAGGGGTCACTTAATAGTAAAGAATTTGCTAGGTTTAATCCCTGGTACCCAAAAAAGAAGATTGTCTTTAATTTTTTATTTTAGTAAACTTTCAGGAGTCAGCTTTCCACTGTGGGAGTGGGATCCAGGGATTGAACTCTTATCACCGGACTTGCTCAGCAAGCACTTACCCACTGAGCCATCTCCTTGGCCCCCAAAAAGTAAATTTTATAAAGCAAAATCACTTGCCAAATGAAAAGCTATTAATAAAAGATATTTTCACAGCAATGCATGGTGGTCCACACCTACAAACCTAGCACTTTGGAGCTGAGGCAGCAATATCCAAATTCACAGCAAGGCCTTGACCCAAGAAACAACATTAACACATACTTAAGTACTTTATGCTACAATGAGCTCTAATAATAAATAAATTAAGTTAAAGTTAGCCATTGTTACTTACTGTCCTTCAATAAGCCATGTGCACTTTGTTTTATATTTATAATTCCCAGGTCCATCTGTTACAAATCCAGAAGATCCAGTTAGTCTGTAATTTAAATAAAGAAAAAACATCAGTCAAAATTTCATACAGTATTATCTTTCTTGGTTATAAATATAAAATAAGTAAATTGATATGTGTATACTACAACTAGGAGAAAATAACTGGACAGTTACATTCAAATTATAATAAGCAATAAGTCACATATATAAAAGGATACAAACATTTATATTTGTACTGTGGGGTCCAGGTTGGCCTCAAACTTGCTAAGTGGTGGAGTGGCCTTGAACTCTGGCTATGCTGAAATTATAGATCTGTGCCACCCTGCCTAATAGCCTCTCCATTTCTTAACTTCACCATTAGCCATCTTTTCTTTTGCCTCACTTTAACCTCCCATTCCTCTGGCCCCTGACATTATTACTAAAGGTACTACCAACAAAATTAAATTCTGAGCTTCCTACCCTGAACCCTGTCTCTTATTGCCTCTCCAGAGAGTCTTCCTCCCAGAGACCACCAATCTACTACCGTCACTTCTTCACTAATTAGCACCCACACGTTTCTAGTCCACCAGTTAAGAGCTCACATTCAGACCACAGTAAAAGCCTGATCTCCCAATTCCCTCAACTTCCTTTCCTTTCTCTTCTACTCCACTTATATGATACAAATCTACGTACCCTGTCAACATCTACTACACCCCAAACATGTTACACTAAACAATCCTGCTTCCTTGTGAACCTTGTTTTGTTTATTTTCAGACAGGTTTCCTCTGTGTAGCCCTGGCTATCCTGTAACTTTCTCTGTAGACCAGGCTAACCTTAAACTCAAGAGATCTGGCTGCCTTTGCCTCCCAAGTGCTGGGATCATAGGCATGTACCACTACCACCTGGCACCTTGCCAATAATTAACTAGCAATACATACTCACTTAAGGTTAAGTTTTAATACACATAGCAAAACCAAAAAAAAAAAAAAAAAAAAAACACCTAAAAAGTAATGGTGGAACTAAAACATGACATCCAAAAATGCATACCCCAAAACATGTAAGTAATCTCATAATTATCAGTGACCTGCCGTTCTGTAACCTTCTTCTGTCATCCCCAACACTTGGTTTCTACCTGAAACTTCAAGATGGTTCTTCAGTCTCCTCAATTACAACACAAAGAAGAAAAGGAAACAAAGGGCACACCCTCCCCTGAGTCTAACATGAAAATTCTACATGTATCCATTAGCCAAAAGTTATGAGCATATACCTACATGTAGAAGAGGGCAGAGAAACTTAGCCCCTATCCAAGATACAATAAAGATGCCCCCAAACCCAGGATTCTCTTTCCTAGAGAAGTTGACAATGGTTGTAAAGGATAATTACTAATCTTTGTCATAGCATGTAATCTAACAATGCTAAGATGTGAGACAAGTCTGGTGGATGACATCTAGAAAAGATGTCCTCATTTTTAAGAAAGACAGGAAGACATGCTAAATTCCCTGTTCGAGGAAGGACTTGCTGCCAGCTGTAGTGGTGAACATGGTCATTAGTGTTTGTCTTTCAGGGACTGCACTACCACAGGTCATGCCTTTCCCAAGACAGCCAACATTTTTGAAGGTTTAAAGGTTCAAGCGCTTCCATATGCAATCCTGGTTCCAGGTGTTCCCTGGTACCCACCTATCTTTGCAACCCCTCCAGCACTGGTTACAGGTGTGCACCATCACATCCAACTTGTCTCTTAGTCCTGGGTCCAAACTCAGGCAGTTGTGGTTACACAAGCACTTTACTGACTGAGCCATCTCCTGAGTCACCTCCCCAGAATTAGTTTTTGGGAAGCATTTGCTAAATCAGGAGATTGGGGCCCAGGTCTGTTGTAACATCATGACAGGAAGGTGTTATAAGAAACAAGCAGAATTGGGTAAAGGAGGTAGTTGAGCTTGGGCAGAGGGGAAGCTCTTGAGCAAGAATTGCCTGTTAGAGGTGTCCCATGTTGGAACACCAGAGCCAATCCTAGAACCTAAAGGGCAGAGAATTTGCAGTTCAGATATCTAAGTCAGCAGATTGCACTCTCAATTTTAGAAGAAAAATTATCACCTTTCACAGGTGAAGGGAAAGCTTCCTTATTCTCACCACTGATTCTTATTTTCTCCAAAAGCCTCACCAACATGTCCAAGAATAATGATTAACCAACTACCCTTGTCCAGGTCTCTCTTGGGGATACCACTGGGGCCTCTCTCAAGGTCAGTCTGTCTCTGGTTCCTAAATGGCTTTATAGAAGAAGTTTTGGGAATGTGCCTTCTGTTTCTTTCTTTTTCGTTTAATAGTTTCAGAAGATTGGCTGTAGACCTCTGAGTGTCTATCTGGTAGAATTCTGCTAGAAGTCCATCTGGCCCTGGACTTTATTTCTTTTATTTGGTAGACTTTTTATTACTATTGCAATCTCCACATTTGTTATGAGTTTGTTCAGGCTGTTGGCTAATTCTTGGTTTAATTTTGGTGGTTTGGCTGATTCTAGAAATTCATTCACTTTTTTGAGGTTTTCCAACTTTAATGGATAAGAGGTTTTTAAAGTATTATGTTATAAATGCTAAACTTCTTTAGTGTCTGTTATGATTTCCTGTTCATTTCCGATTCTGTTAATTTGGATACTCTCTATGTATTGGTCAGCTGGTTCTTCTCAAAAAACCAATTTTCAAAATCACTGGCTGTATTTTTTTTTGTTTATAACTCATTAATTTCTGCTCTGATTATTATTTCTTGCCATCAACTAGGTTTAGATTTGGTTTGTTTTTATTTTTCCAGATTTTTGAGTCACCACATTAAGCCATTTATTTGTGCTATTTCTGGTTTTTTGGGTTTTGTTTTGTTTTTTTTTTTTTGTTTTTGTTTTTGTAAATACTTAGAACTATAAATTACTCTCTTGAGTAGAAGTATAAGTAAGTATTCTTTGATATTTTGGTGGAATTTCTGTAGTTACCTGTGTGATATCAATTAACTCTCATTTTCTTTATTTTTTTTTGTTCAGATAACCTATCTATTAGAGAAAGTAGAGTATTTAGATAACCTACTATTAATGGAATAATGTTAATCTGTATATTTAAATCTAGTGGTATAATTTTTATCAACCTGGGTACACCAGAGTTTGGTGCCTACATATTTAGGATTTAAAATATTCAAAGTCTCTCCAAAATCTCTTTAAAATTTCTTAACTATAGACTCCTGCAAAATAAAAAAGTAAGTTACACACTTTCTTATTCCAAGGGGGAAGAACCAGGACATAGTCACAACCAGATCAAAGCAAACCAAAGTCCAACAGTGTAAAGTTCAGGTCAGATTTCTGGGAATCGTGATCTTCTGGGATCCAAGGGCTGGTCTACTAGACCCCGGCAGGCTCCACTTCATACCTACTGCTGTCCTTGATGGCCGTCCCACAGTACTGGCATCTCTAAAATGCTGGAGTCTCTGGTCTGGATGCACCTTCACCCATACCTCTCCTGAGCTCTCTTCAAGGTCTCCTGAGCTCTCTTCAAGGACTGACCCCACCAATCTCAACTTCTCTCCATGAGCCCTTCGGTCCCAGGGCTTCAACTTCAACTGAGGCTGCACAGTCACCAATGGCCTTTCCTGGCCACTCACTGTGCCAAGCAAAAGTCAGCTCCTTTCCATGACCCCTTCATGCCTGCAAAACCAATACTGCCTGGGAGACTCTTACACATTACCAAGCTTGGCTCAGCAAGATGTACAACCATGCTGTACAAGACCACTGTACACCACTAGAAGACTGCAGCATCTATGTGTAAACTCTGAAGGAACACTTCCAGAGAGTCTGCTCAATGATGCTGGCCTCTTCTTACTCAAAGCCAATTCTCCAGCCCCAGCTGACCAGTATCAAATTGTCCAATAAAGCAAAGGTTTCACTTCTGTAGTTAATTCAAAATATCAAATGTCCCTGATAGCATCTTTGAGTGACTCTCAGACTTTGTGCTAAAACTTCATAGGCCAGGCCCCATCGTTTGTGTTGTTCTCATTGTCTTCCAACTTCCAACAGAACAGCTAGCTCAATAAGCTCTGAGCATCAAACAGCTTTTCTAGGCCAAAGTTACAAAGTCCTTGCACAATCCCCCCCAAACAACACTGCCAGATCTGTCAGAGCAATACAGCTGTGATAAACATCACGACAAATCAATTTGGGGAGGAAAGGGCTTATTTTATTTTACAATCACTAATTAAGAAAATGTTCCACAGGGTTACAGAAGACAGGCCAATCTGGTGGGGTCATTTTCTCAACTGAGATTCCCACTTCTAAAGTGACTATAGCTTGTGTCAAGTTGACAGAAAACTAGCCAACACAGTAGTACTCACTGTAATCCCAAAGCTTGGGAGGCAGAAATAAGAGGATCTCTGTACCTAGACGTCAGCCAGCCTAACCTAGCATGTACCTATAACCTCAGCTTCAAGCAGGCAGAGACAAGAATATGGCTAAGACTTGCTATAATCCAGCATAATGAAGAAGACAAGAGATGGGTGTTCAGAGAGACCCTGGCTTGAAGGAATAGGTAAAAAGTAACAGAGAAGATTCCCATACCTTCTAACTTCAGTGTATTCACACAAAGTATTCATATACACACTCATATGCACCCACACATGCACACATAAATTCATACATATATACAAACCAGAACCCAAAAGAGGAAGGAAGGGGGAAAGGGAGGGAGTCTCATGTGACCCAGGCTGACTTAAAACTCTAGATTTCCCTGCTATTATCTACCAATGCTGAGATTACAGGTGTACAATCAACATAACATTTTTAAATAATTAAGGCACTTCCACACAATGGAATCTTAGATGACCTCCTTTCAAAAAGTAGCTACTAGGCCAGAAAGAGAGTCAGCAAGTACAGGTACTTGAAAATATGAAAATATATGTCACAGGGCTGAAGAGACTTCTCAGCAGTTAGGAACACTTGTTGCCCTTCCAGAGGATCCAAGTTTGGTTCCCAGAACTAACATCAGGTGGCTCATATGGGCTTACAACTCCAGTTCCAGAGGATCCAACACCCTCTTCTGGCCTCCAAAGGCACCCACACCGTACCTATAAATACATACTTACAAATAAACATAAACTTTTTTTTTTCCAGAAATATCACACACCTTTAATTCCAGCTCTCAGGAGGGCTGAGGCAGTTGGATCTTTGTGAGTTTGAGGCCAGTCTGGTCTACATAGAGAGTTCTAAGACATCCAGAGCTACATAGTGAGACCCTGTCTCAAAAACAGAGGGAAGAAGGGAGGGAGGGGGGAGAAGAAAGGAGGGGGAGGGAAACATATTTCATTTTCATGGTTTACTTAGTTGTATACAAATTAATGACAGTGATTGGTTAATCCAAAAAAAAAAAAAAAAAAAAATCTTCAACAGAGAGCCTGATGGCCACAGGCAAACAATTTTCATATATATTTTTTCACTTGTAAATAAGTCCTTGTTTTAGAGAAGCATGATAGGATGCTAAATAAACTATCTTCAAACCCTGAAAAATAATACAATGCATGTAAAACTGGTGAGAGTTGAGGGTGTAGCTCAGAGGGCTGGGGATATAGCTTGCCTACCTTGCACAAAACCCTAGATTCAATCCCCAATACCACAAAAAATCAGATGTGATAGCATTCTATATTCAGAACTCCGAAGGTGGGAAAGAGAAGGATCCAATGTTCTTTGGCTACTACACAGCTTGAGTTGAAGACAGCCTGGACTACATGAGACAGTGTCATTTTTAAAAAGCAAAAAACAAAAACAAAAACATGGGGCTGGAGATGGCTTGGTGGTTAAGAGCACTGCCTGCTCTTCCAGAGGCCCTGGGTTTGATCCACAACACTTACATGGCAGCTCACACTGTTCCAGGGGACAAATACTTTCTTCCAGCTTCCAACAGCACCACATACACAGGTGCACATACATGCAAAGAGAGCACCATACCATAAAACAAAAATAAATAGATAAATAAATAACTTTATCATGGATAAATAAAGTTGATGCACTGTATCATGCCAATTTCACAGCTGTGATCTTAGACTTCAGCCATGTATGATGCTACAGTAAGGGAAATAGGTGCTGAGTATGATCTCCAAATTTTATAAATTTATAATTATCTTTTAAAAACACATTTTAAGAAATTATGGGAAGATCTGAAAACATACTACAATGCTTCCAATAATCAAGACTGTGTGATAATAACATGAAAGAAATAAAAACAGATGAAATATAACTGATAAACTAAAACTATTTATCTAGATAAGAACTGCAACATCAATCAATGATAGGGAAACAATCTTATCAGCAAATGACCCCAGAACTACTGTATACATGGAAAAAGGACAAAGTTGAATCTCATATTATATACAAAAATTAAGTCAAAATGGATCAAGGCCCTAAATCAAAGAATGAATTCTATAAAACTCTTGAAAAGGAAACATAAGTATCAATCTTCATAATACAGGATTGAAAAATGGAGTAATGTAAAATGATTGATAATGGACATAGGGCTTCTTTTGAGTACAATGGAAACATTCTAGAATTAAGTAATGAGAAGAACAGTTGCATGACCTATGGATACACTCAACATCAGACATAAACACTTTTAAATGATGAATTATATGGTATTTGACACTCAAATCAATGAGGCGGAACAGATGATCAGATATATAAGAAAACAGATTATGGGGCTGGAGAGATGGCTCAGCAGTTAAGAGAGCTTTGTACTCTTGCAGAGGACATGGGTTTGGTTCCTAGCACCCATGGGCAGCTCACAACTGTCTGTAACTCCAGCTCCCGTCTCAGAATCTAAATCCTCTCCTGACATCTACAGGCTCCTGCAAGTATGTGGTGCACATACAAGCATATAAAACTAAGTAATTATTTTTAATGAAGAACCATTATTTAAAAAGATTATATATGAGAGTTTGGATAAAATCAACAATTAAGAAAAAATTTAAAAATTTAGATCCCACTCAATAGATTTAAAAATAACAAACTCTGTTCAGAAACTATAATGTGCCACAAGTTATAATTTTCAAGTATATAAATATGTTTTAGAAAAGTGATAAGTGCCAACTACACATCAATCTAAAATTAAGCAAGGAAATAATTTTAAAGTTATTTGAAAGAAGTTTTAAAAGTCTGACAATCACTCTCCAGCTCCCCAAAAATCACAGTTGCAAATTTCACATAGGTGCATGAAACTATGTTAAGAAGGTTAATTTGGAGACTAGAAAGATAGCTCAGTACTTAAGAGCATTGGCTGCTCTTACAGAGGATCTAGATTTGATGCCCAGCACACAATTGTCTCTAACTCCAGTTCTAGGTGATCCGATGCCCTCTTCTGGTACCCACAGACACCAGTCACATATGTAGTGCACAGACACACATGCAAACAAAACACCCATACATATAAAATAATTATTTTAAATGTTAAAAGAATGCCTTTAATCCCAGCTACCCGGAGTCAGCAACAAGTAGAATCTGTTAGTTTGAGGTCAGACTAGTCTGACCTCAAGTACTAGGCTACCCAGGGCTACACAATGAGACCCTATTTCAAAAATAAATAATAAAATATAAAAATGTAATCTTTCTTTTAGAAACAAGACACTGTTTACAAATGTAATAGGTATATATTTTTATTACATGAATATATATACATAAAAGTGAAAACATACAAGGAAAATAAGTATAACATCACATACTAGCTATCTCAGGAAAATGGTAAGGAGAATAGTTACAGAAGGATAACACCAGGTCTTTGATATCTGTAATATTTACTACTTAGAATAATAATATGAAAGAAATTCAGCAATACCTGTTGGTAAGTTCACAGATGTTCATTTTGTTAATCTTTTTAACTCTTTTACAGGCTTGAAATATAAGCGTGAGGATATAGCTTTTGGTAGCGTGCTTGCCTAGCTAGCATGTCTAGCATCAAATAAAAAGCCAGGCATGATGGCTCTCTTAGTTACTTTTCTATTGCTGTAATAAAACACCATGACTGAGGCAACTTAAGGAAGAAAGGGTTGGTTTGGGGCTTATAGCCCCAGAGTGATAAAACACAGTCCATGATGCAGAGCAGAGGCAGCAAGCAACAGGCAGTTGGTGAAGCAGGGAGCTCACATCTCCATCCAAAGTCAGGAAGCAGAGAAAGCTAACTTGAAATGGCATCAGTCCTTTGAAACCTCACAGCTGGCTCCCAGGGACATAACTTCCCCAGCAAGAACATACCTCCTGATACTCCCTAACAGTCACCAAATGAGGACTAAGAATTGAGGGACATTTTGTTCAAAACACTACAGTGACACATCCCTGTAATCCCAGCACTCAGAAGGTAAAAGCAGGAAGATCAGAACTCATGGTCCTTGAGTACATAAGACCCTGGGTCAAAAACAAAAACAAAAACAAAAAAAAAAAAAAACAAGAACTGACCTAGCACCAAACATCTGACCAATTTTAAGCAACCAAATAATTTTTGCCAACATTGGTCAATATTTCTTAACCAGTGGTTCAAATGCCAATCCAACTCAAGGGTGGTAATAACATTTGTTAAAGAAAAACATGACGACATTCAAGCACAAGTTACAAGTTACAGAAGACCATAAATCAATCTAACTTCAAAAACTTGTCCCACAATCAACTTTGCCAAGCTTTCTGACCAATCTTTCATAGCTTTGTAAAGCATTTAAACACACAAACAAAAAAGGTTGAAAAACCAAGAACTAACTCCACAAAGTTGTCCTCTGACCTCATGGTGTGTGTACATCCATACACACATACCATACGCACAATAATAAATAAAACAAAATACTTTCCAAACATGAGAAAAAAATAACAATTTCAGCTGGCTTGGTCTTTTTATTTATAGGGAAAGGTAAAAAAAAAATCTAAACAGGAAATGTGCTATTCTGCAAAAAAAATATTCTATGAGATAATTTTTAAAACAACTAGAACAGGAAAATTACCTATTTTTAACAGAAAAACAAAGTCATTTTTTTGAGACACAGCTAAATTCAATCTCTTTATATTAATAAAGATATATTATTTTAAATATATATTATAAGTAATATAGTTAATCTAAAAAAAAATCTTTGTGGCACTGAGGATCAAGCCCGTGTATGCCTGCATACATGCTATGCAGGCAACACAACCACTGAGCTTCAGCCCCAGCTTCAGCCCCAGCTCCAGCCCCTTTCCGCCTCAAGCTTGAGCAAGAGAAAGAGAACCTCGTGTGCACACACACACTACACACACTCATGAACGCGCACACATACACCCTCCTCTTGAAGTCACTTAGGAGGCCTTCCTTGAACTCCCTTTGTCAATAGGAGGAAGCCCTTGAACTTGTGATATTTCTACCTTAGGTACCAAGTAGCTGGGCTTACAGATAGGACTATGCCACCAGGTCAAATTTAATCTAAAATTAAATGTCATTTTAAATTATCTATAAGTCTTATTTTTCTTTATATAATTGAAAGTACATTAAACATGAAAAACATATTTTTAAAAGCTAAAACTCAATTTTCTTTTATATCATTATAAGCTTTAAAATGTATATTGCAGACTGGGGATGTACCTCATTGGCAGAGTACCTCAAACTCTACAGTATTTTCTTAGGGTCTCAACTGCTATGATAAAACAACATTACTAAAAGCAACTCGAGGAGGAAAGGGTTTATTTATGCTTACAGTTCACATCACAGTCCATCACTAAGAGAAGTTGGGGCAGGAACCTGGAGTTGACACACAGGCCATGAAAGAGTGCTGCTTGCTGGCTTGTTCCTCGTGGCTTGTTCAATATTCAATCTTTTAGTATCCAGAGCCATCAGTCCCCTGGTGGCACTGCCCAGATAAAACTGGGCCCTCCCACATCAACCATCAGTCAAGAAAATGAACCATAGGCTTACCCACAGGCCAATCTGGTTGGAGACTGTGGTGGTTTGAGTAAGAATGGCCCCCATAGGCTCAAACGGTTCAAGCTTAGTTCCCAGTTAGTAGAACTGTTTGGGAGGCCTTGTTGGAGGAGGTGAGGCCCTTGAGGTGGGCTGTGAGGTTTTAAAAGCCAACACCAGTCCCAGTCTTTCTCTCTGCCTCATACCTGTGAATCAAATGCACGCTTTCAGACACTGGTCCAGTGTCACACCAGCCTGCATGCCAGCCATCATACTGGCGACCATGATAGTCATGGACTCACCCCCTGAAACTATAAGGAAGCCCTCAATTAAATGCTTCCTAAGCTTTATTTTACCTTATGTTGGTGTCTCTTCACAAGAATAGAAAAGTAACTAAGACAAGAGCATTTTCTCTTATATTTTTTGTTATGCCCCTAGACTTTAATGGCTGAGTCATCTCTCCAACCTTAGCACCATTTTCTCAATTGAGGTTTCCTCAAACCCTCATTTGTGTCAAGGTAACATAAAACTAGCCAGCACAATTATGATCCTTATTAACAAATTACCTCTATAAGATTTATGGTGCATGTCTGTTATCACAGTTCTACAGGCTGACCTAGGCTATACACCAAGTTCAAGAGCAGCCTGAGCTACAAAGTGAGGCCATTTCAATTGAGGTTGGGGCATGGTGGGAAGTGTGGAGGGGATGCTGTACACCTTCAATCCCTCAGAAGGCAGAGGCAGATTTTTGTGAGTTCAAGTCCTGCCTGGTCTATAGAATGAGTTACAAGTCAGCCATACATAGTAAAATCCTGTCTCAAACCAACAAAAACACAAAAAAAGATTACAAAATAAAAACTGGAGAGACAGCACTGCAAGATGGCTCTTGCCAACAGTTTGAATACCAGTGCCCCCGTCAGATAGCTCACAACTACCTGCAACTCCAACTCTAAGGGAGCCAACCTCTTCTGACTTCCTGGCCACCCATGCATATGTGCATATACTCTTACACACACACACACACACACACACACACACACACACACACACACACACACACAATAACAATGATACTAATAAATTTTAAACTCAAAGACAATTTTATTTAATTTAAATGAAAAATGAAAAACACTCAGATTGGCAAAAGCTATAGATCTCAGCAACACCCCAGAGGAGGACAATAGAGGTAGAAGAAAAGCCCTAAAAAAAAAAAGCTGGTTTAGATGTAGAGTGGAGGAATGACAAGACACACATGACAGGGAGAGAGGGAGGGAGGCTTTAAAGGAAGAGAAAAGAAGCCCAAAATGTGGGTAAGCCCAATGTGTTAGGAAGAGCATGCCTAGAAAAGATGATAATTTAGGGAAGCTGTGGCCAGAAAAACTACTGCCAAAAATAAAGTCTTCTTTAAAAAGAATATAAAAAAGACCAAGAGGAATTAAATCAAAATTTCATTCACTTAATAACTACCATATGCTGTTCATTTCAAATTCTAAAATAAAATACACAATTCAGCTAGGACTAAAATTAATTTCTATAAATGAAAAATAAAGAATTTTGAAGTAAATATGCATATACAGTCAGGCCTAATGGTCACTCAAAATGTAACTTGAAGGAGAGGGGAAAAAAAATCTGAAAACTTGGAAAATTAAAAAGTGAAAGGTTGAGATCATCAAACTATGATCTCAAGTCATAAAAGAAAAGCAGTTAATGCCCCAGTATGTGTGACACCAACCTCAGAAGGCTGGCTCTCATAGAAAGGTAAGAGTTCATGGTCACCCTGAGCTACACAACTCTTAAGTCTCAGAAGAAATGGAGGGAAGAACGAAGAAAAGGAAAAAAAGTAATTAAAGAGATATGGTGTAAATAAAAGAAAAAAGAAAGCAATTTTAAGAAGAAAAAAAAGGTAGAAAATGTCAAGTCAATGTTCCTGTAAATGTAGGACTAATTTGAAAGTGTAAGGAAAGAAGGTTACAATGCAAAAATGCTGAACAGTAGAGAAGCTATAGATGGAAGTTACTTTTGTCAAACTGTATTTGAAAAAAAAATCACATAAAATAGTAAAGCTCTAAGTGAAAAACCAGTTTCATCTCAGTGGCTGCTCAGATACAAACATTTCACAAAGCACAACTGCAGTTTCATTTTACTTCTGGAAACAAGTTCATGTTAAAACCAAACATCAATGTAAAATTTCTGTTCAACCATAGCCACTTCTGTATTTAATTAAAAACTATTCTGATTATAAATATACTCCGATTTTCCTCTGTATATTTATACTCATGCCGCTATGCTGTAGTAAATAAAACTATTTGACAATCTTGGGGACCTTTAACAGAAATAATTTATGGTAATGTGTTACAGTATGGGGAGCTTTGTAACCCTACTTGGTTAGCCCTCCCTCCAGATGAAACTTGCCATAGCAGGAAGTTTATAAGTGACAAGACATCAACTCCAAGGCTGAAAAATAACAACTGTGGTACCTCACAAACTCTAACCGTGGAGTCGGGAAAGAACTGGCACAGATGCAGAAAGCCCTCTGCCATCCTCCCACTTCTGGAATTCACCTGATCTAGGTGAATTCCTCTGCAAACAGCAACATTAGCTGTAACACTCTAAAGCCGGTCAACACAGAAAGAAGACAAAGCCTCTCCTTCAAACACACTCACAGAGAAGTCCCCAGCCAGTCCTGAGAGTCCCTTTGATTAGACAGTTTAAATCACATGCCTCTCTCCAAACAGTCACTATGGCTACAAACCTGCATGCCTTGATGGTAGATATAGTGTCAGCCAAGGACACACCCTGAAGCTGCAGGCTGTTAATAAAAGGCCATACCACGGTCACCTTCCAGTCTCCCTTCCTTCCAATGCACCTCCACTCCTCACCCTCCGTGCACACAAACACTGGCTTCATCAACAATACCCATTTATGCTGTTTCAGTTCCATTAACTGTTGCGGATTGAACAGTGTCATACAAATATGTGTGTTGAAGCTGCCCCTAACCCTGGTCACTGTGAATGTAGCTTTCAGGACTTTGCAAATACAGACAGATTAGGAAAAGGTCATGCATATACATGAATATGTCCATAAGGGAAGAGATTCTGTGTAAGAGTACAATGTAGACTGCCAAGAAATGGCAGATTGCTGATACTCCGGAAACTAAGACAAAGGCATGGAACATATTCTCTCCAGTCTTCAGAGGCAGGCGAGCACTATTTTTACCTCATTTTAGACATGTAGCCTCCAAACCTATGAGGAAATCAATTGTGATAAGCCAGCAGTGTGTGGTACAATAACACACTAGGAAATCAGGGCACTCAGTATGATAACCCATGCTTTGCCTATGCAAAAACTCTTGATTCCTTCTGTAATGCCTTTTCTCTCTCAGAGAGCCTGATCGAACTCCAACCTCTTAGATGTGCCCAAAGTCCTCTCCTCTAAGATGCCTTCTATTAGAGCCCTGAGAAGATTCTTTCTAACACAACTACTTCAGTATCATATACTGCCTGTATTTCTGTCTTGAAGTTCTAACTGCCTGCCCACAACCATCTCCCCTCAGAATTCTGGGCTCAGAATTCTGGGCTCTCTGAGAGAAGAGTAAGGCCTAATACTCACCCTCATATTCTCAAAGTTGGGCACAATATCCAACACATAATAATCATTCATATGATAATCTATGAATTGAACAGGTTAATGGCTCATCTTAAAAGAAGGTAATGCTGTCAGGAGAACTAACTACTTTTATAAAGAACTAAAGATATTTCAGGCATGGTGGCACACACCTTTAATCCCAGCACAATCTGTGACCTCAAAGCTAGCCTGGTATTCATGGTGAGTTCCAGATCAGTCAGGGCTATACAGTAATACCCTGTCTCAAAAAAAAATTTTTAAATTAAAAATTTTAAGATAAGATCTGACATATCCCTATATCCCAGTATGGGACTAAACCAGCAGTTTAAGGCCATCCTATGCTACACAGGAAGTTCAAAGATAGTCTGAAAAAGCCATTTATAAATTAGGTCAGGGCTTTAACTCAGTGATAGAGACAAGGCCCCAGGTTCAGTTCCCAGCTCAGAGTGTGGGGGGAAGGGGGTAGTAAAGGGAGGGAGTAAACAAAGAATTCAGCAAAGATCAAAAACAAAAAACATAAAACAAAACAAAAACCTACAAAGTAGAAAGATTTGACTGGAAAAAGGGAACCTGATACTCAAGGCCATTCTGTAGATAAGCGGAATCTTGCTTGTTTCATTTGTGAATTTTTATTCATTCACTGGGGAAAGAGCACACATGTGTGCCACATTGCTGGTCTGTGGAGATCAAAGAAAAACTCTGCAGCATTGGTCTTCTCCTCCACTTTGTGGGTCCTATGGATCCAACTCACATTGTCAGGCTTGGCTACAAGTGCCTTTACTTCTATAAGAAGGCCTTTTAAAGAATTTTTCTGCCAGCCATGGTGGCTCATGCCTAGAATCGTAACATTTAGGAAGCTGAGGCCAGAGGGCACAGTAAACTCAGGACTATCCTGGACTACAGAGTGAGATCCTGAAAAAAGAAGTTTTCTGAATATAACAATGATACATTTTTAGATTTATATGAGAACACTTGGGATGGTTACAGGTCTCAAAGACCAGTTATTGAGGTTTCACCACAGACAGGTCAGCAATAAGGTGAAGGCCAGGTGCTCTTGGCAGCAGATAGGCAAGGAGGAGCAAACTAGTAAAACTTTAGACAGCTGCGAAGAGCCTTCTAAGTTTTGGGCTTTCTTTGGCTAAACAAGGACTTGCTACTGAAAGGAAAGAAGAAAGGGAAAGAGGAAGAAGGGGGGAGGGAGGAATAAGAGGGAGGAAGAAAAAAATTTTTTTCTTTTTGATGAGGATGATACTAAGCTTGTTTGGTGTTAGGCTCAACTCAGGAGAAGCTGAAAGCAAAACATCCCAACAAAGATGCCAGGAAATGACTGAAGATAGAGACATTCAGGAGAAACAGAAGACAAAATATATACAGAAGACAAAATATATCAATCATATGAATAAAATGATTTTTATTAGAGTCCAAGAAATATGTTATAAAGAAGCTAGGCAAGGCAACTCACACCTACAATCTCAGCACCTAAGAGGTCAAACCAGAAGGATTGCTGCAAGATTGAGATCAGTCTAGACTACATATCAAATTGTACCAGACCAGTACCACACCACCCAACAAATATAGTAATGTACAGGAGAATCTCAGCCCCAAGCACTCTTCCAAACTCTGAAAATATAGCATTAAACAAGACAGATCTAAGTTGGGACCAGGCAGTGATGCCTCACACCTTTAATCCCAGCAAGGAGGAAGCAGAGACAGGTGGTTCTCTATGAGTTCTAGGCCAGCCTGGTCTACATAGCTAGTTACAGACAGCTAGGGCTGTTACAAAGAGAAACCCTGTCTCCCAAAAAAAAAAAAAAAAAAAAAAAAAATTGGGTCCATGAGCATAAAGTTACAGTTTCAGGTTAGTAGCAACAATTACCTATTAGGTATTTCAAAAACATCAAACTTGCCATTTTTTTCAAATTTTATTTTCAGAATTCCCTCTCTTGTTAGGCATTTGTGTCCAACAATTCTAGCAACTAAGATGCTTTTATGCCACCTTTTCTATTTTGAAATTTTATTTTGCTTCCTTTATTTTTCAAAGCATTTGCTGGGATCAAGATAGTCCTTCCAAACAATGATCAAAAAGATAACCCGACTCAGACAAAAATGATAGGCCAAATAGGATCACAGACAGCAGGATTTCAGAATCACACAAGGCCTAAGTTCAAATTCCAATTTCACAGAAGTTCTGTGGCCTTGGGCAAGTTATTCAATAAATCTGCAAGCTTTGTACTTTGGTATAGCCCAGTGGTAAAGCACACCTGGCATGAAAAATTCTAACTTCCATCTCCAGTATGAAAAAAGGAAAAAACAAAGCAACCAAACAAAACAAACAAAAAGCCAAGAACACTTCAGAGGAGGTGAAACAGCTCAGTAGATTAAGGCACTTGCCACCTAGCCTGACAACCTGATGTTAACTTCCAAAGCAGATGTGGAAAGAGAACCAACTCCATAAAATCATCTTCTGCCCTCTAAACAGGCATGTAGGCCTATAAATAAACACCCTGCACTAATACACAAAAAATGCTTTTTTTAAAAGCCCACTTCAAACTCAGTTTACCTACCTATGAAATAGGAATACTCAAAATTAAAAGGGGTAATTTCTAAAAGGCATTTTAAAGGCACAATACTTGGAAAAATAATTGAAATAAAGGGAGATACTGCTGTGACTATCACTACTGATTACATTATACACTCACACAAAATAAATGCAAATAAATCCTTTTTCTTTCCTAGAAGGTACATCTTAATGAAGCCAATTATATGGACTCAACTCACTCCCTTTGCATCCTCCAAAAGTTTTGCACAAAAGGAACTTAAAGAATTGAACGTATGTTAATTTCACAAACAATATATTTTAACCTCTAAATTAATAGAGGCGTATTTATTCATCCAAAAATTTTTCAATAGTAATGTCACAAGCAGAAAAAAAAATGATCACTTAATTGTGAATATTCACATGAAAATGAAAGTATATTACCTTGCGGGGTGGTAATGACACAGGTCTTTAGTCCCAGCACTTGGGAAACAAAGGCAGGTGGATCTCTTGTGAGTTCAAGACCAACTTGGTCTACAGAGAGAGTTCCAGGACAGGCTCCAAAGCTACACAGAAAATCCATGTCTCAAAAAAACAACCCAAAAAAAAAGTATACTACCCCAATAACCATCCATCTATAGTTATTTTTATTGAACTAATACCATTAACTTATTCTCTACAACCAATCATCTTTCATGTAGGAAAAAAAAGTAACTTATTATACACATAAAATAATTCTCTCTCTCTCTCTCTCTCTCTCTCTCTCTCTCTCTCTCTCTCTCTCCACACACACACACACACACACACACACACACACACACACACACACACACACACACTCACCTCTGCCTGCACACAAAATTAAAACACACACCTTGACTTGATGCCACTCTAAACCAGCATAGAAGGGCTGGGAATGTAGTTCAGTGGTGAAGTGTTTACCTAGCACACATAAGGCTCTGGATTCAAGGTCCAGCACTACACTGAAAAGCAGAATTAAGTAAAAAATGTATCCACTCAATGCCTTTCAGTTTAATTGAAAGAAGAAAAGAAAGGGGATGGGAGATAAGTTAAACTAGGATTCATATTACTGTAATCCACAGCAACATTTAACTCTTTACTCACCCTCAAAATAATCATTCAACTAAAAGGCTGCAATTTCCTCCTCCTTTTTTTGTGTATTTATTTACTTATTTTTAATTTCTAAGACAACCTCAAATAGCCCCACATTACTTTTGAAATGCTATGTAGCTGAAGCTAGCCTTGAACTGTTCCTCTTGTCTCAACTTCCCAAGAGCTGCAATTATAGACGTGAGAAAATATATACACACATATTTTTAAGTTGTTCTAAATTTATTTTATGTGTATTGTGTACCACGCATTACCTTGTACCCATGGAAGTAAGAAGAGGTCATCAGCCGGGACTTCCAATCATTAAGGCAACCAGATAGCCCAGGCTGACATTTGAATTTCTTTTTTTTTTTCTTTCTTCCTTTTTTTTTTTTTTTTTTTTTTTAAGAGTTATTTATTATGTATACAGTGTTCTATCTGTATTTGTCCCTGCAAGCCAGAAGAGGGCACCAGATCTCATTTTAGATGGTTATGAGTCACCGTGTGGTTGCTGGGAATTGAACTCGGAACCTCTGGAAGAGCAGTCAGTGCTTTTAACTTCTGAGCCACCTCACCAGCCCTACATTCGAATTTCTGATCTTTCTATTTCCACCTCCAAAATTCTGGGATTACAGGTGTGTGTCACCGCTCCTGACCTTTCATTCTCTTAAAAATTCCAGAAGTCATTTACTATAATAGTATTGTCAGAGGCAGTCATAATTGTTTGCCCAGGAAAGTACACTGATAGCGATTAGAACAAGCTCAAAGGGAATGTCTGTAACAGTCACTTACATATTAGAGCATTTGAGGCATTATCAGGAGTGCCTGCCCTCTGTTTAAAAGGCTCCTCTCTGAATTGTTCACATAGACACACAGACCTTTTTCTTTCCCTGGCAATCCCTTTTACAGGTAGATGACCCCAAACAACACTTGTGCCAGGCACATACCTTGAAAGCACCCCAAACTCAGCATGTATAAAACTAAGCTCATCTCAGCCTTCCTGTGTCCTTGTGTCTTATAAATTATATCAATCACACAAAATAATATCTACTTTTTCCCTTACCATCACTCCCTCTTTTAAGAACAACCTAGCCTGAAAGAGAGACCTGAAAGATAATCACTGTATCTCTCAAGCACCACACGTTATCTGCCATGTCTCCATTACCACTGCCTCTGACCTACACCAACAGTTTCCATCAGCTGCCCATGACTTCTCACATCCAGTGTTAAACACCTACCCCAAACAATACAAACAATCCCACTGTGCCTACCAGAGGATCCGGGATTTTCAGAATTTGAAGATCCCTCCATCCACTGATCTTGGAAGTATCTAAAGTCAACTGACTTTCAAGACTATTCTGTTCTGGCTCCAATCTATAAGTCTATAACGAAAACCTGTTGCATTCCATTGCTCATGGGTGAATGTTCAAAATTCTAAATCCACTCCCTACCTCTACTTGGCATGGCACAACCCTCTCTCAGTCTTGCTCTCTCTGCTCCAGTCACTCCCTCTAATCTGTCATGATACCACTCATTCCCCATCTTGGCCCTTCAACATCAGGGCTCAGGAACATCTCAACAGAAAGATGAATCTTAGTCTCAGTTTGAATCATGTTAACTTCTGCTCCTATGTTTCACCTCCACAGTAATGCAAAATTACAACAGATTGGTTACTTAAAAGGTAAAGAACTTTTAAGAATCATTTATTCCAGCCAAGTGGTGGTGGTGGCATATATCTTTAATACCAATACTCATGAAGCAGAGGCCAGCCTAGTCTACAGAACGAGTTCCAGGACAGCTGGAGTACACAGAGAAACCCTGTCTCAGTGAGGAAAAAAGAATTATTTAATTTTTATTTTGTGTATAAGTGTTTTGCCTGCATGTGTGCCTGGTGCACTTGGAGGTCAGAAGGTGTCATTATATTCCCTGAATTAGAGTTACAAATGGTCATGAGCCACCATGTGAACGCTGGGAACCAAACCCAGGTCCTCTGCAAGAGCAACAAGTACTCTTAACCACTGAGCCATCTCTCCAGCTCCATTATGGTATTTTTATTCCCAAGTCCCACAAGAACAAAATTAGATCTGTCATGTTTGCCATTATATCTCACAGCCTAAATCAGAAGCACTTACTTATCAATATGTGCAGATGTACAAGATTCATAAATAATAATATCCTAAACTTTAAGACTAGCCCACAAAACACTGGTCCCAAAGTTACTTGGTTTCTCCAATCATAAAACTTAAGAGCTCATCTTGTCACTATTCTCTGAGTCCCCTAGAAGATCTAACATTATCAATAATGTTAACATTCCAAACTTCTCCTTCACAATTCTCTTCTACAGGGACACCTGCAAAACTCCATCTTCTGGGCTCCAGCACTTTGTCTGCATCTTTCTTTCTATCTGGAAATCTTTTTCCCAGCTGCATATCTGCAAATCCTACTTAACCTCAAATGCTCACATTCAATGCCAATTCCTCCTCCAGTCACACACTCTCTAACATCTTCATTCCCAGAGGTGCTTCCTGTGCCCCTTTCAGGTCTCAGATCATACAGCACTCAAATGAGTGGCTTCTAGTGTCCCTAGCCAGCCAGAATCCTGTAAGACCACCTGTTAGTATTTTTGTTGATAGCTATCTGAAATTATCTTGGTTGTTTCTTTTTGCCTGTCATCCCTCATCAGAACACAAGATCAATTGGAGCAAGAACCCAATTTGTCATGTTCACCACATTTCCTCACTCTCCCATATCAAATGAGGAAGAGTCACAAATACCTGCCAAAGTTATGGATGACCCGTAGTTCTTATAACTTGAGATCCTGTATTCATAAACTTCCCCATGCTGTATTCCTGAGTTCTTGTGGACAACACACAACTTTGGCTAATCTATCTATTTGTACGTATTATCAAGAAATCTTTTCAAAACTGAAGCAAGTAACAGATAAATGCTAATTATTTAATAAGTGATCTCTCCTAGAAATTCTGCCTCAAACTAGCATAAGTGCATGCTATGGAGACTCCTCTCTAAACAGCCCATTCAAATACGCCACCAACAGTGGGGACCCAAAAACTAGTTTCTTCACTTTGCCGTCAACGACAATCACTCCTACTTCTATCCTAAAATCTCACACTCCATCCCTACCTTCTGTTTCCATCCAACATGTCACTTCCACAGCTGTGCTTCAAGGTACTGACATCGCCAGTCTCTTGGGATGACCAAAGGACTGGCTCACTCACCTTTTCCTTTATACCTCCTTTATCCTAAATAGAACCTTTTTCAGGGCCGGCTTTTACACTCTTCAGGACCCAAATCTAAGCCACAGCAACAAATGCCTCTAGTGTTCCCATTCCTTCTCAGCCTTCCACCACATGAAGACCCCAAGGCCACAAATGAACATCGCTGCCAGGAGGCAAGCGACCATCAAACAGTGGGGCGAGCCCTTTCCTACCGATTTCATGTCCCTCACCTGCCTCGGGCCTGGAACGTCGGGCTGGGCCTGCACCCCCAACACCCGCACTCACCTGAAGCGGCCCCCGCAGTGCTGGCATTGCTCGCCCACCCAGCCCGCGGGGCAGACGCACTGGCCAGTGCCAGGGTTGCAGCGGCCGCCGTTGACACACGGCCGGTCACATTCCTTGGCCTCCGCTGCGGCCGAGCCTGACACCGCCGCCGACACCGCCGCGGCCTCGGCCTCCCGGGGCAGCGGCAGCAGCAGTAGCGAAAAGAGCAGCGGTAGCAGCAGCGGCGGGGGCAGCGCCCGCGACAGCACCCACGGGAGGCACAATCCGGCGCGCGGCCCCGGCCTCCAGGCCCCAGTTGCGCCGCAGAGTCGGCGCTGCTCGACCTTCCTGCCCGCGGGCGCTGCTGTCGCCGCCGCGCTCCCCCTCAGCAGCGCCTCAGTCGCCGCCGCCGCCGCCGCCGCCGCCACCATCTTCCTGGGGCTGAGCCGGCGCCCAGCGAACACATACACACCCCGCACGCCGGCTCCGCTTCGCCTGGCCGTGCTGGGCGGGGCCGGGCGACGGTGGCCCGACCGGTCCATACCCAGGGCGGAGCTCGGGCTACGCGGCGGGCGGGGGCGGGGCTGGTGTGCCCGGTGGGCGGGGCCGGGGCTGGTGTGCCCGGTGGGCGGGGCCAGGGCCTTGGTCCTCTTGCTTGCGGTATGGCACAGCTGGCTGGGTAGCAGGTTCTTGACGCGGTCGAACTCCTCCCTGCGGCGGAGGCTCTTTGCTTTTCACGATGCTCCACCGCGAGAGAGCCAGTGCCTCCCTATGGCAACTGCCTGGCTCTGCTAGACAAACTGTGGTGTTACTCTTTGGACGCCTCCTGCCCATCAGCTTGTTGCCCCCAACATCTTGATGACAAACAGGGCTAAACAGGCTGTCTAATGGTGTGGTGTGGTGCTAGCTGCGACCCTGAAAAAGTAGTACTGCATTCGAGTTTCTAAAATAGGAATAACGAAATGGCACGTGTGTTAAGAACTTGGCATTTGAATAAATGTGTAACAGACAGAATGAATGCACACACATCCAGACCTCCCTGGATAGCAAATTGAACCAGTGTCAGACCAGGTCTACATACACCATTAATTACACGGGAAAAGTTTGAAGTTGTTTTGTACCCCACGGCACATCCATATTCTCTGAAGAAAGAACAGCCCAGAAATACTTGGAGTACTTTTGGCTTGCACCTCAGCTCCAGAGCCCTTCTTCAGCTAACTTCAGTGCCTCTCCCTCTCCTCCCGATGACATACGTTTCCCAATAGCATAACCTTGTATGGCCCTCTACCCTGGAGTCTACACTGAACCCTTGACTCCACTGAGCCAGTAGAAAAATGGTGAAGAGATCAGGTGTCAGTTCCAGCTCTAACCTTAACTTTTTGTTGTTGATTGTTTGTGAGGTTTTTGTTTTTTGTTTTTCTGAGATAATCCTGCTCTTCCACCTTGGAAAGATTCATGCAGAAGCCACATGGAGAGGAAGGGCCCCAGGCACATGAACCTGATGAGCCCTTCCTAACTGGAAGGTCAGTCATTGTGCAAAGGAGCCATCTGGATTGTTTTAGCTATCTGGGTTGCTTCACTGTATTAGTCAGGGTTCTCTTAAAGGAACAGAACTGGTAGAGAATGAAAACATATACATACATGCATGCATACATACATACATACATACATACATACATACATACATACATACGAGATGTGTTAGGTTGGCACACAGGATGCAGTCCAAAATACTCCAACAATGGCTGTCTCACACTAGAAAGGATGAGAGTCTGGTAGTTGTTCGATCTATAAGGCTGGACTCAGCAGTCCCAATTCGGTACTGGAGTCCCAGAGGATTCCTTGAAAGCTGCTGATATTCAGTCTGCACTGGGATTCTAAAGAAGTCAGTTCTAACATTGTTGAGTTAATGATGCAGAAACAGGATAGATGAGCTTGCCGCCAAGAGTAAGGACAAGAAGGCAAAAAGCAAAGTTTCCCTCTTTTATGTCCTGTTATCTCAGCTTCCTTGAGAAAGTGCTGCCCAGACTTGGGGTTAGCCTTCTGCTTCAGATAATCTGATTAAGACAATTCTTCAAGGCTGGGCAGTGGTGGTGAACACCTTTAATCCCAGAACTCTCTGTGAGTTCAAGGCTAGCCTTGTCTACAGAGCAAGTTCCAGGATAGTCAGGACTACACAGAGAACCCTTGTCTTCAAAAACAATAAATAAATAAATTAGGAATGTCTTTCCTATTATGACTAATCTAGTGATAAACCCATTGCTGTTTTAATCCTGCTTTGAAAGAGGTTAGTCAAAACTTTGCCTCATAACTCTTGGACTGTGCAGATACTTCAGAGTTTGGGCATCTGGTTCTTGGAAACAAAGTTTGAATGCACCAATTGAACCTCTCTGATTATCCTGAGAGTACAGAATTCTAAGATTCTAGAGCATATTCCCATACCTGTACCAGTATCAAGCTCAGCTCCCGACCTTCCTCGCTCTGCATCCTTTGCAAGCCTGGAGGAGCTGAACCACACAAGAGCTCTCCAAAAGATCTAAACACTGGATTCTAGTTTTCAAGTTTATTCACCCCCCCCCAACCCCCTTTGCAGTGTCCTACAGTGAGGCTGTTTGGGAACAGTTAGAAGGTGTAGCCTTGTTGGATGATATGTGTCACTGGGGGATTGGACGCTGAAGTTCCAAAAGCCCATGCCAGGTCCAGTCTCATCTCTCTCTGCCTCTGCCTGTGGATAAGGATGTTAAGTGCTTAGATACTGCTCCAATGCCATGTCTGCCTGCCTGCCACCACACTTCCATACTTCCTGCCATGATGATAATGGACTCACCCTCTGAAACTGTAATTAAGTTCCAGTTAAATGCTTTCTTCTATAAGTTGCCATGGTCATAATGTTTCTTCACAGCATAGGACAGTAACTAAGACAGGGCCTTCTCATTCAAACCACCACATGATCTGTGAGCAGTGCTTACATAGATGAGTTAATTATTGCCTCTGCCTCCTGGGCTCTTCTCTCCTGACACTGCATTAGGTTCCAGGAGAGCAGGTTGTTGTATAGTAAATTCAGCTTCCTTGGGTTTCTCTTGCTTCTCTCTGCATAAACTCATTTGCCTGCTTCTCACCACTGTGTGATGAAACACCACAAGGCTCTCACTTTATCATACATAGTCTTAGGCATCCCCAGATGCCAAAAATCAACCTTTTCCTTATACTTTTCCAATTTCAAATATTGTTAATAGCAACAGAAAATGGACTAAGACAGTTTCTCTAAAACTGGAGCCTGAAGCATCATTTGCAGAAATGGTTTCTTAGGAGAAAACTATCATAAGAAGCACAGTGAAGGAAGAAAGGGATCTCAGCAAAGTCGTGGTCTTATTGAAGCTGATCCCACAGAGAACCTAGGAATATGAATTATACCAGAGTTAAATCTACTTTGAAGTAATCGAGGGACAGCCCACCCCTAGCTCATTAAGCAGACAGCACTAACAATAAGAAGGAACCATTTAAGAAAATTTGGTAGGAGTGCTAATAATATAGTTGTTGTATGTCTACTGTGTACAACACCTACTGTGTAGCAAGGCTTAATTGTTGCCCTAGTTAGAGCTCTTTGATTGGCAATATGGCTTTTTCCAAGCATCACCAGACCTCTTTAGGCACTATTTAAAGCATCAATAGTCTTTAGTATTCCAACCATCACCTTATATTTTAGTGTATGTGAGACTAGCTGATTCTCTGACTATACATGTCATGATTTTACCCAACAGCTAACCAGTAGGTGCTATGTGGCCTGTGAAAGAGACTGATCCTAAAAGCTTAAAGAAGCACTCTGGGAGGGTCCTAGATAGTAATGAGACTCTATTGGGAGCTCCATTGGGTATCCCATATGAAGAAGGAATGAGTCCATTTATAGATGTAAGGTACTGGCTAGTGCTCAGCAGACTCTAAAGAAACATTTTCAAAAGACCTTAATCTGTGAACATAGGGTCAGCCTCTGAGCTGTTGGCAGAGCTCTCACTATATTCCAAAAGTAAGCCCTCCAAGTACTGGAAATGGCCTTTAGATATATTCAAGGGCTCACCGGGTTTTAAGATCATCAATTTAAAGTCAGAGCATTTGAAATCTCCTTCTTTGTGTATTCGTTTGTTTTGTGATGCTAGGGACTAAACCCAGGATCTGGAGTATGCTGCACAAGCACCCTGCCATTGAGGTACAGCCCAAGCCCAGAGTTGAAATTTCTATTGGGTGAGCTAGACTCATGCCCCTCCTCCAAACTTCTACAATAGAGAACAAGAGATTTCTCCTACATATAGAAAAGACAGCAATATATATTGTTAAAAGAGAGGTAGTTATACTAAGTATGTCTGTAAAGTTGAACATAATATTGGAAGTCCCTAGTTTTTCTATCATCTTGGTACCCTGCAGGTGTCTAGACAGGAAAGAAAACTAACGAGATGAAAATGAAAACAGATCAGATTGACTTCACCAGCCTGGATCAAGACTTCAGGGAGTCTGATGGCAGTTTATTCTCAACAAATTTAAACACGGTATAATTTGGAGAAAAAAAAAAAAAACATTCCCTGGTGTAATACAGTCCCTGATGCACAAAGAGGCATAATTACATCAAAACTCAACTCTGGGTATGTGTCATTTCCTCCAAGAAGATGGCTTCTAGAGATAGGCTACCTGTACTAGCTTAAGGGCCTAGGGAAAGCACTGACTTGCTTTTAGTCACACAGATAGGGCAGAGGTCATTTGAGCTATAAGCCATCTCTGGTCCTGGTTGTGGGAGCTTAGGGAGCCTCTGGCTACAAGGCTCATTCAGCTGACTAGCCACCTCCTATCCTGGTTGTAGGAGCTTGATATGGCCTGGCCCAACAGATAACTCAGATCATCAGGCTGATAATCACCTCCAATTCCCTGCTTTCTGGGTGGAAGAATAGGTTTTACATGTTCCTCATTGGAAAAACAATCCTGTGTGCTTAATTAACATTCCTGGTTTCTCTGGAGACCTGTGGAGCAAGGACCTTCGTGCTGTGCTCCCAACACCTGTGGGGACTTTGCTGGCTATGAGAAAGGTCTTCAGAACCAAAGAGAAAACATAGCTCTTCTTAAAATGAAGGAGTTTTTGCTCAAGAGGAACCTGAATTCTACTTAGATGAGATGTGCATATGTTAAAGCAAAAAGAAGATGAAGAAAGAGGAAAAAATAGGAAGAACACATGAACTCAGTGACTCCTGGATGGGGAACCAAACAAAATGAGTCATCTGGGGACAGGAAATTCAGGCCTGTGGATATTTTGAATGAGAATGGCCCCCATAGGCTCAGACATTTGGATGTTTGGTTCAGTTGGTAGAGTATTTAAGAAGGATTAAGAGGTGAGGCCTTGTTGAAGGAAGTGTGTCACTGGAGGTGGAGCTGGCCTGGTCTCTGTCTCTGCCTGCAACTTTCAGGTTAGATGTGAGCCCTTAGATATGACTCCAGCACCGTGCCTTCCTGCCTGCTGCCTTGCTCCTACCATGATGTTCAAGGACTAACCCTCTGAAAATGCTTCACATAATCTGATTAAGACAATTCTTCAAAGCTGGACAGTGGTGGCGAACACCTTTAATCCCAGCACTCGGGAGGCAGAGGCAGGAGGATCTCTGTGAAGCCAGCCTAGTCTACAGAACAAAAGCTCCAAAGCAATACAGAGAAACCCTATCTTGAAAAACAAAACAAAACAAAACAAAACAAAACAAAACAAAACAAAACAAAACCTTTTTTTTCTAAGTTACTTAGTCATGGTGTTCCTTCACAGCAAGAGAACAGTAACCCCTAACCTGCAAAGGCTATTAGACACACAATCCATGTGATCCTTGGACAGGAGCCCGCTAAAATATTTTATTTATTTTATTTACAGATAATCTATACAGTATGCTTTTAAAATCCTGTACTACAGTATAGCATAAATACAGCAAAATAAAGCTCTCATACAATACAACCATGAAAATCCCCCAAATACACATGCCCAAATAACCAAAACTCAGATAAGGAATCAGGACATTATCAGGATCCATCCAACCTGCTCCCTGTTACTACCTCACAAGGGACCCACTCTTCTAACTTCCTACAGTATAGATTCACTTTACTGTGTTGTTGTTTTTACTCTATATAAACAAAATTCTACAGAATGCATTTTATGTCTTGTTTCCCTCAGCATTATATTTGTGATAGTCAGCCATTTTCTTTTATATAGGAGGTCAATTATTTTCCTCATCATATTCCTTTGTATGAGAATTTTATGATTAATTGTCATTCTCTTGCTGATAGACAGTTGGGAGGTTTCTAGTTTGAGTCTGGGAACTTGAGTGCATTTAGTTTTTGCTTTTTCAAGACAAGGTCTAACTCTGTGACACAGGCTGTCCTCAAACTTGTGGTGATCCACTTTCTCAGCCTCCTAAGTTCTAGGTTAGAGACCTGAGCCCCTATTACAAAACTCTGTCTTTATCTGGGTATACATGCCTTTAATCCCAGCACTCGGGAGGCAGAGGCAGGTGGATCTCTGTGAGTTCGAGGCTTTGTGTTTGAGATAGAGTCTCTATGTAGCCCTGGCACTACAGGAACTGATGTATGCCAGGCTGGCCTTGAACTCACAGAGATCCGCCTACCTCTGCCTCCTGAGTGGAATTAAGTGCATGTGCCACCATGCCCATCAGGTATGCATTTCTAATGAGTCTATGCTAGAGGTATACTGATAAACTAACCAGCAACTCACTTGGGAAGAAAAGCCCACATGCATAGCATTAGTTGATTTCTGTTGTGCAGTATTCCCACCAGGACATATTTCAAGCTACCAACATGTCACTAAACGCAGAATTGAGAATCAAGACATGGGCTCTGTTCACTTCAGCCTGTGGGAACCAGTTCCAGCACAGGGTATCCTTGGCAGTCTATTCAGAAACAGATGTCAGAAAGAGAATCAGAAGGCAAGAGACTTACGGGGAGGAGGGAGAGTGGATGTCTGCAAAAGATAAAGGGGAAGGAAGCCAGAAAAGGCAAAGAGATGAATCAGCCTGGAATGAAGCCCTGATGGCTGTGAAGGGATGGGAGAAGGGGGACCAGTTAAGAGGTATCTGTTACCTAGGTACAGTCTGAGAAAACACTTGCTGAGCCAGTGGGCAGTCCTGGAGCTGGTTTGCCAGTTGGAGTAGTCCTGAATCTCGGGGATCAGCCTGCAGTAACACAGTCCAGTAAGGAAGCAAGTCAGTTACACTCCCCAGGTCAACCTGAGCAGTGCACTTGCCACCTCTGCAGTTCCTACCCATCCTGTCTCAATGCAAATAGGAAATTTCTCCTCAGGCACTGGTCAGCATCTCCTCTACACACCCTGCTTTTTATAAGTCAGTGCATAACCATGGCTTGGCTGACTTAGCCGGAGGCTGAAATGGCTGTATTAAATGGAACGGGTGTTGGGTTTCTTGAGCAAAAATCCAGTAGAAAAGAGAGGGGCTCAAGAGGAAGGCACTGGATTTCTTCCTGATAAGTCAAATGAGTGTTCTAATCACTAATGAAAAAAAAATAGTAGTTGATCATGCTACAGACTGTGGTGTTAACTACAGGCTATGTTCTGAGAAATGTGCCGTTAATATGATGTTGTCGCTGTGCAAACATCATGCACAGTACTTAGCTAACTGAAATGGCAACACCATCACTGAAGTGATAAAAATCTGTGGGTCCACTTGAAGGGACCAGACCCTCACCCAGCCCCCTGATTTAGCAGCTATGGCAAGCTGCAGAAAACACCCAGCAAGATGTAGGCCTCTGACTCAGCACATGCCTGACCTTGCCAGATCTGCCCCAGTCACTAGAAGGTCAAATACTCTCCACTTGGCAAGGAACCAATAAGAAGTTAGCTGCAGGCTCTGGCCTTGCTTTATGGTAAAAGTGGCATAACAGTGACCGCAGAGCATAGCAACCGCCCTGGGAGGGCCTATAGGCCATAACAACTAGTTGACCAATCAACACAGGACAAGTCACACAAGCATGGAAGTACACCAATCCTAAGACTGTTGCATACCCCTAGACACTCCCCTTGCTCACTCCAATAAATTTCCTGCTTCTAATGCCAACTGCTGTGTTAGATAGACGAGGGAACCGAGTTAAGACAGGTTAAATCATTAAACAATAAAAGAACCTTTGCTTTTGCATCCAAATGGGTCTCTTGGTGATTTGGGGGTTCAGAATTTGGGTACAACTCATTGTGGTGTGTGATAGATGTGTCTGAGTGAGTGTGAGACTGTTCTGTAAGAAGAGAATAGAAAAATCAAGCCAACTGGTCAGAAATAGAAGCTGGAATCACGTCTCAGTCTTTTTGGTTAAGATCAACTACAGAAATAGAAGTTTGAAGAGGTCACATATTCCAAGTTAAAGTAGTTATGGATCTAAATATTTGTGCTGCTTTCTCAAAAACAGTCCATAAATTCTTTGATGCCCCCTTTAAACATTAAAGAGCTTTGCACATCAGGCTGCAGTGAGATTAGGAGTACCATGGTTGGGAAGCCATGTGCATTAGCAGTGGTCTTGCATGTGCACAGTCCTTCACAAGGCCCAGGCCATGGTCCTGAAATCATAAATCTTCTTTATAGCCCTGGGTCTCCTAGGGTTCCCTATCTGTTGCTATCCAGCAGATTTCCCTGTGGGTTAGGTAGCAGCTCCCGCCTCTTCTGTTCCCTGGAGCAAATCCTACTTTCCAGACTGGCTACACACTTGGCACAACTTGTATAACATCCAGTTCCCCCACCAGGAGGTCACACCATTTTCCTCCACCCCCACTGCTACCACAATGCCATTTATTATATACTTGGATTTGTGAATCCAAGTATATAATAGCGCAGGCATTTAATCCCACATCTCAGGAGGCAGAGAAAGGCAGATATCTGTGATCTATATAAAAACTTCCAGGCCAGACAAGGCTACAGAGTGAGACCCTGGGGAGGGAGAAGGTTAGGGATCAGGTAGAGTTTAGCTATGAACCCAGGTGATCAACATCCTAGTCTCCAGTGGCTGAACAATGACTAGCCAGAGTTGACATACACAAACATAGCCCCCAGAATCAGAATGATTCAGAATAGAGATGGCATGTGTGTTGAGCTTATGCAGATTTTAAATCATTCTTATTCTTTGGCAACTAGCTGCCTTTGCTTATTTTATATTCTTTTTGTATTATGATCTTACTTTGTTGTCCAGGCTGGCCTTGAACTCCTGAGCTTAAGTGGCCATCCTGGTTTAGGCTTCTGAGCACTGGTATTACAGATATGTGCTACCATGTCTTTTTGTTTGTTTCTTTCTTTTAGAGACAGGGTTTCTCTGCATTGTTTTGGATCCTGTCTTGGAAATCACTCTATAGACCAGGCTGGCCTTGAACTCACAGAGATCCACCTGCCTCTGCCTCTGCCTCTGCCTCTGCCTCTGCCTCTGCCTCTGCCTCTGCCTCTGCCTCTGCCTCTGCCTCTGCCTCTGCCTCTGCCTCTGCCTCTGCCTCTGCCTCTGCCTCTGCCTCTGCCTCTGCCTCTGCCTCTGCCTCCGGAGTGCTGGAATTGGTGTAAGCCAACAACGTCCAGTCTACCATGTCATTTTATATGGGAGATTTGTGAATCCAAATAGTTTGATGTCTGAGGACTACTAATCACCTATAAACCCCCAAACTCCAGCTCCCTCTCCTTCTGAGTCCCATACCATTTCCCAGAGGTTGTCTCCTGGATTTAAGGTACAGTTGTTTACAAGAGTGACTGGTTGATGTTGTACCCTGTAGTAACTGGCTTCCCTTCCCATCTCATTTCCTTGACATACTAACTGCTCCCTGGAATCATACACAGCACATGCTATACTTGAATCCGTGCCTCTGGACTCTTTTCTGGGAGACCCTATACTAATTAATTCAAATCTGTCTGGCTTCTGTGCCCGCATGGGTAAAACTTGAATCCTGATGACTTTGGGAATTTTCCAGAAGAGAAAAATGTACATAGAAAGACAGAACAGACTACAGACACATTTCCAAGCTGCCCAAACCCTAGACCAGCTCATAGACCTTGTCTTCTTTCTTTCAGTCCTCGTTGAATCTTGTTTACAAGATTGGCACCTTCAGCCTTTTATTTATTTTATTTTATTTTTATTTTGAGATTGTAAATCATTTCCCCCTTCCCTTTCCCACCTGTTATATTCAACTGTGCCCTAATTGCAGGTGGGTTCTGGGAAGGACAAGACTATCCAGGCCTGGGAAGACTAGAGGAGGAAGGCTGCATTAGCTTCAGGGAGGCCCTCGTCTGTTCTAAGTAAAGGTTTTTCAGGTGCAGTTTAGGGGCGGGGTGGAGGTGGGGGGGACATGAACATCCCTGTAACTAACCTCCCATCTATGCTCTGCAAGGAAGCCTAATAAGTTTATTGTTTCCCCAGAGTGAACTTTTGTAGAATCATGCCTCCATTTGTTGTTGGGACCTTAGGAAAAGGGGTAGATGTTGATTACCTCTCCCCCAGGACGGAACTTAACAATATGGCAAATGCCTCTTTTCTCAGTATTCTAGAAGTAGACATAGGAGGATCAGAAAGTTCAGGGTCATCTTCCACTAATATTAGGTTGGAAGCTATCCTGGGCTGTATGAAACCTGTTCAGCTAGAATCTTCAGTTCACTCATGCTTTATCTGGAAAGCCCCATTCCTCTCTCTCCAAACCCCACCCTCACAGAGAATCTCCAACAGAGAAAAGCTGCCAAAAGCCCAGTTCCACATTCTTGGCTCCTCCCCTGAAGTTGCCAGTGACCCAAATCCCCAATCCAAGTGTTAGAATTGGGCACAAAGCCAGATTGTAGAGGACACGTCATCATTCTTCGCCTTCAGGTGCTTAAACCCCCTGCTTTAATTCTGTGTGTGACTTGTCCTGCCTCAATCCCTGAGCTCACCTGAGACTGAAGAGCTCACCCAAGAGTTGCTTTGCTCAAAATAATTCTGTTCTTTTACTTTTTCAGCTCAGCTTGATCTGACTTAACTGCATCAGGGGAGAAACCTACTACTGAAGTACAGAAAACTCTGTCACAAAATTTGTTTAAAAATGAGGCTGGAGATAGGTTCAGTGGTTAAGAGCACTGGCTACTCTTGCAGAGGACCCAGTTTTGGTTCCTAGAATCTACAACCATTTGTAACTGGAGTTACAGGGGATCTAGTGCCCTTTTCTAGGTCTCCATGGGCATAGTGTTTGCAAATGAGGCATAGACATACATTTAAACAGACAGACTCTTGTACTATTGCCTGGTTTAGCCCTGAAACCCTAAGGTCAGTTGCCCTTCTTGCCTGAGAAACCTGAGTGGCTGGAACTACAGGAATGTACACCATGCCCTGCTTCTAGTTAATCCATCTTTTATTGGCTTATTGGTTATTTGGATGTCTCTTCTGTGTATTGTACACTCATATCACTGACTCATTTTCCTATTGGGTTATGTTTTCTTATTGATTTTAGTAGTTACTTATATATTCAGGTACTATTTTTTCTTCATTACATATGGAGACAATATAACTTTTCAGACTGAGGTTCATCATGTAATAAATAGTTTTAAAATGAAAGTTTTTATAATCTCTTGTTTTTTGTTCCTTGTTTAAGAATTCCTTTTTTGGTAGGTGTAGTAGCACAGGCCTTTAATCCTAGCTCTCTGCAGGCAGCCACAAGACAATCTCTATTAGAGGCCAGTACATTCTACATAGCCAGTTTCAGCCAGAGCTGCCTGGTGAGATCATATTCCAAGGGAAAAGAAGAAAAGAGAAGGTGTACAATTTAAGCAATAAACTCAGATACTTAGAAACCTATATAAGAGGGTCAATTGCAATTTCAAGACCAGCCTGGGTAATATAGTGGGATCCTATCTCAAGAAAGGAGGCAGGGAGGGAGCTGAAGAGATGATTTAGAGGCTAAAAGTATGTACTGGCTTGTAGAAGACCCAAGCTTGGGTCCCTGAATCCATGCCTAACAGCTCAAAGCTACCTTTAACTCCAGCTCCAAGGGATCAAATGTCTTTGTCAGAACTCCACAGACACACACACAGAGACATTACAAATACACATAATTTAAAAAATAAAAAGTAAGGTGGGTGGTGATGGCACCTTCCATTAGTCCCAGCATTCCAGCATTTGGGAGGTAGAGGCAGGCGGATCTCTGTGAGTTCTAGGCCAGCCTGGTCTATAGAGCTAGTTTCAGGGCAGCCAGAGCTGTTACAAAGAGAAAGCCTGTCTTGAAAAACCAAATAATAATAATAGTGATACAAAATAAATCTTTTAAAATGAGGGGTTTGTGATTCAATGGTAACATGTGTCAAGCCCTAAAGTCAATCCCTGGCACTGCAAAACACAAAGTCCCAGAGAAGACTTCCTTCCCTGTAATGAGGCATAAAATATGGTAATCTACTAGGTATTCTAAACTTTAACATACCTGGAAATTATTTAGGTAATTATGCAATATAGGAATCCAATATTCAATTTCTGGTTTGGTTTTGGTTTTTGCTTTGTTTTTGTTTTTTTGTTTTGTTTTGTTTTTTTGTTTTCTGTTATTTTGTTTTGTTTTTCAAGACAGGGTTTCCTCTGTGTAACAGTCCTGGCTGTCGTGAAACTATAAAGAAGACCGTGAGAAAACCAAAGGGATCTTAAGAAGGGGAAAAACACTGGGGGTGGGGATAAGCAATAGAATATATGTGATATGAAAGTAGAAAACCATGGGGAAGAAGGGAATGAGCAGGAAAGCAGGAGGATGTGGGAAAAGAGTAGGAAAAGATCTGTAGTGAGATATTCACCTTGTCCGCACCTGAGGCTTAGACCACGTCCATTGGGGGGGTGGAGACAAGGCCAGACCTGACCTGGGAGAAAAGGCTGAGGAAGGGTGGGCGTGTTATTTGGGGCTGGCGAGGCTGTGGGACCAGACCGACAGCGGGCTAGCTGGCGGAAAAGATACACGCTACAAAGATCAACAAGAATTATGCTTATAGCTGGGCATTGGTGGCGCACGCCTTTAATCTCAGCACTCGGGAGGCAGAGGCAGGCAGATCTCTGTGAGTTTGAGGCCAGCCTGGTCTACAAGAGCTATAGGACAGCTCCAAAGCCACAGAGAAACCCTGTCTCGAAAAACCAAAAAAAAAAAAAAAAAAAAAAAAAGAATTATGTTTATAAATGCCATAATGAGGAGGATGGACAACGGTGGTGCCCACCTTCCCACTCAGGAGGGAAAAGCAGGCAGATCTCTGAGTCTACAGAGTGAGTTCCAGGACAGCCAGGTTTACACAGAGAAACCCTGTCTAACAAATAAATAAAGTGTTTATCTTCAATGGAAAGAAACTTGAGCCCGGCAGTGGTGGTGGCACACACCTTGAATCCCGGCATTCAGGAGGCAGAGATAGGTGGATCTCTGAGTTTGAGGCCAGCCTGTTTTACAGAGTGAATTCCAGGACAGTCAGGGCTACACAGAGAAATCCTGTCTTGAAAAGACAAAAGAAAAAGTATTCAATTTGGTTGAGACGCAGGTAGTCTACTTGTATTCTCCTTCCCTCCTGCATTCTGTTCTTCCTAGGGCAAACTTACACCTACCTGCCACTGCCACCAGCCTCAGCCTTTCCTCCTAGCCCACCTCCATCCCCTTGAGACTAAGCCTTATGATACACACCCAGAGTCCCTCTAGTTCTTCCCCCATGGCCTCCTAGGCTGTGACACCCTGCTGACTTGCAGAACTGCACTCTACCAGGGAAATCATAGTCCCCACATTTATCTGGGGTACAAGTATGCTATCTGTGCCCTCCTCTTTCTCCTCATCCTCTTCCATTCTGGTCTTTCAACAATATCCCTAGCCTGGCCTCAGCTGCATGCCTTAACTCCTTCCACTAGCTCATCTCCATTCCCTTCACACTCACCTCCACCCATGGCCAGACTCTGGGTACTCCTAGTTCTGTCTCTGCCAATATTTGTGAGCCAGACTCCAAGTTCTGCTTAAGAGACACCAGAGTCTTGTAGTTGATGTTTGTGACTCTTTACTCTTTTGGTGGGCCTGCCACCCAGCTCCCAAATAAATACCCTGCTTGTTCTTACTTATGAATGCCTGGCCTTAGCTTGACTTGTTTCTAGCCAGTTTTTCTTAACAAATTATCCTGTCTACCCTTTGCCTTTGGGCGTTTATCTTTCTCTATTCTGTATACATTTCTTTAGTTCTTACTCTGTGGCTGGCTGTGTAGATACGTGGCTGACCCCTGGAGTCTTCCTCTCCTCTTTTTCCCATTCCTTGATCTCTCTTCCCAGATTTCTCCTCCTATTTATTCTCTCTGTCTGCCAGCCCCACCTATCCTTTCTCCTTCCTAGCTATTGACTGTTTAGCTCTTTATTAGAACAATCAGGTATCTTAGGCAGGAAATGTAACACAGCTTCACAGAGTTAAACAAATTCAACATAATAGAATGCAATACATCTTTGCATCATTAAACAAATATTTCACAGCATAAATGAATGTAATACATCTTAAACTAATATTTCACAACAGACTCTCATTAAGAGACATCCAGACACCTACACCCCATCAGCAAGCCTATCACCCACCTACCTGCTGCACCCATCAGGGACTGCATGGAGTCTGAACCCAGAGCTCCAAACAAAACCTCAGATCTTTGACCAGTGGGCATCTGGAGTTTAAAACCCAGATTGGCCCCAATACTGAAAACCAAGCACGACTGGTCAGAGTTGAGTAGCAGCAACCAAAGAACTGAACACCTAACCAACAAAGATTAGACCTGCTCCATACCAAGAAACACCATAAATGTTATTAACTCCAGATGCCTGGATCCCATCACAAAACAAACATGAACAAATCAAACAATATGTCTCCTCCAAAAACCAGCAACCCTATTGAAATAGGCCCCAAGAAAAACAATTTAGCTGAAGCACGAGACAAGGATTTTAAAACTGCAATTATGAGTATATTAAAAGACCTTAATGAGGATATGACTAAATGTTTCAGTGAAGATCATGAAAACACAAAAAGTTAAATGAAATAATGGAAATAATGCAAGATATAAAGATAGACTTTAACAAAGAAATAGAATCACTATCTAGACAGTGGTGTCTCACACCTTTAATCTCAGCCCTTGGGAGGCAGAGGCAGGGAGGATATCTATGGGTTCGAGGCCAGCCTGGTCTATAGAGTGAGTTCCAGGTTAGCCAAGGCTACACAGAGAAATCCTGTCTCAAAAACTAGACAAGCAAACAAAAAACAGAAAAAAGAAATAGAATCACAAAGAAAAGCCAACCTGAAATAAAACTTGAACTGAAGAGGTCAGGGAGTCAAACAAAAAGGTTAGAGGTAAGTCTCATATAATAAAAAAGAGATCATTTCAAATCCTAAAGACAAAGTAGAAGAAATGTATATTTCAGTCAAAGAAAATGTTAAGTCTAAAAAAATCTCAAGCACAAAAGATCCAGGAAATCTGGGATACTATGAAAAGACCAAACCTATGAATAATAGGTACAAAGGAAAGAAGAAACCAAGGTTTAAGGCACAGAAACTATTTTTAATAAAATCATAGTTGAAATTTTCTCTGTATAAAGTAAGAAATGCCTATCAAGATGCAAGGGGCATGCAGAACACCAAACAGACAAGACCAGACAAGAAACACCCCTTGACACAAAATAATCAAAACACTAAATGTACAGAACAAAAGAGAAGATATTGAAAGTTGCAAGGGAAAAAATACCAAGTCTCATATAAAGACAAGCCTATTAGAAAAAACACCTGGCATTTTAATGGAGACTCTGAACACCAGAAAGACCTGAAAGGTATTCTATGAGTTCTGAAAGACCACAGATGCCTATTACTATACCCAGAAAAACTATCTATCACAATGGCTGAAGAAAAACATTTCATAATGGAAATAAACTTAAGCAATTTCTGTTCACCAATCCAAATCTACAGAAGCCACTACAAGGAAAACTTCAGTCTGAAGAGGTTAACCACACCAAAGAAGACACAAGAAATAAAAATAATCCAGTTCATCAAAAGAGATAAATAATAATAATAATTATTATACAACACCATCACAACAAAATAACAGGTATTAATAAACATTACTCAATGGTAACCATTAATATTAATGATCTCACTTTCTCAATAAAAGCCACAGACTAACAGACTGGGTTAGAAAAAGGCTCTATCTTTCTGCTGCTTCCAAGAAAAAAATAATCTTGCTATCAAGGACAGAAACCATTCTTTTAGGCTTAAAAGAATGAAAAATGGAAAGAAAGAGAGACATTGCGTATTTTCTCTCATATGTCAATGTTAGCTTTTAAGCTCTAGATATGTGTGTTTCACTTGGAATATCCAGAAAGCAGGGAGAAAAAAAGGATCTTCTCCTAAGGAAGGGGAAATAGAATATAGGGTTTATTTAGTTAGGGTTTCTATTGCTGTGACAAAACACCATGACCAAAAAGCGAGTTGGGGAGGAAAGAGTTTTAGCTTATATCCACATCCTAGTGCATCATTGGAGGAAGTCAGAACAGGAGCTCAAGCAGGGATGGAACCCGGAGGCAGGGGTTGATGCAGAGGCCATGGAGGGGTGCTGCTTACTGGCTGTTTTCCCCTGGCTTGCTCAGCCTGCTTTATTACCAGCAGCCCAAGGATGGCACCACCCACAATGGACTGGGCCCTCCCTCACTGATCACTGGTTAAGAAAATGTCTTACTGAAGATCTTTCCTGTGATGAATTCTAGCTTATGGCAAGTTGCCACACAAAACCAGCTGGTACAACTGACCCTTTGTCAACATGGCCCACAAACACATCACTATTAAGCCACAACCCTTACTTTCTTATTCATCCTCAAGATCTCACATTAAAAATCATAAATAATTTGAAGTCCCACAGTCTTTACAAATCAAACACATTACATTTTTAGTCTCTTTAACGTATTCAACCTCTTTTTAAAAGTCCAAGACTTTCATCTGTGGGCTCTTTAAAAATCAAATTTAAATTAAATATTGTGGTAGTTTTAATGTAATTGGCCCCCATAAGATCATAGGGAACGGCACTATTAGGAGGTGTGGCTTTGTTGGAGTAGGTGTGGTCTTATTGGAGCAAATGTGTCACTGTGTGAGTGGGCTTTGAGTTCTCCTATGCTAAATGGACACAATCCACTTCCTGTTGCCTTCTGATTAAGATGTAGCCAGCACATGTCTTCCTGCACACCACCATGCTCCCTGCCATGATGATAATGGACTGAACCTCTGAAACTGTAAGGGAGCAACCCCCATTAAATGTTTTCCTTACTAGAGTTGCTGTGGTCATGGTGTCTTTTCACAGCAATAGAATCCCTAACAACTAGCTATGCAGCTCAGGAGAGAGACTAAGATAGAAACTCTACTGGGTCTCCAAGCTTGCTTTGTCTAAATGACACAGAATATACATTCTGATCTTGGGACTCCTTTGCCTTATGCCGATGGACTGCTTCCTTTTCTGCTCCAATGAGCCTGGAGGCTATTGCTTTTATTTCTACTTTTCAATTATAAAGGCAGACAAACTAGGGACGGGGGAGAACAGCCTGATGCCAGCATTTTCTGAGTTCCCCTAATGTCTTATTTTTATAGTTTTCTGTTTGATAGCCTCTAGGTTACTTACAGGTACTTATAGGCTGAAAAAAGACCAAAGTGGGTCTTTGATCTTCCTGCCTCTTGTAATATAATATAATATATTATAATATAATATAATTGAAGCCTTATTATTTACTCTACAATTTGATGCCTTTATAAGAGGTAGACTATGTGGGCTGGAGAGATGGTTCAGAGGTTAAGAGCACTGGCTGCTCTTCTAGAGGACTTGAATTCAATTCCCAGCAACCACATGGTGGCTCACAACCATCTATAGTGGAATCTGATGCCCTCTTTTGGCATTAAGTTGTACACTCAGATAGAGCCCTTAAATACATAAAATAAAATTTAAGAAAAGGTAGAATCTTCTCAGGTTTTCTGCTCCCATCTGCACATATACTCAAACTGATTATGGATAAAACGACCCTTGTTAAATTCTCTCCATAATGACTCCAGCTGTGCCTGCTTAAAATAATCACAGCTAGGTTTGTTACTGTTACTATTCCTTCAAGAAAAAGGGGGAAGGGCAAGGCCATTGGACCTTTACCTGAGCATTCAGCCACTGCTCCCAGCTGGTTGCATGCAATCAGGCTCTGTACCCAATGCCTCCTGAATGATATATGAGGGTGTTGTGAGCAGGGGGAACCTTGTACCTGCATGCTAGTTCAGTTCGCCATGCTCTTTACCTTGGCTTTCAGTTCTCCTCCTTTTAGAAAAAGCTCTGTAAAAAGTTCCCAAGAGCTAGGCAGTGGAGGTGCACACCTTTAATGCCAGCACTTGGGAAGCAGAGGCAGGCGGATCTCAGTGAGTTCCAGGACAGCCAGGAATGTTAGAGAAACCCAGTCTTGAAAAATAATTTTTAAAAAGTCTCCCCAAAAGTTTTAAACTATGTATAATATATATATATATATAGAGACAGGGCTCTCTCCTCTACATAGCTCTGGCCATTCTAGAACTCACTTTGTAGAGCAGGTTGGCCTTGAACACATGAAGGTTCTATTGCCTCTGCCTCCCAATTGCTGAGATTAAAAGTGTGAACTACCACTCCCATCTTAAATAACAAAAGACAGAGATCTGCCACAGGACCAGCAGGCCAACTATGGACATACATTTAAGCCCTGGGTTACAGGTGTCTGCCATCCTGTGAATCCAAAATGCCTAGGTAAAGAGAACAAAACTGCCTAAGCATCCCTGAGTCACCTCCCAGAGATGACAGGGACCAGCTCTCCCTCTGTTCCTATTTCAAACCTGGAGGCAGCAGGCCTATGCATGGCAAAAGGTTAAGGAATTTATGCTTACTTTCACAGCACATATACTAAAAGGAACAGTACAGAAAATAGTAGCAAATTCACGGACATTCCATATTTAGAACAAAAACCTTAAAGAATTCAGCAGGATACAAATTGTAGACAGAGATTACAATGTCCTTTTCTCCTTTTGGACACTTGGTAATAACCATAATGCTTCCTATAGGGCTAAGGCTCCCCATGACTAGACTTTGACAAAATTTTACTAGTTCTGCTGGATCTACCATAGCTGGTCTGATTGAAATCCATGACTGACCACCATACTCATAGGTCCTAGAGGTCCTCCCATTCTTCTCCAACCAGGATCTAATGATTGGGCCCTGCTCAACTAACTGTTATCCAATACTTCACCTTTCATAAAAACCAAAGACTTAATCATAAAAATCAAAATGCCTTTAAAGTTAGTTTTCCTTCCCCACATTCTCTCCTTTTCCCTGCCTTCCCACTCTGCTGCTCATTGAATTGCCCTGTTCTAATTTTCCCTTTATAACACTGTGGTGGTTTAAAAGAAAATTCGCCCCCCCCCCAAAAAAAAGAATGGCACTATTAGGATGTGTGGCCTTGTTGGAGGAATTGTGTTACTGTGAAGGTGGGCTTTGAGGTCCTCCCAGTGAGACAAACCACTTCCTGTTGCTTGTGAGTCAGTGTAGGACTCTCAGCTCCTTCTCCAGCACCATGTCTGCCTATACACCACCATGTCCCACCATGATGATAATGGACTAAGCCTCTGAAAATGTAAGCCACCCCCTTAAATGTTTTTCCTTTATAAGAGTTACTGTGGTCATGGTGTTCCTTCACACCAACCATAACAACATAGGTGACAAGGGCTGAACTTTTCCCTAAAGGGTGAGACACATACCTCATGTTGGCTTCCAGTTGCCACTAAGTCAAAGTGAGCTTATAGAAAAGACCAACCCTCCTGCCCTTAAGACAACTGAAAAAGACAGAACAGGTTAGAGACACCAAAAACAGAAATGATACTCTCCAGGTAGAACCTGTCCAGAGTGCATCCAGTCATTCATACAACAGTTTGGCTGGCTGTCCACTCAGAACATGGTCTCCCACATACTCATGGGAGGAAGAATCAGAAAACCATGTCTTCCTCTAGTGACATCCCAATAAAGAGCAAGAGGAGAAGGGAAGATTCTTCATGTGTTTCCTTCCCAAACTTTAATGAGACTCTTCAAAGAGACTATCTCCCTTTACTCTAAAGAGTATTCTCCAAGAGGCCTGTACCTCTTATCCAGAAGGTTTCCAAGAGGCATATCATTCTTAGCCCCCAAGATGGATCCTCACATGACCTATCATCCATAACTGATAGACAGACTTTCCCCCTAACTGTCAGGATTCAATCTCTTTTGTTGTCTGGGAACACAATAGTCATTCCAGACCACTCTGGGCTCAGCAGGAAGTTTGGGGCCCTGGAATGTCTTCATTCTCCCCACTGGCTGTGGAGGTCCTGACTGAAACTGAGTTCCATGTGGGTAGGGTAATCTCCCTGGAGACTCCAAAAATAAAATAATCCATGTGAGAAACATACAGGCCATCACACTGATTAGGACAATTAAGAGTAATTAGTGACAATCAAGTCACTAATTTTTGTAGGCGACTGAGCCAGATAATGCCTCAGAAACTCTCTTGATGTCAAAGTTCAACATTTTGGAAGGCATAATTACATCAATGCTAGCTGAGGGTCAGAGTAAACTTGCAATTTTGTTTTGACAAAACATAATAGTTATTTCAGATACAACACAAACAATTTTTATGTATACTATTTTCAGTTAATGCAGTTTGTGTCTAATTTGTATAAACAGTAATTATTTGATTACTACACCTGCTCCATCATCAGGATCATAGAAATCTCAAATGTGTTGCCAAGGCAGACATGGCTGTTCCGGGGAGTAAGAGAGCTGGGAAGTATATAAACAGACACAAAATGGAGTTAGAACAAGATTCTGTTGCTTTAGTCACTTCAACTGCCTTTCTCATTCTTTTTCCTACTTTTCTTGTTTATTTTGATTTCTTTTCTGAGAAATAATTTAACTGTTACTATTCAATTGTTTTAATTTTTGTTTGGAAGCAATTTCTAGGTAGTCCTTGCTGTCCTGGAACAGTCTATTTTGGTGGCTCACACCTTTAACCCCAGCACTGGGGAGGCAGAGGCAGGCAGATCTCTGAGTTCGAGGCCAGCCTGGTCTACAGAGCTAATTCTAGGACAGGCTCCAAAGCAATACAGAGAAACCCTATCTCAAAAAACAAACAAACAAAAAAGTCACAGAGATCTACTACTCCCCCACAAGAGCTGAGATTAAAGCTATACACCACCATGCCCTGCTCAATTTTAACTTTATATTTAATTTTATTCTGCTATCATTTTCAAAAAAATATTCTTTGTATCTCTCTCTCTCTCTCTCTCTCTCTCTCTCTCTCTCTCTCTCTCTCTCTCTCTCTCTCTCTCTCTCTCTCCTGGTTTCACATAACCCAGGATGCCCTCAAGCTCACTGTGTCACTGAGGTTAGTGCTGAATGTGTGATTGTCCTGCATCCACATCTAAACACTTGTACCACCACACTTAGCGTCTATCTCTATCTAGTCATATTTATATTTACATCTCTATCTAAATCTATAGCAATCTGTGTTTGATGACACCAGGGAACTGGATTGTGAATGCATAAAGCAACCATCAGGAATGTGATTGACTTGTTTCCAGTCAAGAATGCCAGGGGGAGCACTGGTCCCTTATCTCCTGAATGAGCACATGGCCTGGAGACTATGTGCAAGGAGGGGTGCAGCAGAAACTCCAGCCCAGACACTAAGGCCTGCTGGTGAACAGCTTTAGAATTGGATCTCCAAATTTTCATGATGGGAACACATCATTTTTATTTCAGAATTTCACCTCATCTCTTAAATGAGGTTAGGATGATCTCTTCTAATTGGGGAATGCTACAGTAACTTTGATCAGGGCTCTCTTGGGGCCCATTAAGGGAAAAAGCTATTTCCTCCTGGTCAAAGGAATGTTATCTACCTCTGACATTCCAAGCTACCCAAAACATAAGAGTTGCAGACACCCTGCCCTCAGTACAGTTGCTCATGGAGCAGCCACGGTGTGGCTGGACTAAGCATCCCTACGTGTGACTTTTCCCTTTTCTTCTTTCTCCTTTCCTTTGAGTACTGGCCTTATCCTGGGTATGATTTCCCAACACTCTGGGCATTCTCACTCCCTTTTTCTGAAGCTATCCCCATTTCTTCTGACCCAAGCCTGCTTACAAAGGGCGATTTATTCCTCCTATCTCCATCGTCTTCCTCTAAGCACTTTCAGATTTACAGTTTTGCCTGTTCTGGGGTTTTTCTTTTAAATGCTAATAAAATTGTCCTCATCGTTCCTTCTGAGACAACTCTTCAATTCCTTTAATGAGACCAAGAATCCTGAGTAGAGACCCCAATTTCCCTGGTCAAGTGGCAGCATCCCAGTTGGTGCTTCCCAAAATTTCTGGTAACATATCTATGGCTGTGTCTCCTCATACGCATACCATTCTGCTCTTGTTTCGTTAGAGAATCTTCTATAATCTCTGTGGGAAATAATTATAGAGATTTTTTTAGATTTATTTATTATGTATATACAGTGTTCCACCTCCATATATGCCTGCAGGCTGTAAGACCCTCGAGAGCGTGGTCCCTTGCACTCCCACTCAGGAAAGGTGCCCCCCCTCCCAAATCACTCACGAGAAGCGGTCTTGATGCAAATGCATGAGGTCCTTTATATTCCAGTATACTGGGGCCATCAGCCATACGCCATTCAGGGTAGAGGGCTGAGCGACCCCCGTACAGAATTGAGACAGCTTTTATAGGGTTACAACAAAGCTCGCGCATCGTGAACCAATCACCTCGTAGCATCCAGTGCAGACCAATTAATTTAAAGTATGCCCGCTCTTAGCCCAGGAAGTCTGCTCTCGCACAGGCTTCTGGGTGTTCATTCACTCACAGGCTGCCGTAAACATTAAAGTAGGTGACCGTCAGCTTGGGATTTAAGACTTCCAGCTTCCTGGGGTCACTGGGGAATTAGGCTAAATTTTTCCATCCTAACACAGGCCAGAAGCAGGTACTACCAGATCTTATGATACATGGTTGTGAGCCACCATGTGGCTGCTGGGAGTTGAACTCAGGTCCTCTGGAAGAACAGCCAGTGCTCTTAACCTCTGAGCCATCTCTCCAGCCCTTATAGAGACTTTTTTTAAAGACAGCATTGCTCAGCTATCTGATGACCCATAGCTTCTGTTCATATGCCTATGAAATGGAGCTTTGTAAATCTGGGTGGAGTTTGTTGAGTGTGGTTTTGTGAAATGCAACAGACAATTTGCTGAGTGGATTACCTCCAAATATTAGTTTCTACTTAAAAAAAAGTTCTGTGGGGGTGAAGGGCACAAGTGCCCCAGTGGACATCAGAGGACAACTTGTAGCAGTCAGTTCTCTCCTGCTTTGTTGTTTCCAGGGATAGGACTCAGGTCATTAGAGTTGGTGGAAAATTCCTTTACCAGTGAGCCACCACACAACCTATAAATGTTAGTTTCTGAATCAATTTTGATCAGTTTTTCTAAATAAGTCTCCTCATAGCTTTTGCCTGATTTGGGGGGGGGGGGGCTGTAGGTAGAAGGGAGTAACTATTGGATAGGGATATAGTTTCCTAGCCCTGTGCTGAGATCTAACACCAAGGTTTCTGTTCAAAATGTAAATTCATTCAGTTCCTCAGTATCCACTGCAACAGCCCTGTTCTCAGCTGCTCCCTAAGCCTAGAGTGTGGGGGTCAAATCTCTCTAGCTTTCTCCCCAGGTAAAGGAGGACCAAATAGTTCAACTATGTCTTCCAGTTATTTAGCCAACCTGCATCTCTGATAGCACATCTATGTAGCCTTTCTAGAATACCCCTATCAGCACAAGCCCATGTCTCCCCTTTTATAGCCTTTCTAGAATACCCCTATCAGCACAAGCCCATGTCTCCCCTTTTATAGCCTTTCTAGAATACCCCCAATAGCACAAGCCCATGTCTCCCCTTTTATAGCCTTTCTAGAATACCTTCAATAGCACAAACCCCGTGTCTCCCCTTTTATAGCCTTTCTAGAATACCCCCAATAGCATAAGCCCTATGCCTCCCCTTTTATTGACTTATCTTCATCTCTTTGGTAAAATTCAGAAAACTGAAAGCAGTGCTGGAACCAGAGTTCCAGGGGCTGGGGAAATAGCATATTGTTTGGAGCTACTTTTCAGAAGTTCTAGTCCCAGAACCCACACTGGCTAACAACAGTATCTTCAGCTCCAAGGGATTGGACACATGGTCACCAGGCATGCAAATGGTACACAGGCATACAGGAAGGCAAAACATTCATGCACATAAAATAAAAATTGTTTCTAATTAAATTACTAAAATTTTCTAAAGATAAATCAAAATTATTAGGGGAGATTATGAATATTTATCAAAATCTATGTAACTCTTACAGGAAGGAGCAACCAGGGCCAAAAAGCTGGTTGGTTTGATCTAATTAAAACTGAGCTCAGAGCTGTGGAAACTGAGCTCAGGGCTGTGCAAACAAATGTAGACTGGAGTTAACGGAAGGAATTCCAAGGGCATTTTCTAGATATGACTCAAGAATAACTAAACTTCTATGGGACAATAAAATCCTATCCTCTAACTATACCATAAGACTATAAAATCATAGGACCTTTAATTTCCAAAGTTAAACTGTAACTTTATAGAGTCATAAAACTGCCACTTCAGTCATTCTGCATTAATTAAATAGACTGTAGCAATGGAATTTCATTCCTCCAGAGTGTGTAATCTGGGTAAATTCCAATGTACAAGGTGCCACTTTTATTCAGAGTTCAAGAATTCTAGAATCAGGCAACCATAATTTTGCCAATTTTTTTCCCAGTCTATGGGCCTATGGCTGAAAAGGAAGGACAGCTAGTTGCTTCTTTGATCTAACAGGTTTTGCCCCAACATCTGGGTCTTTATTATTAGCAAATAGAACAACATAGATAAAAACAACATTTGGTGGCTATGGTCTGGGTGGCAGGGTGCTGAGTGTAGACCACAGGGTGCAGATGGTAGTTAAAAGTATCAGTAGCTTCAGATGTGGCCACTAAGCAGACATAAAAACAACAGATCCTCTGTAGCACGCTAATGTAGTCTGCCAGTCACTGACAGTGTTTTCATTTTTTTTCATGGAGCAATAATCTCTGTAGGCTCTTTATCAGTAAGGGATTAATTCTATGAGCCACTGCCTTAACAGTGGCATTATTTAATAAGTTAATTACATGCTTTGCTTCAGGTGATATATTTTTTTTTTTGCCTAATTTAACCAAGATTTTCCAGACAGCAGCTTAAAGAGCAGAGCCAAATCCTTTGTAGTGACCCAAAGATAAGCACGTACTCAGTGACATGACCAAATTTTAAAATTTTAGTTAGTTAATTTGCCTTGAAAGTTAAGTACTTATTACAAGCTGAATAGAGGAACGGGAGAAGAAAATGTCATCTATATACTGAATGACCAAGACCTCAGGAAACTTAACACTGTCTTAAGTGCTTTATATGTACAGGTTGCAATTGTTTCTGTATTAGACATTGGGCTTGTTTTAATTTTTTTACCCATGAAGGGACCATTGATCCACCCATATCAAATTACTACTGCTATGAGGGAAAAACAAAAATCTAAGCTCTAGGGTAGCCAAGCTTGCTCATGCTGCAATGGGGCCCGTCTGCCATTCCTCAGAACTCATATGTTGCAGAAGCCTCTCTTTGCATCTGTGTGGTAGAAAAAGACCACAGGCCAAATGTGCTTGGCTGGCCTGGAAGTCAAGTAGATGCAGAGTATATTTGACCTGCTCTACCCAGACCTGCTGAGATGTGTGTGTTACATCTCTGATGGGAAAGGTACCCTGGCAGGCAGGAGCCCAGGAATACCACAAAGTCACATTGCACCACAAACCTCACACAATACATTTATTTGGAAAGACACTAGATGGGGGCTGCCTCTGCTGTGGGGAGAAAAGCAGCAAATAACTGTGCAGGAAGAATGTATAGAGGGTTTCTTGGGATGGGGCAGAGCTTTCCAGGGAGGCCTAGGATTGGTGGGATTCTGTGTCCTGATCTTGAGGGATGGTGGGATTCTGTGGCCTGATATTGAGTTTTGTTTCTTTTTGTTTTTGTTTTTGTTTGGCTGTCTTTATCTTGAGGAATTGGATACAGCCTTTACAGCCCTTAGAATAGTCTAGGGGCCCAGGCCTGGCTACTCACACCTTAAGGAACTTACAATGTGTCAGGCAGAATATTCTCTCTCTCTCCCATTTAAAAAATAATAATAATTGACAGGGGTTTTTTATCTCTCTCTTTATGTTAGTTTCTGTGAGTACAAAGTTGCAAAGTACTTGGTCCAAATATTTTGTTTCATTAGATCTGTGTGTGTGTGTTTATTTTTTCACATAGCATGGCTTTAGTTTTTTCTCCAACATAATATTTTTATTCATTATTTGGGAATTTCATACAATACACCCCAGTTACAATGAATTCCCAATCCTCTCAGGTCCACCCTCCCACCCTTGTGTCCTCCCTCCCCCCCACAAAAGAAAAAGAAAAGAAAAGAACACCAAACCAACCAAAACAAAACAACAAAAAAGAACAAACACCAAGTCCAATTTCTATTGCCCATATACTTACTGGAACATAGTCAAACTCTCAGTCGCCATCCCTTAAAGAACACTGAGTCCATTCCCACACACCACCAGAAGCCATCCATCGACTGGAAAGAGCTACACTTCAGTGTCTTTATCACAATTATTAAAGACTCTCTACGATAGCTTCCTGTCTGTACTGTTTCTTTTGGGAGAGGTTGTCACAGACGCCTTCAATGTCTTACATGCTCAGTTATGAGTCTGCAGTCATCGATGTCACTGCAAAAAGCTTTCTTGCTCAAAACAGCCAGCAGCAGCACAGACCATGGACTTCCACATGGTTTCCAGTGACAGCACGGATTCTGGACATCATCACGGCCGCGGACTCCAGCACTGTCTCCATCTGCAGCCCAGATCACAGACACCAACATGGCCTCCAGTGGCTGAATGAACCTTGAAAGTCCCTCCAGGAGACTCAATCCAGAAAATAAACCACTCTTCATCTCAAAAATCCTGCTGCTCTGCTTAGAGTCAGCCAATTGGCCCCCTGTCCCGGGGTAAGACCCCCTAGGAGCTCCAAGCTGCGGCACACCACCCCGCCCTCAGTAGAGGGTTGGCAGTAGAGGTTCAAGCCTCCAGGCAACCCAAGGACCAGCTGAAAAGTTTCTGCACCCCAATAACCCTCTGCAGCAACCCAAATTAGAGCAAATCAAACTGAATTACAAAAAAGCCCACATTTAATGGCTACAACGCTCCTGAGAGGAGATGGAAAAGAGAGAGTGGGAAAACCCTGAGTCTAGTTTCTGGGAGGAAATTTAAATATCTTGTGGGAGTGGTCTTGAGCATCCCTAGGTAGGGAACGGGGGCTTGGGTGGAACTTCCACCATAACATTCCAGGATCTTTGGGCATATGGGTGCTGGGGACTAGGGTGAAGCTTCCACCAGAACACCAGCTCTACTTGGCAACACAACATGCTCCTTTGTCTGCTATGGCACTGCTCTTACACCTGCCACCACCGTGTCCCTAGTCCCACTTCTCTCTGCCATGTGTGCCACTCTGTTCCACCATCTTTTCTTCCAATTCCATGAAACCACTTTTTAAAAGCATCTTCTCACAGCACCTGCCTTCTCTAAGTCATTCTGGACTGAGCGCTCATCCTCCACTGCTGCATCTCTCCACAAAACCTCCATGGGTCTCTCAGGCTCCTCAGAGGGCGTTGTAGCCCTATGGTTGCTGGCAGCCACCGCCATCTTGAATCTCTCTCAGTTCTTTTAGATCTTAATGTTTTAAATAATTATACAAAATGCCTTGTCTCAAAGAACTGAGAAGAACCCATAATAATTCCACTCTCTGGCTTTAGGTTCCAACCCCTTTTCAATGAGATGCCCAAGTTTCCTGCCCCTAATTTCTATAAATAAAGAAAAAATTTTCTTACATTCTCTGAGCACTGAGCCCCATGCCCCACATTAGGCACCACTTTTGGAGTTCCTGCAAGCATCACAGCTGACAGGGAAACGATCCACACAAGGTTAAGAATAAAACTCAGGTCAGCCCCACTTTAACTGGGTCAAAGACTTCTAGAGTCTAACCACGTAGTTTATTTTCCTTACACATTTAAACACAGTAAAACTTTGGAAAAGGGTTTCCACATGACAATTATCACTAACAAAACATTAGACATGGCTACATGGAAACTCCCTTGCAAAGTACATCTCTTTAGTGAAGTACCTGTGACCTTTCTCATAAGATCGGGTTCTTAGTCACAGAGAAAAGTATTCAGTGTAAGGACACAAGGAGGAAAGACTTCTAAGAAGCATAAGGATAAGTTCTATTATTTGATAATGCAAAGTACATGAGACCTCTTTCACAAGGAAGGGTTCTATTCTCTGAGAGACAAAGCTCAGGATTAGGAGCTAAACAATGCCCAGGGTTTGGGGGGACTCAATAAAAGTTGGCTTCACAGAATAGCAAAAGATCACCAGGTGAACAAGCATTCCTTCCCTTGAAGAAAAAAGCCTCATAGCAGTTATGGATTGTCCATTGCTTTCTACGAGCAAACTTTCTTGCCCAACTATATTTGGATTGCCAGTCCCTGAATAACAACAACATGGAGACTTATTATTAATTATGAACACTTGGCCTTAGCTAGCCTTTTTCCAATTAGCTCTTATAACTTAATTAACAACACACAAAATCAACACAATGACTGTAATTAACATGCACATTTCAATAATAACTTTACATATTGATGTCATCAATTTCCCAGTCAAAAGACACAGGTTGACTGAATTAACCAATAATCAAAATCCATCTATCTGTTGTCTACAAGGAACACTGTCTTAGATAGGATACACAAAAGTACTCTAACCAAATAGGACCAGGAAACAAACAGGCATTTTATATATCCTCATATCTGACAAAGTAAACTTCAAACTAAAACTTATCAGAAGAGATAAAGAGGGACACTAATGGGAGATGTCATTCTGTAATGTTTCTTGTATTGGTTAATAAATAAAGCACTCTTGGCCAATAGGAAAGGAGGATGGGGGGACTAGGAGACAAGGAGGAAAAAGGAAGTAGTAAGGAGGAGTCAGCATATAGAGTCTGGAGAGAACAGAGATCCGGGCCCTCTCTCCAGTAAGATGGACCACGAGGAAATACTTGGATTAATAGAAATGGGTTAATATTTAAGACAGAGCTGGCCGATAAGAAACTAGTAACTGGCCAACAGAATTATATCAAATAAAGCGTCTCTGTGTATTATTTTGGGGCGGGTGCGGCTCTGGGTCCAGGGCAGGCAGAAAACCTTATTCCCTACATATGGTGCCCAATGTGACTAATAAGAACTTCCACTTAAAATTTAACAAAAGCTTTAAAAAGGGTTTTAAAAACAAAAGAACAAAGACAAGCAAGGCTTCTTGCTAACAGCATTTTTCTGGGTTGGACTCTGTTTTGCTAGAGACAGAGATTTGTGTGGCTCCTTCAAGGGAGGTTTCCTGACTCAGCATAAGTGGCAAAAAACTGCATGCTTTTAAGAATGGTTGCTAACAATTTATTGGTGTGTATCAAAGCTGGCAATGGTAGTGACCACATCTCCAAGCCAGCAGCATACTGCTGGATGGCAGCATAGACCAAGGCAGTGAGCACAGCTCTCAACACTGGCGGTAAAATAGCTGCCACCATCTTGGATAGACCGTGGCTGAAACAACTGTGGCTTTCATTTTAGCAATGTTGTTGTTTACCAGATAAAGACTTGTGGCCAGAAAAAGATAAAGATTTACAGTAAAGACAGATTCAGGTTAGGAAAAACTGCTAAAGGTTTACAGTGTATTTTAAAATATACGTAGGCTTGGGAGAGAGGAAGGAACAGGATACAATGGTTTAAAAAAAAAAAAAAAAGGAAGTAGAGTGCTGGGTGTGTTGGCTCACACCTTTAATTCCAGCACTTGGGAGACTGTGGCAAACAGATCTCTGTGATTTCCAAGTAAGCCAGGTATGCAGAGTGAATTCCAGGACTGATAAAAGTTTCACAGAGAAACCCTGTCTCAAAAAATGAAAAAATAAAGTAAAAGAAATAGAGTTAATAAAAAAGCCATGTAAAGATGGAAAGCACAGAGAAGCTTTGGATACTATACGCTGTTCTGTTATCTTTAAGTTATTTGACTGCTGAGGAAATAGCAACAACTGTTAAAACAAATGCTTCAGGATCAATCCAATGTATATATTTTAAAAATGCTTTAACTCCAAAAATTTAAGTTCAAGGACAGGTTACTAGGGAAAAAGATTTCTATTTTTGTTTCCACAGAAAATGAAAAGCTGTGGATTCCTTCCAGACTAACATAGTTTGATCAAGCAAGACCCCCTGAATCAATGTCCATGGGACAGTGCAGCCTTGCAACCACTACAACCAGGATTTATGCATCTCCTCATGACAGCGCCCCCTACCAGCAGGAAGCAGTTTGGAAAGAACGATGCCCAAATTCCCAAATATTGTTTATAAATGTTTGTTTTCATTTAAATGGGGTTGGTTTTAAATGGTTAATGATCACAACCAATCTCCTTTTAAAAGCAAAAAGGGGATTATGGTATAGATATGAATACTTTGTTTTGGAATGGATTTTCATTTATTGATACAAATTTAAGGTCAATTTTGTGATTAAGTATATTTCTCGTCTTGTTTAGGTATTGTGTTTATATAGCTCAGTTAGAAATGTAATGTATAATTTAGTGAAGATTATAGATAGTTACCTATAATAGTCAAAACTTATAGTTAGGTGAGTTAGGATTTCTAGATATACAGAGATGTATTTGAGATGAATAGGCGTTCTTCAACCCTTCAAAGACCTACAGAATATGGCATTTAAAATGCTTCAGGGTTTTTCTTGACAGTGAGACATAACTGCTCCTGGAAACACCGCCTACATTAGAAAGGAAGATGGACCTTAAAAAAAAAAAAAAAAAATGTGTTATGGGGTTTGCTTCCAATATGGCAAAACTAGCCATTTGAGCAAGATACTCCTCTTGTCTAGACTGTTTGACTTTATGCTGTATAAACTGGACATGCAGGACCCACAGGAAAGTGACTGCTGATGCAAGATGGACATTGCTACAGGATTCCTGCTTCATGGAAGAGTCTTCCAGACATTCTGCAGGACACAGAGAAAAGTGACTGACAAACTGCCAATACATGCAGACAGTTTAAAGGTTCCTGCTTTGCTGAGGAGTCTGCCAGACACACTATGGCCTAATAGGCTAAAGACGGAACATTACAGAAGAACTTCGGGTGACTGACCAGGTGAGTTGTCCCTGTCATTTCTAGAGTTTATATATTATCTTTCTGTGGTCTTTGAAGGAGTTGAAGACAGATAGTTATGGTTATAGTTTTCCTTAGTTAGGATTAAAAATAAGTTACATATAGGACTTCAGACTCATAAAGATAAGATAGATGATGGCATATTTTCTTCAAATCTTGCTAAATGTTAATGGACTAAACATTATTAACCATGGTTATTATTTGATAACTGTTTTGTTATATATTTTGCTATGTTAAGGTTAAAACCCTTCTTTTTGTTTTAGACAGAAAAGAGGAGATGATGGGAGATGTCATTCTGTAAATATGTTTCTCTTATTGGTTAATGAATAAAGCACTGTTGGCCAATAGGAAAGGAAGATAGGAGGAGCTAGGAGGCCAGGAGGAAAGAGGAAGGAGTAAGGAGGAGTCAGGATGTAGAGACTGGAGAGAACAGAGGTCCAGGCCTGCTGTCTGGTAAGATGAGCCGCGTGAAAATACTTCAATTAATAGAAATGGGTTAATCATTAAGACAGAGCTAGCCGATAAGAAACTAGTAACTGGCCAACAGCATTGTATCAAATACAGGGTCTATGTGTGTTCTTGGGGGCTGGTGTAGTGGTGGGACAAGACTGACAGGGAAAAACATACTAGTTATAGGACACTTTATCTAATTAAGGGAACAGTTAACCAAGAAGGTATGACTGTCCTAAATGTATAGGCACTAAATTCTAGGGCACCCAATTTCATGTTTAAAATGTACCACTAGATTTAAAGACACAAATTAACATCTACCATTAATAGTAGGTGATTTCAGTGCCCCACTATCTCCAATAGACATCTGGAAAAAATAGAGAAACATCAGAATTAAATGACATCAACTGCAGAAACAGGGAAGTCAAAGGGAACCATTGTTGAGAGTAGGGGAGCAATAGAGAAGAGGATAGCAGGGTACTAGTGATGTGATGGAAGAAATGGGGGAAAGAAGGGCTCTAATTAGGGTTAGGGAGGGAAATAAACACAGATGAAGAATGAAGGAGGACAAAATAAAAGTCAAGATGTCTGGGGAAAGTCATAAGGAATCGTACTACTAACTATTTACCTAAAAAGAACTATAGTACAGTAAGTCCATGCATAAATATAGCTTAAGTGAAATTTTCTGTAGTGGACTGACAATGTAAGAGTGAAAGTCCAGCTAACAAAAACCCCTCCTTCGAGTTGTTGGTCAGGGTTGTCCAAGAGGCTCCGCAAACATACAGCCTATTGCTATTGCCCTTGGTTGTTCCTGAGAGGTAGAAGCCACTATTCCTTAAGACACAATGCATTTCAGACACAAGGCTCAGAGGGCCCTAAGCTGTAACTGACCTGAATGCCTCTTTGAGGACTAGTTTTACGTTACCAGAAGATGCCATGCAATCTTCCAAAAGAAGGAAGAAATAAACCGTCTACCCAGCTATGATGCCTATGAACCACAGCAACAACCAACAAGACCCAATAACCCTAAGGGTTCAGTAGCAGCATGCATACCTTAGCAGTAACTAACATCTCTCTAATTTGACTTAAGACCCATTCAATAAGACTGAAAACGTACCTGATATTGGGAAACCTAGACAATTAACCTAGGGCTAATAAAATTATGGATCTTGGGGAGAATCTACAACTATCACTTTACTTAACCAGCATAATCCCTAACTACATTCTAAATAGGTGTTCTTATACTCACGGTTAAGTGTAGTCCTAAGTCCTTATCAAGGAAATTTCTCTTGGCAACAGAAACCATCACAGAAAACCACAACTAGTCAAAATGCAGAGCTGTGGAGCCCAGTCCCAATGGATACATCTACAACAACTCTCACACCTAAGGCTCATGGAATGTTGCAGAGAGTTATCAGAAAGATTGTTAAGAGCAAATAGGTAGTTTGCTATGAGATTATGTTTCCTAGGAATGTCAGAAACTGCACCCATAAAATCTCACAAACATGACTGCCTAAACATGAATAAGGACAAAAGTAGACCTGCCAGTGTGAATGACAAAAGGGCTGTGAGGCCTCAACCCTACACAGAGAGCTACAACAACTGAGGAATGCTGAGAGTGGGAGAAATGGTCTTCCCCAGGGAAGAGCACATCCAAATCAATATGTATATACATATATGCACATAACCAATTAATAGAGAAAGAGGCCATGAATTTGAAAGAAAGCAAGGAGGAGGTATATGGAAGAGTTTAGGGGAAGGAAAAGAAGGGAGAAATGATGTAGTTAATTACAGTCTCAAAAATAATAGACTAAAAGGAGGAAATGACAATGTACATTAAATGGATTTAACAGATATCAACAGGATATTCCACCCAAATACCAAAGAATACACATTCTACTCAGCAGCACATGGAAGCTATTATAAAATAAAACATATCCTGTGACACAAAATAAATCTTTTTTTTTTCCTCTATAGCTTTGGAGACTGCCCTAGAACTCATTAAATAGACCAGGCTGCTGACCTTGAACTCACAGAGATCCACCTGCCTCTCCCTCCCAAGTGCTGGGATTAAAGGCATGAACCACCACCGCCTGGCTACAAAATAAATCTTTACAAACTCAAAAACATTAAAATACCTCTGTGTATACGATCTGACCACAATGCACTAAAACTTAAAATTGAGAACAAACCAATCTCTAGTAAACACATAAACTCAAGAATGCTAAACAACTTATTACTGAATGGTGAATAGATCAAAGAAAATTCAAAAAAGAAATAAAAAATTTCCTGGCACTCAATGAAAATGAAAATACAGCATAACTTCTGGGATACAATGAAAGCTCTTCTACAAGGGAAATTTGTAGCTCTACGCACCTGCAAAGGGGGAAAAAAAATCAGAAAAAAAATCAGATAAATGACTTAATAATACAACTCAAAAATTTGGAAAGAAACAAGAACAAACCAAACCAAAACTGAGCATAAATTAGAAACAAAGAAAATAAAAAAAAACAATTAATCTAAAAGCTGGTTCTTTAAGAAGATAAACAAGATTAACAGATCCTTGGCCTAACCAAAAGAGAGAAACAAATCCAGGTCCTAAGAGCAGCCAGTGCTCTTAGCCCTGAGCTACCTCTCCAGCCCACTGGTATTGTGTCTTCTACCTCAGAGGAGTAGACCTTTGATTTCTAGCTGTGCTTAGTGGATATGGGCCTTTGGGAGAAGGGTGTTTGTTTGTTTTAAGCAATAGTGCTTCATGTAATACAGGCTGGCCTTATATTCACTGCATGTCTAGAATGATCTTCAACTACGGATCCTCCTACCTTTACCTCCCAAGCATAGTTACAGGTATGCATCACCACATAGGTCTTGGGATCATTCTCCATGTTAACCCTTTAGATGGTCCTTTGCCTCAAATTTTTTTTTCAAATTTTAGTAAATAAAAGTATCATTAGGAAGAGCCAGGATATGTATATATCCCCAAATTTCACTCTCAGAATTGGGAGGTGTCTAAGCATCTTAGTGTGTTACATTAAGAAGTGTTTCTTTCACTGGGTTTGGGCTTGGAGTTGAGCCAAAAAGGGTCTATGTAGTGGCTTTGGGTCAAGGATTTTTTGGGGCTTGGGTCTCTCAGTGGAGATTTGGGCTGCTGGTGGCAATAGGGAAAGAAGTTGCAATAGTCACTAAGAATGTGGAACCAGACCTTTTGGCACCTTTTCTTTGCTGGAGAACTCTCTGAGAGGGTAAGATTTAGAGAAAAAGATAGGAATGGGGCTTTCAGAATCCTTCATAGTGAGCAGGAGGTTCCAACCAAATAGAGGTAGCTAAGGAACTCAGAACACACAAGCCCATGTTTCTCTATTCTGGACTGAATTCTGGAGGAGAGGAAGTTTGACAGCCATTTCAAGGGCAAGATGCCTCTGCTCCAATCTAGAGTTGAGATTCTGGAAGGAGGGTACCTGTAAATCAACCCCAAGTGAACTCAGGAAAATCATTATGCTGATTGGACAAGAAAGGATACACCCTCTATTGGATTCCAGCCATTATTGTCAGGGCCCTGGGGTGGAGCAAAGTTCCTGATATCCAGTAGGTCCGTAGTGGAGTGGCAAAGGTTACGGAGTAGATTGACCAACCTGGACAAAGGGTAGTGGAGGTTGGACAAGGACTAAAGTCCTCAAGGAAAAAGAAAAGCTATGTCACCAGATCCAGTCCAGTGAAGAAAGAATGGATCAGTGTCAGCAGATAAGTGACAGACTATAAATCAATCATTCAATCAATCAACCTGCATTCAATAATCTAGATAAAAGAAAGAGATGGTACTGAAACACAAGAATGGGAATATGTGTTCTTTGAAGACTGTTAGTCATGCTTCTCCTACATTGAGGACAACTCCAAAACATGGTCACTTAGAACACTGTTGTGGCTTGTGTGGTGCTCCAGGTAGAACTCAGGACATCATGTGTACTAGGCAAGTGCTTGACTACTGACATACAGCTCCAGGACAAACCACGCTGAAATGTTTTTCTTTTATTGCATTTATTTAGTGTGTGTGTGTGTGTGTGTGTGTGTGTGTGTGTGTGTGTGTGTGTGTGTGTGCACGCGCCCTCGAGTGTGTGTGCATGCACACGCATAGAGGAGTCAGAGAACAGCCTGTGTGAGTCAATTCTCCCCTTCTACCATGTGGGTCCTAATAGGTTTTCTGTATCCCAATAATAGTTTCTCCACCAATGCTGTGAACCAGAACAAGCCGAATTAAAAAGCAAAAGATCAGGCATATTCTGAGAAAAGCAACTCCTTGGTGACCCTCCAGCCCCTAGAGATTGAGGCAGGGGAAGGAGGCAGGAGAAAACTCACATAACTAAACTAAAGGGGTGAACTTAAATACCCAGTAGTGCAAGGGGCTGTGGAAGTATAGAGCATATGATAATCCAGGTATTGGCCGGCCCATCAGATGAATACTTCTCTGATGGAGGTAATCCTGTCTAGCAAGCTTGCAGGGCCATTGACTATGAAAACTGGTTGCCTGCATTTGCAGTTTCTCTCGTGTGCCATTTCATTTCTTCCCTAAGAATAGCTTTGTGTGCAGTCCCATTGCTTGTGTGTTTATCTCATGAAAATATTTCATCTACTGGGTGCACATATATCTGTGGATAGACAGAAAAATGACTTCTCATTAACTGTATAATTTTGATATTTAGAAATGATACTAGGGCATGCTTCATAACTAGATTTATTGTCCCACGAGGCTGTAAGACATTTAAAGTTTGCTTTGTTCCTTTTACTCAGATTAACATAAGAAAATAACAATTTTTCATCAATCTAAGACAAAACTGCACACAATTAACTCATTTTTACCTCAGAGCAAGTTCAAGCGAGACTTAAGGTTTTTGTATATGGATCGTAACTTTAAAGCTTTACAGTTATGCACAAGGTCGAGTCACAGATGTCTAACCAACATTACTTATACAAAGCAGCCTAAAAAATCATGCCAATTCTTTGCCTGCCAACTCTGATTTATAAAAGAACTGTGTCTCATAGCTTGTCTCATCAGCACTGTGTTCCCACCCTCTGGTCACAGTCTTGCTCTAGTAACCTTGAAACTTCCTGTTGCTGTGATAAAGGGTTCTGCCATTATCACTCATCCAAAGGAATATATTTTTGACCAATGAGATATAACTCTTATTTTTTATTATTGTTTCAAGCATCCTATAAATTTTTTTTTTATTTTAGATAAACAGAGAAGCAGGGAGAATTGGAACAGAGAACTAAAACAAAGGAGAACAAGAAGCTATAGAGGCAGACTTAGATCCAGCAGAAGAATAAAGAACATGAGTCAGACAACATGTAGTTGAGTTCATTCTGTACCCTTCCAATAAGAAATTTTCTAAGTTCCCTTCACTAAGCTGTAGCCTCTGACCTGAACCCTGGGAGGTAGTTTTGTGAGCTCAGACGAGTCCACCACAAGCTGGGTTTGTGCCCAATTATAATGCTTTAGACGGGGATTGGACAGCTGGCAGCCACCTGGGATAATGTTGGTGTCCAAGGGCCACGCTGCATCCTGGGCCCTACAGATCTGTGTTACCACCTGGGGTCACAGTGTCCTCCAGGTGCAGGCTGCTGCCAAGGGCCATGTCTGGATCCATGGTCCTACTGCAGGTGGGGTCTGTGCTGATTTCTGCTGTCCTGTGTCACCTCAGGGGGCCATAGGAGCCATGCATGATGAAATCAGAGAGCAATGCTGAGCCGGACACTGCAGCAGCAGAGGAGGCCCAGACCCTCAGGAGAGAGCAAGCACTCTGGAGAGATAGCCCCACCCCTCACCATGAGTGTGTGCAGTCCCAATGGACTGGCCAGCTCAGCTATCACCTAGGCCCACAGACGGGCCTTGGGTTGGCCCACCCTAACATCTACTCACTCCATCTAGGACCTGCTGGAGCTTGTGAAGGCACTGGTCCTATGGAATGATAGCCATAAGATCTCCATGATTTGGGGTGGATCAGTGAGGATCCGGTGATGATGATATACCAGAAACCAGAAGCCTTGAACCAGACCAAGAACTCACTGTAACAAACATTTGCAAGTAAAGCTGATTGGACTAAAGGGTGTACTGTGTGATACACCGAGGCTTCCAATGCCACCAGGACCAATGAAGAGGTGCTGGAGAGGCAGGGAAGATGGAACAGTGAAGAGGTCTTTTGTTTGTTGTCTTATTTTTGTGTTTGTTTGTTTTGTTTTGGGGGTACACTACAGGGTTAGGGGAGGGTATGGAGGGACTGGAAGGTGAATGGAATTGGAGTACATGATGTGAAATTCCTAAAGATTCAATAAAGAAATTATGTTAAATAATAAAATAAAAACTACATTAAAAGACATGTCCCCAAAGTTTTTTGCAACTTGGTCAGTTTCCTCCACTTCCCAGAAGCTATTAAGCTGGGGCATCCATCAGTGGATTAAACCATTTGTTGCCAGAATGCCCAAGTTCTAACACACCTGTATCAAGAAAGAACAGTATATTATTTGGACATTGTTGTGGGAATTCTTCCTGTCAATAACTTTGGGGTACTGGCCTGAGGGCGTGGCCTGGTGTGCTACTTAAGGACAGAAAAAGACTGGAGGAGAAAGCAGGCTTGCTCTCTTGCTCTGGTTCTTGCTTGGCTTGGTTAGAGACCCAAGCCATGATGAAGGGATTGGCGGCAGCTGCAGCCTTATTCTGTATCTGTGAGTTTGTCCTTTTCATCGCACCGCTTAATAAAATGGTTTTTTACATCTTTGTGAGTTCACAATTCAGGACATTTTGCTATGTGCCTGTAATCCCATCACCTGAAAAACAGATGCAGAGGGACTACATCAAGTTTTGGGGTAATCTTTAGTGTAAAGGAAAGCAAAACAACTTCTTTCTTTTCTCCCTCCCTCCATCTGTCTGTCCCTCCATCCCTTCCTACCTCCCTTCCTCCCTGTCTCTTTTTTTTTTTTCCTGTTGATTTAACTTGAGCTGTGAGTTAAAATGATCTTCTCATTTCTTTCCTCTCTCTAGTCTCTGACCTATAACTTAATTTAGTACATCTCAAAAATTTTCTTATAAGAAGCTTCAAATTTTTACCCATAGCTTTGAATTCTTAGTTTTGTTTATTTGTTTTTTGAGGAATAGGATTTCACTACGTAGACCAGGCTGGCCTCAACTTGCAGAAATTTTCCCTGCCTCTGCCTTCTGTGTGCTGGGGATTAAAAGTGTGTGCCACCATATCTGGTCAGACTCTTAGTTTTGTAATTCTTCTGGTTTTAATTAGAATTAGCTGATCTTAATTTCAGGTGCTATTCAAATCCATTTCACAAGCTCCCTCATTCTAAGACCTGTAACTACTATGATATGCTCCTATGTTCCTATGGTGACAAAGTACATACAGTAAGAGACAAGGCAAGCTACATACTTTTTTTTAAATCTTAATTTATTATCATTATTAGTATGCGTGCATACATACATACATGTGTGTGATGTATATGGGAGGTGTTGTTCTTTTGCTATAATTATTGCCTATGAAACACAAACAGGAGACTCAGGACCCACGTGGAGTTTGAGAGAGGGGAGAGAAAGGGGAATAGCTGGTGGCCAACCAAAAGCAGGGGAGAGAGAGAGAAGAGAAAGAAGGAGCAAGAGAGAGAAAGAAAGAGCAAGAGAGAGGCGCCCTTGGCCCACTTGCTTTAAAAGGGAAACTTGCGCAAGTGTAACTGAGTCCCCCTGGCAGCCAGGTAAAGCTTGAGCAGCCAGGTAACTCATGACTAGAGAAGACATCACCAAGAGCATCCCGCCCATCATCAGGGGGCAGGGTCAGCAGATTGCTGGTTCCCAACAGGAGGTGCATTGCTGTGGTGTGTAGGTGGAGTTTTTCTGTGTCTCAGCAGCTATTCAGAGACTTATTATTAATTATAAATGCTGGGCTGATAGCTTAGGCTTGTTTCCAGCCAGCTCTTCCAACTTAAATTAACCCATTTCTATTATGTGCTGCCCTGAGGCTCGTCTATCTCGTGTATGAACTCCCCATGTGGCATCTTCTGTGCCTAGATTGAGACTCTTCAGACTCTGCCCTTCTTCCCAGCATTCTCTGTGCCCCTAAAACCCTGCCTAGCAATCGACCAATCAGCTTTTTATTAACAATGAAAGCAACACATTTTCATAATTCTACAGCAGTGGTGTGCATGTTGAGGTCAAATAACTTGGTTGAGTTGTTTCTCTCCACACATTTATGTGGGTTCTGGGGATCAAACTCAAGTTGCCAGGCTAGTTCTGCAAGTATTTTAACCCACTGAGCTATCTCACTGGCCACATATGGACACTTTTACAACCTCTTCTTAAGCAAATTGAAAAGTGCAGGACAGACATGCTCGAAGGAAGCAGGGAGCGGTCTGAGGTTTAGTGCTCAGGTTATTTCCTGAGGCATCTTTTTGTAGATCCAAGATGAGGAGGTGGTTGCTAGGGTAGAGTATGAGTGGCTTTTTGTGTTGATTGACGGGCTTGGATTTCATAAGCCTTTGTTTGCTGTGCATGTTCATTCTCATGATGCATTTGATTGTAATCTTTCTATGTGTCCAATCAAGCATAGGCATGATTTTAGGTAATGTTCCCTAAAAGTTCACTCAGGGGACACAGTTTGCCTCACTGTACATGCACCTAAAACCAGTCTAGCCTGGTTTCCCCCTAGTTCCAAAGTATGTTCTTGAATGCATTTGACCACAAAGGGGGAATTATTAAGATTTTTATGGAGCTCTGATAGTTGTGTTAATTGTCAACCTGACAGAATCTAAAATCATCTGAGAGATGGGCCTCTGGGTTTGTTTCTGAGAGATTGTCCTCTTTGTGATAATTGATGTAGAAAGACTAACCCAGACCATAGGCAGTCCTATTCTTTCTTCATGAGATACAGGGTTCTATAAAATGGTGAAATAGAGCCCAGCACTAGCAAGGAGGTACTTTCTTATCTTTTTAAATAAAAATATTATTAATTTTTATCTTATGTTTGTATTGCATGGATGTCTGTGCACCAATTGCATTCTTGGTGCCAGTAGAGACCAGAAGAGGATGTTGGATTCTCTAGAACTCAAGCTACAGAGATTTGTGAGCTGCTATGTGGTTGTTGGGAATTGAACTCGTCCTCTTAACCACTGAACCATCTCTCTAACTTCATAAATGTAATTTCTTAAATTTTATGTATATGGTGTTTTGCCTGTGTACATATCTGTATACAACATGTGTGTTGTTGTGGAGGCCAGAAGAGGGCATTGAATTCTCTGGAAGTGAAGCTATGGAGGGGTTTGAGCCACCTTACTGTTGTTGGGATTCCAACCCAGGTTCTCTGGAAAAGTAACAAGTGTTCTAAACCACTGAGTCATCCCTCCAGGCCCCAAGTATATGTTTTTAATGTTGGGTGGCTGTAGCACTGTCTATAATCTGTAGCACAGGATGCCCCTGTAAGTTTGCTCTTAAAATACATTTGACTGTATACACATATATTTTAGTACGAGCCATTATAAGACTTAACATGATGGCTCACACCTATTCTATCATTTAAGAGGATGAAGCAAAAGGATTCCTGCAAGTTGGAATCTAGACTATCTAAAGGAAAACTAACAATTAAAAAATTAGAACCATTAGAACTTAATGAAAGCCAGGTGTATTAGTTAGGCCTCTCTAAAGAAACAGAGAGAGTAGAGCACTCAACCCAACAGTGTCCACAGCAAGTGTGGTCAACCCAACACCACAGTGAGTGTGGTCAACACAACAGTGTCCACAGTGACTGTGGTCAACACAACAGTGTCCACAGTGAGTGAGGTCAACACAACACCACAGCGAGTGTGGTCAACCCAACACCACAGTGAGTGTGGTCAACACAACAGTGTCCACAGTGACTGTGGTCTACACAACAGTGTCCACAGTGACTGTGTTCAACACAACAGTGTCCATAGAGAGGACAGTCAACACAACAGTGTCCACAGTGAGTGAGGTCAACACAACAGTGTCCACAGTGAGTGTGGTCAACACAACAGTGTCCATAGCAAGGATAGTCAACACAACAGTGTCCACAGTGAGTGTGGTCAACACAACAGTGTCCACAGTGAGTGTGGTCAACACAACAGTGTCCACAGTGAGGGAGGTCAACACAACAGTGTCCACAGTGAGTGTGGTCAACACAACAGTGTCCACAGTGAGTGTGGTCAACACAACAGTGTCCACAGTGAGGGCACAGCCCTGGAGGTGGAAGTAGAGTTTTCTTTGGAGTACACACACACACACACACACACACACACACACACACACACACACAAGAAATTTATTAGACTGGCTTATAGGCTGTGGTTTGAGTGGCTGTCTCATGACAAAACAGCTGTGAATCTGGGAGTTGTTCAGTTCAGAAGGCTGAATGTCTCTGTAGTCTCAATCTGGTGCTAAAGTCCTAGAGGATTCCTTGGGAGCTGCTTGTCTTCAGTCTACATTGCAATCCTAGAGAAGTAGGAATTCATTATATCCATAGCAACAGATAGCTGAACTGACCAGTGAGAGTGATGGCAAGCAGGCAAATAGCAGTTTCCTTCTTCCATGTCCTTTATTATTGTTATTGTTATTATTATTATTTTCCAGACAGGGTTTCTTTGTATTGCTTTGGAACCTGTCCTGGAACTAGCTCTGTTGACCAGGCTGGCCTTGAATTCACAAATATCTGCCTGCCTCTGCCTCCCAAGTGCTGGGATTAAATGCATGAGCCACCAACACCTGGCTTTCCATGTCCTTTTATGTGGTCTGCCAGCATAAGTATGGCCAGATTTAAGTGGGTCTTCCTGTTTCAGATAATCTGATTAAGAAAATTCCCTCCCAAGTGTCCTGAAGTTTGGGTTTAGCTGATTCCAGGTGTAGCAAGTTGACAATAAGACCATCAGAAGTCTACTCCTTGTCAACTAGAACCAATCACATCTCTTTGTGTAATGTTTAATTTCCAAATGAAAACGATAAACCAGGCATGGTGGTACACGCTTTTAATCCAGAAACTGAGGAGGTGGAGGCAGGTGGATCTCTGTGAGTTCAAGGCCTACCTGGCCCACAGAGTGAGTTCCAGGTCAGCCAGGGCTGTTACACAGAGAAACCCTGTCTCGAGAAACAAAACATAACAAAACAAAACAAATCTGTGTATATTTGAACAAACATTTTCATAAAGAAATGTTATAGAAACACATGCCAATTACAGTTCTTGTTTCTGCAACAGATCATGTGACCTTAGCTGATATGTATAGCTACCTTCCTCTACTAATTCTGTAATCCAAACATCCACACTCAGTAGGCACCTCAGCAGGTTCCAGGTCTTTTCCTGCAGAGTGACACATATCTTCACCCTTAAAGTGTCTTGGCCCTTTGTCATCATCCTTCCTGGATTAAGCCATTGTAGTTTCCCATTGGTTTTAATCACAGGACATGGTAACACCAAGAGATACCCTACAGGATCTCCTGCATTCCAGACATAATCTTTACCTCCATAGTGAAGAAGCAATTCCCTTGGTAGTCTGGATCAATCACCTATCCTTACACTGTTATTCCTTTCTTAGCATTTTGGCTTAAGGACATCAGAAGCCCGAAGTGTCCAGGAGGATGTCTAAGATTCCAGATCAACAGAATGCTTGCTGTGTCTCCAGGCTGTGTCTCCAGGCAGGAGCACTCGCTCCTGTGGAACCAGAACTCTAGGTCAGTAGAACTTAAGGCTGAGAGACAGGAAGTGAAAATTTTCCTTGTTAGTAGGGGTGACAGTGAGTAGAACCATTTCTATTTCTGTCCTTTAGTTCTTGAACTGATGAGTGCTGGCTGTAAGAGAAACTGTACCGTATATTGGATGCTTACTCAAAGCATGTACTGCCTCCTGGATATGGCCACCTAATGGTCACTGTAATTGTGTTTTCAAAAGGCTGGCCTAACTGACACTGCAACTATGTTTTCAAAGGTCATTCCACCATTCTATCAAGTCTGCTGTTTCAGAATGGTAGGAAACATGGTAAAGACCAGTAGACTCCATGAGCATGGGCCCATATTTCCACATCTCTGGCTGTGAAGTGAGCTCCATGGTCAGAAGCAATCCTGTGGTATTCCAATACCATGGCTGTGGATAAGGCATTTTATAGTTACGTGAATGGTGTTTTAGCAGAAGCATTACATGCAGGAAATGTGAATTTATAACTAGAATAATTGTCTATTCCAGTAAGGACAAAGCATTGATTGACCTTCCCATAAAGAAAGGTGGTCCAATGTAGTCAACCTGCCTAATAGGTCACTAGCTGGTCACCCAGGGGAATGGTTCCTTATCAGAGGCTGTTAGTTTTTGCTGATGGCAGATTTGACCTTCAGCAGCAGCTGTAGCCAGGCCAGCCTTGGTGAGAGAAAACCCATATTGTTGTGCTAATGCATACATAACCTCCATCTTTTCCATGATGGCCACTTGGTTCCTGGGCCCAGTAGGGTGAAAAAGGCATGACTTTTGTGTCAATAAGAGACTCCAGGAGCCAAGGGAGACAGAATGAGCAGGCTGCTCCAAGGAGGCACTTAACAGACCAGTAAGTATGTAAAAAGAGATGGGTGATTAGAGCAGGTGGAGGAGAAAGCAGCTGGAGAGGAGGACTCTAAAATTTGGAAAGAGCAGAAACAATTGATCCAGTCAAATGATCCAGTCAAATTGACAGCTTTGTTCAATTAGGACATCTTAGGAAAGAGGTCCATTTGTGCCCCTTCTGAGTTTTGGTACCAGATGTATTCCAGGGGGCACAGTAAAGAAATTGCCAACATGACTGTACCATGGTATTGTTAAGGTTTTTATTGTGGATATGAGAGAAGAGCCCAAAGTAGAGAAAGAAATAGACTGAATATGGCCAGAAGACTGGACATGGCCCAGGCTATCTGTGAGAGAAGGAAGGGAGGGTGAGGGGCACCTTGCCCTTATAAAGGAAACTAATGACTCTCTGGGAGGAGGGAAACCTGGGGAGGTGGGAAGGGCTAGGATGCTAATGTGGACTTTGAAATGTATAGCAAGTACTTGTGATATTGATGGAGCCTGGAGGCCAGCTTGGGCTTTGATATGTAACTGCAGGTATATATATTTCAATGGAGCCAATGTCCATTCTGCCAGAGGTAAGGAAAATGACTCCTTCTGGCAGATAGGAACAACTTTCACAAGTTCCTGAGGAATGCTGGCTTTTATCTAACTGCCAGAAATCCTCCTATAGTCCAGGTTGAGCTCATTTTTGGAAATTTGCATGGCTTTTTGGAGTTTAGGGGATTGGACAATGATAGGAATGGCTGGAGAAAGAATCTGACTGTTTACAGAATAGTCGTCCTGTCTACTTGATTACTGGACTCCTCCTCAGCTGGTCACCTTGTGGTGAGCATTTACATGGAACACAGTTATTTGGGCATGGTGGCATATGCCTTTAATCCCATCACTTAGGAGACAAAAGTCAGTAGATCTCTAAATTCAAGGTCAACCTGGTATACAGAGTGAATTCCAGGATATCCAGGGCTGTTACACAGAGCAGCCCTGTCCAAAAAAAAAAAAAAAAAAAAAAAAATTCATTGACACAATTATCTTCATATACTTTGCCCATTTGGAGAGATCTATCCAAATACTTCATGTTCTGTCCTCTTCCCTGATCATCTAGCCAATCCATTGGCTACAGGCCATCATGACACATCTGGCCATTTCTCCTTCCAAGCAAAATGTATGACCATGTGTACTTCCCAGAGTTCTGCCCACTGTGAAGATTTTCCTTCGCCAGTGGCTTTTAGGGTTATGCTAGAAGGGACTGTAATGTTCCAGCTGCCTATTTCTGGATGGCGCCTGCATAGCATGCAGAACTATCAGCAAACTGTGCTAGAATGTTATTTTAAGGTGTGTGGCTTTTGTTTATGTTGCATTTGTTTAACTCTGTGAAGCTGTATTACTGTGCCTGTCTAAAACACCTGGTTGTCCTAATAAAGAGCTGAACGGTCAATAAGCAAGGCAGGAGCAAGGACAGACTGGTAGACAGAGAGTATAAACAGAATGAGTATAGTGAGGAAGGAGCAAGAAGGAACAACAAGAGAACAAGGAGAGAAGGACATCAGGGGCCAGCCACCCAGACAGCCATGGAGTAAGAAGGAAAGTAAAACATACAGAATTAAGAAAGAAAAAGGCCCAGAGGGAAAAGGTAGATGGGATAATATAAGAAAAGCTAGCTAGCTGGGTATTGTTGGCATACTCCTTTAGTCCCAGCACTGGTGAGGCAGAGGCAGAGGCAGGCAGATCTTGTAATGATGAAAAAATTTAGCCTAACTCTCCACTGACCCCAGGAAGCTGGGAGTCTGTGCATGCCCAACCTCGACCAGCAAGGAAGATGCAACTCAGGGAAGATCTTCTTCATGCAGTTTTAATCAGGAACCTTAAACAATATTCTTCTGCCCTCGGGGAAATGCCCGGCAGGCTTGTGCTGACCAACCCCAGTGAGCCATGTGGACCCTGCAGATAGGCTACTCTAATGCAGAAGCAAACAGGCTGAACAGGCTTAACCAAATAAGGACTTGTTTACGCCAGAGAGTGCTCACCACTGGGGAGGTGGGAGGCGGAAACCAGTGCCATCTTTAAGGCGCTGTACTTCAAAGCTCTCTACAGGAGTCTAAATCCCAGGCTGAAGGTTACCTTCTTGACTGTTTACTACAGGGCATAGGAAATGAGCCTTGTCAGTACACCCAGAAGCCCATGCAAAAGCAGACTTCTTGGGCTAAGCGTGGGCTTGGATAGTTTAAATTAATTGCTCTGCACTGGATGCTATGAGGTGATTGGTTTACGATGCACGGGCTTTGTTATAACCCTATAAAAGCTGTCTCAAGCTTGTACCTAGGGTCCCAGTCCTCTACCCCCATGCGGAGTATGGCTTCGGACTCCAGTGCACTTGGAATATAAAAGACCTCATGCTTTTGCATCAAGACCGCTTCTTGTGAGTGATTTGGGGGAGGGGGCCACCTTTCCTGAGTGGGAGCATAAAGGTCCACGCTCTCTGGGTCTTTCAATCTCTGTGACTTGGAGGCCAACCTGGTCTACAGAGCTAGTTCCAGAACAGGCTCCAAAGCAATACAGAGAAACCCTGTATCAACCCCCCCCCAAAAAAAATGGTTAGAAACAAGCCATTCTAAGGCTGGGCATTCATAAGTAATAAGATTCCATTTGTGATTTATTTGGGAGCTAGGTGGTAGGCCCCTCAAAAAGACCAAAGAGCTAAAGAGTAAAACATAAAACAACAGTAAACCAATCCCTAGTCTTTTCTTCCTCAGCCAACTGATCTCCCCATGAGGCCACACATAACGTTTGTAAACAGAAGGCCTTGTAACAGAAGTAGAAACCATAGGCATTTGGGCAAGTTCTTCATGTAACTTGCTTGTGTCTTCAGGACCAGCTTGGGCTCAATCACATCTATACCACTTCCATTTGATATTGGGTTGCTGTTGTGTGTGTCCTACCTGATGACTTTGTGGGCCTGATAATAGCCAGCTCATAATGTGTATGGCTCAGTTTGCATGGTAACTTGGTGGCCCATTGTTTATTCTGGGGCCATTTTGAGTGGCCATGGCCCAGGAACACGCATTCGGATTACTCCAACAACTGTGTTCCCACATGGAAACAGTTTCATGAAGTTTTTAGAGTTTTACAGAAGGAAGAAAGTTTAAAAAACCGGGGCAAGTTTGAAATACATTGGATGGTACACCAGAGAGGCAGTTACAAAGAGATGGGGGAAGCTTTTCTATAGGCCTAAGGTGCCGTCTGATGACATTCTTAGCTTCTTTTGGTTTTGGATATTTTTGTTGTTTTATTTTCTTTTGAGACAGGGTCTCCCTACAAAGCCCTGTCTGTCGTGGAACTAAGTATGTAGATGAGGCTGGCCTTGAACTCATAGATACCTGCCTGCCTTTGTTTCCAGAGTGCTGGAATGAAAGGTATGTGTCAGCTTGCCTGGCAACATTCTTAGCTTTTGGGTTAGAGGAAGCCAGTAGTCTGCTAAATCAATAGATTTCAACAGTTTTTATTTACTGTGACTACAGGATGTTAGTTCTGACACAAAGGTGGGCAAGAAATGGCTGTTCTAGGGCCAGTGCTAGCCCAAGGTAAGGTAATTAGCATCTGGACCTTCCAACCTCTCCTCATCACTGCACTTTTCAGTCTTACAGACACAGATTCTTTCCAAGAATTCTTGTTCACACCGTTTTCTCCAATAGCACATGAAAAGATGATTATAGCAAATCACCACCTCGTTTCCAGTAAGAAGACTACAATCCAGAAGATATTAAATGTTTGGGAACGTGCGGAGGAACCGGAACCCTCATACCTTGGCAATGAGAATATAAATGGTGCAGCTTTTTTCAAAAACAGTTTGAAGCTGTCTCAAATGATTGAACAGTTTCCATATGATCAAGCAGTTCACTGTGAGGATACTACATATACAAGAGAATTTAAGACGTGTACACAAAAAAGTCATCTGTTCCTATTGTCATTAAGCCAAGGCACAGAAATCGTGGAAATGTCCTGATGAACAAATAAGCAAGATGTGATATATGTATACCACGGCATTAGCCAAGCGTCCCATGGCACAAAATTCTGGTCTATGCTACAAAATTTATCAGCCTTCCAGCTGGGCATGATGATGCAGACCTGTAATGTCAGTGTTTAGGAGGCTGAAGCGAGATGATCAGTGGGTCAAGACCAGTCTAGGCTATAGAAAACCTAACGAAGGGGGTGGTGGTGGTAGGGGAGAGGAATATCACATTTGCTCTTAAAGGAAAGCTTTATTCTCAAAGCAGACTCCGAACAAAGTCAGAGATGTACATAGCGCTTGAGTCTGTAGAGGCTTGCGGTGATTCAATAAATTGACCATTTAGCTATTTGCAGACAAATGGGTGTTACTGTGGTTTGTGGAACAAAGCGGCTGGGGACCGCTCTTTCATTCCGAAGCCCAGCCATAGAGCTGCTGATTGGGTTACTGTCAATTAGCTGGCTTTCAGAAGCTGTTGATAACTGGCTGACTTGGAAGCCCCTGAAGAGAGGCTGTCCCTGATTGGTTGATTTTCAGAGACCATGTTGGTTACCTCTAAACAATGGTTACACATTCACCCCTTGGGTCTGGAGGCAAATTTTTATTTTCCTTTCTTGCATATAATAAGTACTTTTATTTCCCTCTTCTTTTGATTTTCTTTCTGTTAAGCCTGCAGGAAATACCTTAGGGATTATTAAAATTTTTATGAGCAGGAGTTTGTTTTTTTTTTCTTTCTTCATCTAGCACTATTAATTCAAACACCGATCATTGTGGCAGGAAAAAGTCCCGGGTTGTTAAGATTTACTATGACAAGACGCATTTAGAACACGTAGGACATCTTGACAAGGTAAATATGTGATGCTAGACGTAATCATTAAATACTCCCTATGGCTAAAGAACAACACCACTTTATGCCGGAAGGGACTGCGGCTCTGTGAGACTTTCTGGCCCACCGACCACAGCTGGAAACAATTCTAATTAGGGTCTGCATTGCAAAGGGAGGGGTCTCCTGGGATACGGTGAGCCTCTGATGCCGGTGCCCTGAACAGGACGCATCGCTAAGGGACAAATGTTTCAAGGGTGATGTGCAACTGACGAGAAGCAGGCAACTGCAGACAGGCAGCTAGCTGTCCAGGAGACCCAGGGATAAAAAGCCAGGTACAGAACTGAAGTACCCCAGCACAGACGGGCCAGAAGGGGCGGAGCTGGCTCGAGTCCCCGCCCCGGGCGCGTCCGCGAGTCTGGCTGCGGTCCCCACTGAGTCCCCGAGGCGCTGCGAGACCTTAGGGCCCGGAGGTGTGTTGCCCGGGAACCGGCGCCCCGAATCGGCCTGTCCCCGAAACAGAAGGGTCAAGCGCTCGGCCCCACGCTCACTGACGCCCCGGCTACGCGCGCTCCCGCCCCGCCCCCACGTGCCCGCGCGCGCCTGCCCCGCCCCCTCGGCGCGCCCTCGCTCCGCCCTGCCGCTGGCCCGCTGCGGTGCCGGCGCCAGCGACCCTCCGCGCCCGGTGGTCCTCCGCCGCCTGCCTCCATGGACGCGTTCGCCCCACAGCAGCCGGGGCTGCCCCGCGCGCGCTTCGCTGGCACCTCTGGCCGTGGGGCGGCCTCCGTCAGGTACGCCGGGCCGAGGCGGCCTCGGGTGGCCGGGGATGCGCCTTGGGGCGGCTACGCCTCGGGTGGCAGGGCGTGGTCTGATATGGCTTCCTTGCGGAGGATTGTTTGAAACGGCTCCCCGAAGAACGCTTGCCGGGGCACGGCGGCCTTCCGGAGGGACTGTGCTGTGGCTATAGCTCGACCACCCGCCGCGGTTCCCGAGAAGACCCCATTGTGACATCCCCAGGCCCTGTCTTCACGCGAGTGCGCCCCAGAAACTCCGCCGCATGAACCCCTGCTCTCCTAGGTGTTCAGAGCCTTTGCCACAGACGGCAGCTCGGTTGTAGAGTTCCCGGTCCCCTGCATGAGCATTGGCAGCGTCTCCCCTCACCTGTCCCTGGTCATTGCATCCGACGCCCCCTCCATCCAGGGGAGCGCCCGATGCGGGGACGTGAAGGTCATTGGGGGCGCAGGAGGAAAAAAAAAAACTGTATGGATAGGGAAAGAGGCCCGGAACCCCCCCCCCCCAAAAAGCGGCTGACACCAGGTCCCCGATAGAATCCAGGAGTGCCCCAGAAGTGTCTGTGTACGGGAGCGGGGTTGATGTTAGTTAGGGAGGGCCCTCCTGCCCTTTTCTGTACATAAGATCTGTTTCTGTTCTCTGTCTTTGGGGCTGACCTTGGTAGTCAGGGTAATTGTGACCGAGCTGGTATGGGGCTGCCAACGAAAAGTAGAGGTTAGTGTGATGGAGGTGTTGCAGTAAGAAGAAATAAGGGAAGGGCGAGTCTTCTGAGGTTTGGGCACTGCTAACCTGTCATTAAACTAGAAGAGGCTTTTTTGTTTGTTTGCTTACTTGCAGCCATTTGGCAAAACAAATGTGTTATTGTTTCTTTGAAAGGGGGTTGTCAACTAATATGTTAAAATGGCATTTCCTGTTTTTGTTTTTGAGGCAGGTCCTCACTCTGTAGACCAGGCTGGCCTTGAGCTCAAAGGGACCCACTTGATTACTGAATGCTGGCATTAAAGGCTTGTGCCACCATGCTTGGCCTGCTTTTTCTATGTTCCTGTTTGAGTATTTTAATGTTCTGTGTATGTGTTTCCCTCCAGTGTTGAGGTCAAATCCCAGGGCATTGCATATGTTAGACAAGTGCTATATCACATTCAGCCTTGTTTTCTGTAGAGTTTTGTTGTTATTTATTTATTTATTTATTTACTTAGGGTGTGTTGTTTGATTTAATTGGCTCAAATCTACGAAGAGTAAAAAACTATTTTTAGGGTCTTAGCAGTTGGGAGCACTGACTTCTCTTCCAGAGAACTTGGGTTCAATTCCCAGGACCCACATAACACCTCACAACTATCTGACATCCTCACATAAACATGCACCAGTACATATAAAATAAAATACATTAATTATAGCCTGAGTAGTGGTGGTGTACCCCTTTAGTCCTAGCATTTGGGAGGCAGAGGCAGTAAGATCTCTTTGAGTTAGAGGCCAACCTGGTCTACAGAGCGAATTCCAGGACGGGCTCCAAAGCTACATAAACACTGTCTCAAAAAACAAACAAACAAAAAAGAAACCTATTTTTATTTATTTTTTTTTTTATTTTCTAGACAGAGTCTCACTATGTAGACCTGACTGGTCTTGAACTCAGATCCACCTGCCTTTCTGTGTTGGGATTAAAGACACGAGTGACCTTGTCTGGCTTTTTGATTTTTAAATTACATGTATTTATTTATTTATTGTGTGTCTGTCAGACTGTGTGTATGCCATAGAGTATGAACGTCAAAGGACAACTTGCCTGGAGTCCTTTCTCCACTCTCTCCTATGTGGGTCACAGGATTGGACTCAGTCAGGCTTGGCAGCAAGTGCCTTTACCCGTGGAGCCATTCTGCAAGCCCCAAAACTAATTCTCCTCTCTCATTTCCCAGGATTCCTTCACAGGTTCTGGCAGTGTGTTTATTGGGTGACTGAGACAGGAAAGAAGAATGAAGCGATTAGATAGCAATGAAACTATGCATTTTGGAGCCCTGGTTTGCTTCTGCTTTGCCACTGAGTTTCTCTGCCCTCTGCCTCGCAGGAATTCTTTCCAGGCTTTACAGTGTGTAGTGCTTAGCTGCTTGTGGAAGCAGTCTCCACTCTCTCTCAGTGCTTCTGCCGGGTGGCATCACTGTTTGAAAGTATTTGAACGTTTTATGGATATTGGACAGGATGCTTTAGAACTGGCAGCAGCCATTGGATAATCTAGGCTCTCTGTAGGGGGTGGGCCTGTCCTCAGGTGTCCAAGTGCCACACTTGTTTGGTGCAATGCTGGAGGTGAAACCAGAGCCTTGTAAATGGCAGCCAAGTGCTCTCCCCTGAACTGTCTCCCCATGACAAGCTCAGTAGCCTTTATTTGAACTTTAAAAATGATTACATCTTGGTGGCACACACCTTTAGACCCGACACTCGCGGAGTCAGAGGCAGGCGACTCTCTGTGAGTTCCAGGCCAGTCTAGTTTACAAAGCTACACAGAGAAACCCTGTCTCAAGCAAAACAAAACAAAACAAAACAAAACAAAACAAAAAAAAAAACAAAAAAAATTGCATTTTAAAATATTTCTGTTTAGATTTATTTGTAAGTATGAGTATACTGTGTTTGTTTGTGGGAATGTGCAGGTGAGTATAGGTGCCCAATGAGTCCAGATAGGTGTTGGATCCCCTGGAACTGGAGTTAGTTGCCTGACATGGGTACAGGAACCTGATCTCAGGGCCATCTCTCCGGCCTCACATTTTCATTTGCTTAACCAAAGATATGTGTAAGTGCCTGTGTAAGTGTGTCACAGAGCATTTGTGGCCGTCAGAGGACGGCTTTTGGGAGTTGATTCTTTCCCAATGTCATGGTGGTCTCTGATCCAGCTCATGCCACCAGTCTTGATGCCAACTCCTTTACCCACTGAGTTCTTTTGCTGGCCCTTGATTTGAATCTTTATGAGACTCCAGAGTAGAAAAGCAACTTTACCGATAAAATCCATCCCCAGAATAAATGTTAGCCACCTATTTGCTTATTGATCCTTTTTTCTGTGACAGGCCTCACTTATATAGCCCTAGAACTTGCTGTGTGGACTGAGGTAGTATTGAACCTGGGGCAATTTTCCTGCCTCTGTCTCCAGTGCTGAAATTACAAGAGTATGTACTATACCTGGCTTATTTACTTTCTTTTAAAATTTTTTATTATTTATTATTAGTGTATTTGTTGGGAGGGGCGGACACACTGGTTTTGTGGTAAGTGTAGGGAGGTCGAGGGTGACTTGTTCTCACCTTGAACTCAGGTCATCAGGCTTGCACATTTTTACCCATCAGCACTTTTACCCACCGAGTCATCTCTGCTCTTTACTTTCATTTGTTTTCTCTTTTTCTTATTTTCCAGAACTCCTTAGGTAGACCAGGCTGGCCTTGAACTCAGTGATCCACCTTTCTCCACCTCCTCAGTACTAGGAGCTCTTTACTTTCTTAAAGGTAGTATTTTTATGTGAAGATATATATAGGACTGGGAGTATCCATGCCCTCTTCTGATTTCTGCAGGCACTGGCACATATGCAACATACACTCACACAGGTGAAATGTATAGACATGTGCAGTGTATGTATATATGTGTATGTTGGCTGATTTTATTAGTCATACCTGAACTCTGAATTTTGCATAAGGTGTTTGATTGAAACTTGACCTTAGATAGTGCATGGTTTAACATCAGGCCTTTGCTAAAGAAATTTTGGTGAAGGGTCCCCTCATGTCTCCACTTCCCTGTGGTTGAACGTGCTTTTCTTACCTATCCAAGTTCTTGACTTATTTTCCCTAGTGGTTTTGAATTAAATCTTACTCTGTAGCTCAGGCTGGCTTTGAACTTGGTTGGTCCTCCTGCCTCAGCCTTTGGCATCATGCCTGGCTTTCCCCCTTCACTTTGTCATCCGGTTTCAGGGCAGCACCTTCTTGTCAACCACATTTGGTTTCTTCCTTAGAGTTTGGTTTCTTTGTTGCTCTCTTACTCCTGCATGATGAAAGAGGCAGGCTCAACTAATGAAGTCACATTCCTAGAGATCATAGATGGTGCTTGCAACCACATGGCTCTCTTCTGTAAGGGAGTCCATTCTCACAGATGTACAATGGAGAGCGGAAGTGAAAATATTGTGCCTCAGAATTAAAGCCTTCTTTTTAAGGTTATGATAGTCAGATAATTTTGGTTTCTGTCCCCCCCAAGCATGTAGAATCAGAGTTGCTTTCCCCTTTCAAATTGGCTTGTTGTTGGTTTTTGGTTAATAAAATGTGCATAAGAATAACATTGTAGTCCTTCAGTAAAAGCTTCACAATGTAATCTGTTACTCTCTTTACTTCTGTTGTCTAGGCTGTTACTATTCCAAACCTTTACTCCTCCATCACTTTGGAATCCAGAGTGTGCATTAGAAAGAAGTTAAATGTCACTGGGGTTTTGGAATTAAAAAATTATTTTTAAATTTTTTTATTAGATTTTTAAAAATTTTTTATTTTATATGTTAATGTCTTGCCTGCCAAATGTCCTTGCACCATGTGCATGCTTGGTGCCTGCAGACTGTCAAAAGAGGTCATCGGATCCCCTGAAACCTGAGTTGTGAACCACTATATTGGTTCTGAGAATCAAAGTGAAGCCTTCTGCAAGAGCATGGGTGATCTTAAATGCTGAGCCATCTCTCCAGCCTGAATAAAATGTTCTTGGTTTTGGGTAGTTGATACTCTGGGATTAAATTAGGTGTGCACCACCACCTCTCTTCTCCAAAAATTTTTAAAGAAATTGTGTGTGTGTGTGTGTGTGTGTGTGTGTGTGTGTGTGTGTGTGTGTGTCATGTGCACACATGCCACAGGTATGTGTGGAGGTCTGAGAACAGTTTATCTGGAGTAGGTTCTCTTCCTACCATGTAGATCCGTAGGTCCCTGGGATTGAACTCTGGTCAACAAGGTTTAGCAGCAAACACCTTTACCTACTGAACCATTTCTCTGGCCCTGGCATTTTTCCTTAACCAAACTATAACCTAACTTACCTGAACTAATCCTGAGGAATTAGTAGAAACCTTGCTGAAATATACTGTTCTACTTCAAAATATATTTCTGCAGAAAGCCTCAGGAACTTCAGAAGTTCAGAAACTTCAGCTGATACCCAATTCAAGGTCAATCTGGGCTAGCTCAGACTCTGACCGATGTAAGAAGTAACAACAAAAACCCTTCAAAAATCCCCAAGCAGTTGCTTGGATACTGGCTGGGAAAGCTTAGTGTGGTTCTAGGAGAAGCACAAAGGTTTGCTTGTTAAGATTTGTAGCTTTATTTCTGCCCAGAGGTAGTTGGCCTCACTGCTTGCCTTTGCACTTAGGTCTTGGGTGACAGTGTGTTTGCTGTGTGTCTTTAGTTCTGTGACATCCCTAGTGTACAGTCACGTGACAGTGCTTCCTAGCTTTGCTGCTCTCCTCTAGAGGAGTAAATGTGAGAGATGTTACACAACTTAAACTGTTGCTTTTGCCCTCAAATTTATTTTCAAAGGGACCAGGAAGATAGCTCAACAGTAAGGGCTCTTGGCACCAACACTGAGGACCTGAGTTCAAACCTCAGAACCCACGTGGTAGAGAGAGGAACCCAATTCCACATCTACCGGTGTTAAAAAGAAAGAAAAAAAAAATCACATTTTGAAATAATTTTAGATTTAGGGGTGAGTTGTAATATAGAACCATGGTGCATTTATTACAATGAAGGCATCAGTGTTGGTGTAACACTTTAGTTTAATTAGTTAACTTTTTTTTCTTGGAGTTTAGTACTCCAGACTTTATTTCCTCAAATGAACTCTCTATCGAGAATTCCACATTGTACTTGAATTGGACATGTTTATAGCAGCCAACGATTCGAGGCAGGATAATTGTGAATGCTTCTTGAATGAATGCTGTGGAACTGATTTTACAAAGAGCAGGAAGTGAGAAGTGCTCATAGTCAGCCAAAGAGAAGGGACAGCATGGAAAATATCAGCACAGTGAGAAGACCTCTTCATAGTATGTTGTTTGTGATGACTCATTTTCTGGAATTCTTAAATTTTGCATCTTTTTCTTGTTGTTTTGTTTTTGTTTTTCAAGACAGGGTTTCTCTGTGTAGCTCTGGCTGTCCTGGAGCTCACTCTGGCCTTGAGCTCAGAGACCCACCTGCCTCTGCTTCTCAAGTGTGTGTGCCACCACTGCCTGGCTGAATTTGCCATCCTATTAATACAAACTGATGAAATTTGTATGGGTCTAAGTTGAGCAATAATTTTTAACCAGGTGGTCTATCAGGAACTACATTCAGAAGCTAATAAAAGAATCGGCAAAAATGAGTTGAGCATGTATTCTCTGTTGCACAATATGTCCTCCAGAGGAGGGTAGGCCTTTGCTGGTGTAAAATTACCAAGGAGCCAGGCCGCTTTAGTGGGTAGTCTTCATGGTAGGAGGAGGCAAGGACTCCTAGTTGAGTCAGTTCCCTTACAGGAGCTTTCCAAAAGCTTCTGCGTCTCCCTTGTTTGTTAGATAGCTCCAGAAGCAGAGGAATCTGGTCATTGCTTTACCTAAGGAAAATGGTGTATTATCAATGAATGGGAAAATGAGTATGGATCTACAGTGTTTTGACTCTACCACGGCCAGATAACTGTAGAAGGAGGATTATAATGCACTGATCGTTGAGGCTGTGTGGATTTGGGTGTCTTAGTCAATGCTCTGTTGCTGTGGAGATACACTGTGACCACAGCAACTCTTATAAAGTTGGGTCTGGCTTACAGTTCAGAGGTTTAGTTCAGTCATCATGGCAGGAAGCATGCTGGCACACAAGCAGCATAGTGTTGGAGAGGTAGCTTAGAGTCCTACATCCATATCCTCAGGCAGCAGGAAGAGCAGAGACCCTGGGCCTGCTTGAGCATTTGAAACCCCAAGGCCCAACCTAGTATACACTTCTTCTAACAAGGCCACACCTACTCCCCAACAGAATGCCTCTCCCTAAGCATTTAAATATATGAGCCTGTGGGGCCCATTCTTATTCAAACTACCACAGTGGAGGAGTACCTGGAGAAAACTAAAATTACCACATAATTACATGACAGTAGTATGTTCTTTAGTCATACCATATGTGTATCGGTTTGAGTCATTTTATAGTTAGTGGTTAACCACGTTTGGTCTTGACAGTAGCAATATTAACTTACCTGTCTTACCTGTCATCAGTGTTGGTCTTACCTGTCATCAGTGTTGGACGTCAGTGGAGATGGCATTTATGGCCTTACCTCATGCCTGCCTCTGCCTTTCCCAAGTGTCTTGAGTTTGACAAGGGAAGTAAAGGATAGCAGCTTTACTGTAAAGGCCAGGTCTCATCGCCTGCCTCAGTCCTGTAGTGAGCACATTCTAACCAAGACCCAAAGTGTAGGTTAGTACAGACAGGCAGCTTTATTCTTGCTGTGATTCCCTCTAACATTGTAATAGGAAGAATTTCAAAAGTACAGACAAGTTGATGTCTATACCTAGACTCCATACTTTATTGTATTTGGTGGGTTTTTGTTTTGTTTTGTTGGTTTGTTTGGTTGGTTTTTATTGGCACTGGCAGTCAAACCAATGCTTGAGACCAATTCCAGGGGTTTGGAATTGCTAGGGAAGCACTCTCCTGTTGAGCTGTTTCCCTAGCAGTATATTTATTCTGCTTTTGAATGTGGTTTGATCTTCTATGCAGTAAGGACAGTTAAGAGACACTCTCAGAGCAGCCAATCCACCTGGAAGAGACGGAGATCACCAGAGCTGCCTAGAAGCTCAGAGATGCTGAGCTGTGTGGAAGACATACTCTGACCTGTTGAGCTGCTGTAGCTGTGGAGTGAGCTCTAGGTTTGCAGTTTTTGTGAGCTGTCCCCCACACTGACAGCTTTGGTGACGGGCTGCCTGAGCCATTTCTGCTCTTATCAGGAGCCCCGATAAAACTCACTGGTTCATGAAGCTGGACTTTGGTGGTCCCCTTACTTTGATCTGTCCTAAGTTCCCAGTATGGGATGAATAGACACTTAGTGGTCTTCCCTGGAATAGTGACTTACAACACAAGGGTGACCTTGAAGTCCTGACCCTCCCGCCTCTACTTACCAATTGCTCAGGTGTGTACCTGTCACTGACTTTTAATTGATCTCCCAGGTTCAACTTCCCTTCACTCTGCTGTCAATTAAGCTAATAGAGTAATCTGTTAAAGTGTTTCATATGGCATTGCTGTTTTCAGAACACTTCTAGTAAAGGCTAACCTGTGAGCTGAGGGGCTGGAGAGGTGGCTTTGTGGGGGACCTGCTGTTCTTGCAAAGAGCTTGGATCCAGCACCCAAGAAAAGCACCATGAAAAGATTATCCATGGCTGCTGACTGATTAGAATTTCATGAAAAACAAATAAACAGAAAGACATGTCTAATAGTGCTGTGTCACATTAGATACTAGTGTAGAGATCGTGCCCATCTTTTCAGTTTAAATGGTGAAGTGATAGGAAAACTGGTGAGTAGAAGAGATCCTGCATGGGGCCCCTGTGCCATTGAAGGAAGGCATCTACTCATGTGTCATGCTCTTCTCAAGAACACAAGCGCAGTCTGGCTCTCTAGAGGTGTCTGTCCTACACTGTAGCTGGGAGTTGACAGCCAAGTTGCCACTGTAGCTTTCTGCAGCTGTAGTGGCAGTCTCTGGTTCTCTTCACCCTCCAAGAGCTTGCATAGCCACTGTACACCTGAGACCTGTCTTTGAGCCATCCTCTGCTGTGTGTCCATTGGTGACAATTGAGTTGTCATCTCACGCCCAGACTATTTGTAAACCCAAGGAAACCCGGAAAAAAAAAATAATAGTGTAAAAGCAGCATCCTTCTTTGAGGTCTTGGGGATTGGATCGAGCCAGATTCGGGGGAGGAGGGAGAGAGAGAGGTGGGGGAGAGAGGAGAGAGAGAGATTATTTTCAGTTCTAGGGACTGTATCCAGAGACAGGAAAAAATACCATTGAGTTATATCCTTAGCTTTTCCGTGAGTTTTTTCTTTTTTTGTGTGTGGTGTTTTTGTTTTTTTACATTTATTATTGGGGGGGCATTGCTCCAGGTGCATGTATGGTAATCAGAGAACAACTTAGGAGAATCTGTTCTTTTCTTCACCATATGGGTCCTGCCCATCAAACCCACATTTGGTGGCAAGTGCCTTTACCCCTTGTATTAGGGTTACTATTGTTGTGATGAAACATCGTGACTAAAAAGCTGCTTGGTGAGGAATGGGTTTACTTGACTTATGCTTCCATATCACTGTTTATTATTGAAGGAAGCCAGGACAGGGCAGGAACACAGAGGCAGGAGCTGATGCAGAGGCCATGGAGGAGTGCTGCTTACTGGCTTGCTCTTTGTGACTTACTTAATCTGCTTTCTTACAACACCCAGGACCACCAGACTGGGGTGGCCGACCCACACCATAGGCTGGGCCCTCCTACATCAATCACTAATTAAGAAAATATCCTACAGGCTTACCTACAGCTCAGTCTTAAGGAGATATTTTTTCAATTGAGGCACCCTCCTTTCCAATGACTCTAGCTTATGTCAAGTTGACATAACACTGGCCAGCACACTCACTACATGACTTCTGAAGGTGAAACTCTGTAAGTGGCTAGCAAACACAAGTTATCCAGGATGTGCCAACCGGTTGGCTCAGGTACAGTGGGCTACATGGCAGCGTTACTGTGTAATTTGGGGTATATTCATGTAGACACATAACAAACTATCATATATATGACCTTTGGGTATAAGGATCAGTGAAGACTTTAGTTTTGTGTAAGTTCTCTATTCTTTATGAAAGGACAGTAAACATGTTACACATATAGTTTCAAAAAGTACTAATATGAATAAAAACAATTATGCAAGGTGTTAACAGTGATTAATTCTGGGTTATGGGAGCAAATAGAATAGGGCGATTGTGCTTTTCTTTAAACAAATCAGGCATTTTTTTCTTATGCTTTTAGTTAAAAGTAAATAAGTAACTGTAATGCTTCATGGTTCAGTAACAGATCAGCTATATTCTGGTTAAAGATTTAATTTGAGAAGCAAGAAATGTGCAAAGGGGGGGGGAAAAAAACCCCTGAATTTAGCTTTACCCATTTGGTAAGAAAGCACTAATCAGGATAATGTTCTACTTAAGGAGAAAAGACACTCTTTACATTTATGTGCTCCTACTTTTATTTGGACTGGACTGGGTACAGGGAGAAAAAAACTCTCCTATTTTCAGTATTGCCTTGGCTTTCAACAGCAGTTGCCAGGGAAACACTTTTGTTTCTTGGTCACATGATCTGGTCATGCTTTTTGTCAGTGACTGGTTATAAGTTTGTAAACCAGAGAACACTTGGTAACCTTGGCAGTCAGTCAGATACTGTCCTGAATAGAAAATGGGCCAAAGGTCTAGCTTGTGAAGTCTTTCTAGTGGGAAAATGGCTGCAAGATCAGTCAGTTCTCCATTAAAGAAGAAAACATACAGGGGCACATAGGCATCATTCCTTAGGGAAAGAAGTATTTAATGTTAAAACTAATGTCTACACTGTTACTTCTAAAACATTGTTATTCCATATGACTCTTTCCTCTCAGCCTCTAATTTTTATTATAAAACTACCAGAAAAGTGAAAGAATAGTATGATGAATACTCATTAAGCCTAACACGTGGGTTTATTCATTTATTTTTGAAGCTGGTCTCACTGTGTAACCCTGGCTGGCTTGGAACTCTGTCCTCTCACTAGCCCCCATATATTTTAGAACAAATCCATTAAATTCTTGGCAGTTGATTGGGATTGTGTTAAACCATGTTAATTTGAGGAGAAATGATACTTGTACTATGCTTGGTAACCACACCCCTGAGGAAAACTGACTCTCCCTCCCCTAGCGGCCATCAGCAGCCAAGAGCTCCTCAGCTAGCAGTGGGAACTCAGAACCCTTTCCCCAGCCATGCTGAGTTTTTGACTTGGGCAGTGGTGGCCCATACCTTTGATCCCAGCACTTGGGAAGCAGAGGCAGGTGGATCTCTTCAAGTTAGAGGCCTGCTTGGTCTGCAGAGCAAGCTCCAGGATAGCCAGGGCTGTTACACAAAGAAAATCAGGAGAGAGAGAGAGAGAGAGAGAGGGAGGGAGAGAGAGAGAGAGAGAGAGAGAGAGAGAGAGAGAGAGAGAGAGAGAGAGAGGGAGGGAGAGAGGGAGAGAGAGGAGAGAGGGAGAGAGGGAGAGAGGAAGAGGGAGGAGAGAGAGAACCCCCACATTTTGACTGTCTTGAATTTGTGAGTTCACCCGCTGTGAGTTCATGCGTGCAGTGGTTGTATTTTGTCCAGGAGACTGTACTTCATCGTACTGCTCCCTATCCCCAGCCTTGTTGGGGGTGGGTGGGTGGGAGTGGGTCCTATGAAGGTCCCATTTAGTAACTCAGAACCACTTGTTTGTTCTCAGCAGTTTGATCAGTTGTGAGCTTCTTCATTAGCCACTACCCATTGTAGAAAGAAGTTTCTCTGAGCAAGGTTAGGAGGAGCATAGCTCTGTGAGTGTAAACACAAATATTTAGAAAGCAGTTTCTTGACTTCCACTGGAGAAAACAATAGTACTAGGTTTTGCCTGGTTCCTGTGACCACCCCAGCCAAGAGTTTTGAGCCAAGTTGACAATACCAGACATGGATTTCCTTCTGTGGAGCAGGCCCAAAATCCAATCATAAGGTGGTTGGTTCACCCATAGCAATCATGACATTACTATCATAACAGTGGGCACATCTTGCTTGGCAAGTCATTATTGTAGCATGTAGGGTCCAGTGTTAGGTATGATCACTGATGTCTTTCTCCTCCAGCAGCCTGCTTAGCACATTGTAGCACTGTGAAAATGGGCCATCAGAGAGAGAACTCTCTAGTCAGTTCCAGATGTATTTCTTTTTTTCCTGCAGTGAAAATGTGTGATGTCTTCTGTAGTAGATTTTTTTTGAGAGAGAGAATGAATGAATGAATTTCTCACCATGAGCCCTGGCAGGCCTGGAACTCATTATGTAGACCAAGCTAGCCTTGAATTTATAGAAATACACCTACCTATGCCCAGAAAGTACTGGGATTAAAAACATGTACCACCATACTCAGCCTACAGTTTATTATTTTAAATTTTTTCTTGTGTATGTTTTGTCTGTGTGCATTTCTATGCATCACATGTGTGCCTGGGGCTCAAGGAGGCAAGAACAGGGTATCAGATCCCCGATCTGGAGTTATAGATGGTGGTGAGCCACCATGTGGGTGCTGGGAATTGAACCCAGATCCTCTGAAGAGCAGCCAGTACTCTTAATACTGAGCCATCTCTCCAGCTCTTTACTCTCTGTTTTTGCTGTTTTTGGTTGGCAACCAAGAGCAATGGCAGTAGCCTGTCTTGTTTGGGGGAGCCTCTGGAGCCTTCCTGATCAATAACTTACAGGATAGTATCCCATGCCCGGTACTGGGATTTTCATTTAATCTTCTGGGAACAGCATTGTCTATCCATTTAGGGTGCCCCCATTCAACTCTTTTTAAGTCATATTTTTAGGAGAGTTTTGTGTGTGTGTGTGTGTGTGTGTGTGTGTGTGTGTGTGTGTGTGTGTGTGTGTGTGTGTGTGTGTGTGTAGTACTATGTATGTACAGGTGCCCCAGGAGGCCAGAAGAGGGCATTGGGTCCCCTGTAACTGGCATTAAAAGCAGGTGTAAGTTGCCAAAGTGGGTGCTGCGTTCTGGACCTGGGTCTTGGGACTGAACTCTGGTTCTATGGAAGAGCAACAAGTGCCATTTCTTCAGCCCCTTGGGTCATATTTTACAATGACATAGTAGTGAGTTTCCATGAGACCTTTTTTTTTTTTTTTGGGTAATAAATCCTTAGTTTGGGGGGCTGGAGAGATGGCTCAGCAGTTAAGAGCACCTACTGCTCTGCCAGAGGAGACCTGCCACTCACATGGCAGCCAACAATTGCCTGTCACTCCAAGATCTGACACCTTCACACACACATACATACAGGCAAAACACCAATGCACAGAAAATAAATAAAAAAATTTAAAAAAATCCTTAGTTTTGGTTATCCACCCCTTCTCCTTTCTCTTCCCTCAAGCCCCTACCCCCAACCTATTTAAACCTTTGACTTCCAGTAGTCTCCTCTCTTATCTCATAGCAGCTGTTTGCTACCATTCCCCTCCCCCAATCAAAGCTCCTTTTCCTCCCCCTCTCTACCTTTCTGGCTTCCCACCTTCATCCGTGTTCCTGAAATTTTGATAATTTTATTTTCCTTTACAGATGAATAAAGTTCTGATGTGTATATGTACCGCATTATCATTATCCATCAGTTGATGGGCATCTAAGCAGATTCCATTTCCTAGTTATTTTGGATGAATGGAAATAAACACAGACAAGCCAATATTTCTGTTGTAGGATATGAAGTCCTTTGTATATGCTCAGGTATATCAAGGCCATATGGTAGTTCTATTTTTAGCTTTTTGAGAACCCTCCACACACTGTTTCCCATGGTGTCTGCACCAGTTCCTACCTTCACCATAAATCCCTACCCACTAGTTGGTAGGGGTTGCTGTTCTCCCTCATGCTTGCCAGCACTTGTTGTCATTTGTTTTCTTAATGATAGCCATGATGACTGGGATGAAGTGGAATCTCAAAGTAGTTTTAGTCTGCATTCCTAATGGTTAATGATACCGAACACTTGAAACTGTTTATGAAGGATGGGGGTTAGACTTGGAGGTGGTGAAGGATCAGGCTTGACAGTGACATTGAGTACTCATCTTTGGGGTTACCAAGAAGGAATAAAGGGAGATAGGAAGGCAGTAGAGTCCGTGGAGATTTTATTATTTAGGAATTCATGTCTCCTTACACTTTGCCTGGGTGTAAGGAATGTTGCTTCTGCCAAAGGAGTAATAATAGCTCTCTAGAAATTGAGTGTTTCTCCTGTGCTAAGACTCTCTAAGGGTGGTCATGTGAATGAATTAGGGCTTAGTTTATCAGTCTTTTATATCTAAGACTTATTGGCCCTTCATGTCAATTTTTGCTGTTTGTTGCTTTTGAGACAGACTGATAAAGACTAAAATTAGGCTAAAGCAGCATGGAAATGTTTCTTTCAGAATCAGCAAAAGTAAAAAGATATTGGGAATTCTTGGAGTCATTTCCTGATTACGAATGGGACCTTGGTGTGTCACCCTTTACTGAACCAAAGATCCACTGACAGTCTAGTCCAAAATCAGTAGTTCAGTTTGTCGTCAGACCACTTACACATAATCATCCCATCCAGAAAATGGACGAGAAGGGTGTGGTTCTGGTTAAAGAGACTAGTGTCAGTTTCCATACCTAACAAAACCATTCCTCGAGCGCGCGTGTGCCTTTAGGGATTTTTCATACACTGCTGCACTCAGGAAACTGTTGTTCTGTTACAGCTGCAGCCGACTCCGCCAGGTTCAGAGCATCCTGACACAGAGCAGCAAGTCTCAGCCTGATGGGATTCTCTGCATCCTAGGTCAGTGCCTTGATAAGGTGGGACTCACCATGGCAGTGGTTTGTATTCTTGATCTCAGGAAGATACTAATAATGCTGTCATAGAAGATACATTGTAGGTTAGTGTCCTTCCAGTTTTCATCCCTGTGAAATCTGCTTCTGTTTGACTGTGAGATAAGTAGCTCTTACCATTCTTGGAGCTCCTGCTGCAATCCGTTCTTTTTAAAATCATATAGACAGCAGCTACATGCCCCAACCCCTGCCATCCTGCCCATGTGTAGCCCCGGGATACCTTAGACATTGAGAGGCAGTAGTAAAGACAGTGTCATTCAATTTCCTCTTGTTTGTGGTCAAACCTTTCTAGACTAATCATTTGAGGGTCATCTGCAGGAACACATACCAGCACACCACACTTTACAGTGCCGTGCTAAGAAGTGCTTCTGACATTTGTGAAGGGTTAGGATTTATTATTCCTCCCTTTTGTCCTCGTCTTTTTCAAACCACCTTAACTTGCTTTTGTTTGGTCACACATTTTTCATAAAGGTCTCTCTGAGATCTGTTCTTGGGCTAACTGAAAGTATTCCAAGCTCTTGTAAATCAGTAGAAGACCATATTTTCTGGTTCTTCCCACCCTCAATAATTGCTTTTTATGAGGCTGGAGGTGGCTCAGTAGTTAAGAGCATTTCCTGTTCTTCCAAAGGACCTAGGTTCAGTTCCCAGCACCCACATGGTGACTCATAACCATCTATAAATCCAATTCTATGGTATCTTACAGATCCCAGAGGGTACTCTTCTGACCTCATTGGGTACCAGGCATACATGGTACACACACATACATGTGGGCCAAGCCCCCATGTACATGTAAACTAAAAACTGACAGAAAAAAATGCTTTTCAGAAATCAGTAGCCTTAGTAATCTTTGTTGCTTCGTTTTCCCATCTATGCAGATCTTGAGATCCAAGGAAGGTGCCATATGCTTCAGCCTGTTTCTTTCACAAGGGGTTGTTTATTTAGTTTTAGCTCAAAACTGGTTTGAACTGCCTCTGGGCATCAGGGCTTTACTAAATGGGCAAACCATTGGCGATTATTGTGTTCCATGGCATAAGACAGCGAGTCACAGCCTTCTTTGCCTTGCAGGGATTGACAGCAGGTACAACGAAGGTTGCAGAGAGCTGGCCAATTACCTTCTGTTTGGTTTATACAATCAGAATACCACTGATTTTGAGAAAACGGGATTTTCTGAAGAAATTCTAGATGGTAAGTCTATGTTTTATTGGCAAATGATAGAAGAGGATGGTTTATTTCCTTGGGTCCTTAATTCATGATATTTTTTTTAAAAAATGTTTTAATTTTAATTTGTTGTATGAGTGTTTTGCTTGCATGTATGTATGTGCACTGTTTGTGTGCTTGGTGTCCTTGGAGGACATTGGATGTCCTGGAACTGGAGTTCCAGATGGTTGTGAACCACCATTCAGGTGTTGGGAATAAAACCCAGGTCCTTTGGAAGAGTAGCAAGTGCTTTTAACTACTAAGCTGTCTCTCCAGCCCCAGTTCATGATCTTTTGTTTCTTTGAGGTTTTTTGTTTCTTTTTTCTGGTTTTGTGGTTTTGGTTTTTGTTGTTTATTTGAAAACAGCATCTCATGTAGCTTTAAATGGCTTGAAACTCACTGTGTAGACCAGGCTGCACTTGAACTCTGAGATCTACCTGCCTCTGCCTTCTTAAGTGCTGGGATTCAAGACATAAGCCCAGTACCTCATTCATGATCTTTTAATGGAAAAATGTGGTTGAATTTTAAAAAGTTCAATGCTCTAGTAAATCCTTGCCTTAATTTTGTTTTGCTGTTTGAATGATGTGTGATGTCCTAATTAGTATTGAAATTGGCAACCCTCTGGCCTCAGCCTCCCAAGTATCTAGCATTAATAACTGGTAAGATTTTTGTCTTTTTAATAGTGAAAAATCACATTTCCTTATTGACCTATTAAGTAGTATAGTCTATTGGTCACACCTGCATAACAGACTATCAACAAGCAGTTTCTAGAATACATTTACTAGGTAAATCATCTTTGAGACAAAAGCAGACATCAGTATTTGGCATTATCTCTTGGCAATGTGCTAGTTTTTGTTAGTATTGCCCACTGCTTCTTTTCATCGAAGGTTGAGATTATACACTGTTGCCCAGTGAAAGCACTTTGAGCTCGGGATGAGTTGTTCTTGTAAGCTGCTCTTGTGAGGAAGACGATTTTATGTGGATCGTGAGCTGAGGAACAAGGGCCTATTGTCCTGCTGTCTTTGGGAATTGTTTTTTGTGTGACTTTGACACAATGCAGGCTTTCTGTCTACAGTCTGCCTTCTCTGGCTTGGAGACACTGTATGCGTTGATGCTGCTGTGGGCTGTTGCCCAGGAGCTATCTCTGATATCATATACTTAGCATTATAAATTGTCTACAAGATGAGTCAGGAGACACACAACAAACAAGTGAAACTGGACAAGAGACAAGACACTTTTGCAAGGCAGCTGGGGAGGACATGAAAGCAAACATTTGATGTCAGATGATCTCACTTGAGTATAGTGGTTCTCAGATGGGGGCCAGTTTTGTCCCTTGGGGGACATTTAGCAATGTTTGAAGACATTTTTGATAACCATGGTTTGGTCCATGGTACTACTGGCATCTAGTGGATGCCAGGAATGCTGCTAAACATCTCAAAACACACAAGAAAGCCCTGATTATATGATGAAGAATTATCTGAATTAAAACTGTCTATAGTTCTGAGTTATAGAGTCTTTGAAAATTCTACCGTAGTAAAGTCCCCAATACAGTTTATCCACATAGTTTAGTTAGAACTATCCTTTTTATTACAAATATGGAAAAAGAAGACTGAAATTACTGTTTTGGTTACTATCCTTTCCTCCTTCGCCCTCCCTTCTTCTGTCTGAGGTAGGCTCTCACTCCACTCATGCTGGCTTCAGATCCACAGCACTTCTCAGCCTCCTGAGTGCTAGGTGAGCCACCACTGTCATCTTCAACATTTCTTTTTATTTATTTATTTATTTATTTATTTTTGGTTTTTCATGACAGGGATTCTCTGTAGCTTTGAAGCCTGTCCTGGAACTTGCTTGCTCTGTAGATCAGGCTAGCCTTGAACTCTCAGAGATCCACCTGCCTCTGCCTCCCAAGTGCTGGGATTAAAGGCCTGTGTCACCACCACCTGACTCTTTTTAATTTTAGATATTAAAGTAAATTGATAACCTCTTCCCTTTCCTTTCTCCTCTCTAAACCAGTGGTTCTCAATCTGTGGGTTGCAACCTCTTTGGCAAATCTCTCTCCAAAAAAATATTTACATTACAGTTCATAACAGCAGCAGAATTATAGTTATGAAGTGGCAACAAAAATAATTTAATGGTTGGGGTTCACCATAACATGAGGAACTGTATTAAAGCATCTCAGCATTAGGAAGGTTGAGAACCACTGCTCAATCCCTCATATGTCCCTCTTCAAATTCATGACTTCTTTTTAAATTATTATTGAATGCATATATGTATACATATGTATACCTATTTGTAATCTTCTTAGTCCATATAATGATACTTTAGGGCTGACCGTTTATCACTGGACAATCGGGTGGTGTGCTGTCCCTGAGGAAGGCTACCTCATTTCCTGCTCCCAGCTTTCCTCAGTTTCCTGTAGTTCTTTGTGTAGAGTTGAGCTTCAGGGCCGTTTGCCTATCCACCTTGACATGTCCATTGGTTATGCCCCTGTTCAGCTCATGTTTGGGTGGTCATATTGGTAAGACTTTTATGGATGTAACTTCTGACATTACTAGGAGACACTGTCAATTGTCTTTTAATTTATTTGTTTGTTTCAGATTTTGATTACAATTTCTTGACTAGGTGAGGTGTCTCCGGCCTTTCATCCTAGCATTTGGGAAGCAGAAGCCCGTGGATCTTAGTTAGTTTAAAGCTGGCCTGGTCTATATAGTGAGTTCCAAGACTGGTAGTGCTAGGTAGAGAGACCCTGCCTTGAGTAAAATAAAATAAAATGTCTTGCTGGTTAAGAGCACTGGCTGTTCTTCCAGAGGACCAGGACCCACTTCCCTGTACCATGTGACAACTCACAGCTGTCTACAACTCCAGTCCCAGGGAATCAGAGGCCTTCTTCTGGCCTCTCTGAGCACCAGGCACACAAGTGATACACAGACACATGAGAAAGCAAAGCACCCATATAAAGAAAAGAAAAGAAAAGTCTCAGATGTAAAATAAAGTATCTTTCCTTACCCTTGTGTTCTAGAAATTATTTTGGAAGCTTGTACTTGCTACATATTTCACTGCGACCATAGTTGCAAGGGATATTTCAGTACTAAGATTAAGGAAAACGCTTAATTCCCAAGATGTGTGTGTGTGGGGGGGGGGTGTCGCTTTGAGACAGGCTTTCTCTGTGTAGCCTTTGCTGTCCTGGAACTCACAGAGATTCAATATGTACTTTTTTTTTTTCTTTTTGTTTTTATCCTGTTATTTGGCACAGTGGATACTTAGCAAATAAGCATTTCCCTCCAAATTAATGAAATCATTTTTAATCCACATAATTAGAAAGCTAAAAGCAGAAGATTTGTGCTTCTATTTTTTTCCTTTTTAATTTTGAGAGGGAACTTCACAATGTAGTCCTGGCTGACCCTGAACTTGTTATATAGACCACACTGACATCAAACTCACAGAGCTCTTCCTGCCTTTGTTTCCTAAGTGATAGGATTAAAGGTGTGGGCTACCACACCTAGCACACTTCTGTCTTTAACTTCACTATGAATAGAAAAAGGCCAACATGAGATACTTTCTTTTCAAAGATATTTTTTAAAGAATTTGCATTAATTCTACTACTACTACTACTGCTACTGTTGTTGTTGTTGTTATTTAGACAGTTCTCTTTATGTAACTAGCTCTGACCTTCTTGGAACAAGCTATATAGATAAGCTGTCCTTGTAATAGCTTGTGCCAGCACACCTGGCCGACCCTGCCACCCTGTGTCCTTTCCTCCTTGTCCTTGTCCTTTGCTACTTCTCATTTGCCTGTTGCTGCCTTTTGTTTGTTTTTGTTTTTTTTGTTTTTATGCTATCTCTGTTTAACTCAGGGTGGCATCTTTGAATTTGCACTGGGGATCATGAGCATGTGCCATAATGCCCAGCTTCCCAGCTTTATTCCCCCCCCCAACCCCCCACACCACCTCCTCCTCCTTCTTTTGAGATAGGGTCTGGCTGTCCTAGAACTCATATGTAGTGAGTCTACATACATGTATGCATGTAGACCATGCTGGCCTTGAACTCACAGAGATCCTCCTACCTATGTCTCCTGAGTGTTGGAACTAAACAACTAAAGCTACCACACCTGCCCATATATTCTTCTTTTATCTGTTTACTCTGTTAAATATCAGGCTTTGAGCATATGGAATTTGTAATTAGATTTAGCAATTGTTAGTATAACATTTGTTTTTTGATTATAAATCTTAAAGGTGTGTAGTATGTGTGGTGTATAGTGAATCGATGTAGAGTGTATGTGGTGTATGTGGATGCCCCCACTTTTTCAGGTGTCATGAAATTTCTCTTAGCAGAACCTCTACAGTTGTTTTAGGATGGACTCTGGGGACTGTGGGATTGAGGAGACCCAGTACTGAGACATAAGAAAGAGGGTGTTTCTCACTCTTGTTAGAAAGAGGTCGAGTGGTACTGTCATCAGAGGAGTCATTGAATGAACCCTGCTTTTCTTTTGGAATTATGGCTGCTTTCCTTTTCCATGCCCAGGCTACTTTAGTAGTTCTTGAATTGGCCTGGGTTTCTTTGCTCCCTTGGGATTTCTTTATTTACTTGATCTACCAGTGTTGATGGCTGTTCTAACTCTGCAATCTGTTGGTATGTTTCCAGAAGCTCTTTTACTTGCCTGTATTTCCTTCCTTCCAGCCTTTCCTGTGTCCAGAGTTCACTGTAACTTTTCCTAACACTGACAGTGTGCAGGCTCACAATTACCTGGAGCCAAATGAGCCTCTGGCCAGGAATTTTTGACACTGATTTTAGTGTGGAGTCCTTGCCGTTGGTGCTATTTCTTGACTGGGTGGCCATGTTATTTCCGGTTGATACTTATCTCCTCATTGAAGTATATTGGGAAGCCAGGTGTGGTGATACAATGATACATATCTGTAATCCCAACACTTAGAAGCAGAGGCAGAAGGAGTACTGTAAATTCAAGGCCTGCCTGGTCTACACAGTGAATTCCAGGTTAGTCTGAAAAAAAGCCAGGCCGTGGTGGCATAGTCCTGAAATCACAGCTGCTTGGGAGGTTGAGGCAAGAGTATTGGTCAAGGCCTCCCTGGGCTATGTATAGAGTTCAAGCCCAGCTGAGGCAACTTACTATGATAGAATACTTGCCTAACATGTGTATAGCTCTAGGCTCAACCTTCAGTAATATAACTACCCTGTCATCAGTCAATCAATGATTAAATAACATAGCTGAGATCAGTACCACAGCTCAGACTTCCCCAAACCTTGAGGTACACTGTTTCGGGAAATGAAGCCTGCTTTTTTTTTTTTTTTTTTTTTTTAAATTATTTTGGGCTTACACTATCACATCTAGGAGGCCATCATAGTAAGAGCATTGCAGCACTAAAAAACCCTTACTGTCCATACCTGCCTGTTGCTTGATTAAATAATTACACATTTAGACTTTTGTTATAGCTATGTGTTTTGGTTTTTGGGTTCTCTTTGTTTGTTGTACTAGAAGTGAACCCAGGGCCTGGCCATGCAACCCTGAATTGCCGAACTGCAATCCTGTGCATTAATGGAGATACTATTTTCTGTGCAGAAACTGCCCTTTTCAGTTTTGTGTTTTGCTTTTTTTTCTTACAGATGTGATTATATTGATTAAATCAGATAGTGTCCATCTGTACTGTAATCCTGTCAACTACCGATACCTTTTGCCTTATGTAGCACATTGGAGAAACCTACATTTCCACTGCATGACGGAAAATGAGGTGAGGAGGAAGAATGGGCTAAGTACTTCCCTCAGGAAAGTGTTGATTTGGACCCGAAGCCCTTAAGAGACATCCCAGATCCAATGTCAGAGTATGGTCACATAGAAATGAATATTCAAGTAGAAAGCTGTACGCCATTAGACTTGTAGGTTTGCCTAGTGGAGACAGAGGGGCTTTCACACTGGGCTTCTGAGCCCACCGTCCTGGCCTGCCTCTCCCCACCTGTCTGAAGGCTGTCCCAGTACTCATGCTCACAGACTGCCCCTTAGGGCTTTTCCAACTTCCAGACCAAGAGCTGCAGCAGGCAAGAATAGCTGCAAATGTCAGCTTATTTACTTATGGGATCTTACTTTTTTATTTGTTTATTTTGTTTGGGACAGGGTCTCACTGTGTAGCCTTGGCTGACTTGGAATGCAGAAGTCTGCTGGCCTCTGCCTTTTTAAAACTTTTACTTATTTAGTATGTATGTACAGTGTTCTGTCTGCATGTGTCCCTGCAGGTCAGAAGAGGGCATCAGATCTCATTACAGGTTGTTGTGAGCCACCATGTGGTTGCTGGAAATTGGACTCAGGACTCTGGAAGAGCAACCAGTGCTCTTAACCTCTGAGTCATCTCTCCAGGACCCTGGCATTTGTCTTCTAAGTGCTGGAGTTAAAGGCATGTTCCACAGGCCCAGCAGATTATTAATTTTTAATGTAACTTGATTGTTTTTTTTTTCCTTTGGTTTTTTGAGACAGGGTTTCTCTGTGGCTTTGGAGGCTGTCCTGGAACTAGCTCTTGTAGACCAGGTTGTCCTCGAACTCACAGAGATCCACCTGCCTCTGCCTCCCAAGTGCTGGGATTAAAGGCATGCACCACCACTGCCCAGCGATTATGCAATTTTTGAGTGAGTCTAAACTTTGTAAGTGACAATGTTGGACTACGGTATCAAAAGACTGAACATGCCTGTAAGGTTTAGAATTTTCTTAAACTTTGTGACATTTATGTCTAGGTTTCTTGGTGTCTATTTCTGTTCCCTTTGGGTTCTTTTAAAGAATATGACTAGAAAGAACATTGGAATTTTTCTGCCTGTAATGTCACGGCAGGTTCCATCCAGCATGACTAAGAACTTTTCTTTCTTTCCATGTGATTGTTAGGGACACTTGGAGGAACAGGTTTTATCTCTTCCATGTAAATCTCAGTCAGTCCATTTGGGGTTGTTTTTTGTTTATAAGATGAAGAAATGGAGACTACTTTTGACCAATACATAGGACAGAATGGCTTTAGAAACTCATTTCCTAGTTACTGTTTAAGTTAGCCCTTGAGACTGTACTTTGATCTCGTATCTCATCAAAGCTCATCTTCCTCTTGATTCTCTTTTTAGTATGAAGATGAGGAAGCAGCAGAAGAATTTAAGATCTCCAGCTTTGTGGACATGGTTCGAGACTGCAGTAGAATTGGTATTCCTTACAGCTCCCAAGGTGAGTATCTGACACGGCCGTTTAAGAAACTTGTTTGGATGGTATTCGGGTTGAATGCTTCTGCCTCTTTCATGGTAGATATTTGGCTGGAAAACAGCTTGATCCATTTTCATTAAGGCAAAGGATCAACCAGAATGAAACTTAGGGACTCGTATATAAGCTTCTATATAAGTCATCACAGCAGCATACCAAGCTACCTGTGGTCAAGGAGAACTGATAACATCTAGTCTGTATCATTTATTACTTAGAGTGTAGATATGATGCATCTTCATAGTAGGAAACTGCAATTTGACTAGTTATTTAAAAGGTGTGCTTATGAGGCTAGAAAGATGGCTAAGGGCATGTACTGGTCTTTCAGGGGCCTGAGTTTGGTTCTCAGCAGCCATAGTAGGCATGCTAAGTCACTCCAGTTCCAGAGGATCTCTAACTGCATGGGTACCCACACACATACATACACATAATTAAAATAGAATATATCTTTTTGCCAGGTGTGGTAGCACACACGTTTAATCCTAGCACTTTGGAGGAAGAAGTAGGTGGCTTTCTAGAAGCATGAGGCCAATATGGTCTACGTAGTGGGTTCTAGGCCAGCCAAGGCTACCTAGAAACCCTATCTCAAACGAACAAAAATGTTTACAGGACATGGAATTGGGGGCAGGGGAGCTATCAACAAGTTTATTAGTACTAATATTATAGGAAGAAAAAAAACCATTGAATATTGAAACTATTGTTACAAAAAGGACACCCATTTTTGATTTGTTTTGTTTTGATTCAGGGTTCCACTGTAGCCACTCCATGCCTAGGACTAGCTATGTAGACCAGGCTGACTTCAAACACCAGAGGTCCACCTGCCTCTGTGTCCCAGGTGCTATGATTAAATGCAAATTCCATTACACCTGACCAAGAAAGAAACTTTTTTTATTTGATTTAGTAGTTTTCCCTTGAGGAATCTGATTGGCTATTTTTTTAGAGAGCACTTTGTTCTGTTAATGAATATACTCATTAAATGGCACAAATCAGTTGCAATAGGGTACTATTTACTTTTTTGTTGTTGTTGGGGTTTTTTGTTTGTTTGCTTTTTGGTTTTTGGGGTTTTTTGTTTGTTTTTTTGTTTGTTTGTTTGTTTGTTTGTTTCTAGATAGGGTTTCTTCTTGTAGCCCTGGCTGTCCTGGGACTTGATCTGTAGACCAGGCTGGCTTTAGATCTCATGGAGATCCATCTGCCTCTACCTCCTAAAGTGTTGGGATTAAAGGTGTTTAACACTGCTGCCCAGCTTACATTTTTTTTTTTTTTTTTTTTTTAGAAAGCCAAAATGTGAACATGTGTTATAAAGAAGTCTGAATTATGTTCCTCGCTTGTGATTTTAATTTTTCTTGAATTTTGCATTATATTTCTAGTTTCAATATCTAATCCTCTTATCTGTTCATACTTGCTTTGCTAAAGAAAGTCCTGGTAAATTTGTAAGAAATGATGCCTGCCTAACCACATGAGCTTGGGTTCAAACTGTTATATCAAGGATTGTATTTGACATGTGTTGGTGTATGTGATTCCTCTAGGTCACTTACAGATATTTGATATGTTTGTGGTAGAGAAGTGGCCAATTGTACAGGCCTTTGCGCTTGAAGGCATTGGAGGAGATGGATTTTTTACCATGAAATACGAGGTATGTATGAAAACTAGTATATTTGGTTTTTGTCACAAAGTGAACATTCATTTTAAAACAAGATCTCAGTGTGTGGTCTTGGCTGGCCTGGAACTCATAAGAGATCTGTCTACCTGCCTCTGCCTCTCATGTGCTGGGATTAAGGGTGTGTGTCACCATTCCTGTCTTTGAGGATGACCAATAAATATCTGTTGAGATAGATAAATGGGTGAGAGTGAGTCTGGAAAAGGCTCATTCACAGTATAGGTTAAGGAGGGTGGCCTGGCGACTGAAGGCATCTATGTGGCTCCAGGGGACCCAACTGATGTGACCTGACCCACTAGAAAGCCATGCTAGGAATGGGGGCATCTTGTTGAATGGTGCCTTTAGAAGCAAGTCAGAGGACTAATATCCTGAGGAAGTGCTTGGGGACACCACACTCTCTGAAGCAGACTTTACTTTTCTGTCAGGCTAGGATTACTAACTATAGTTACAGTGTTACTTGAAATGACCACAAATTCAAAGGGAACTTGGAGGGAATCCAGCCACAGTAGACAGGAAGGAAGCCATTTTACAGTAATAGTTAAGTTGGTTTCATCTTTTTTTTTTTTTTTTTTTTTTTGAGGGGGTGTTCAAGACAGGGTTTCTCTGTGATTTGTACAGTGACCCTCGGGGGTAGGTACTGTTTTGTGTTTCTCTAGCAGAGGGGTTAAACAAATTTTCCCAAAGACACAGAGCTAGTGAATGAGTGACAGGGCTGGGGCCTGACCCAAGTGATCTGGCTTTACAGCCTGTGCTCTTTACCTGTGCTGTGCCTAGAGTGACATTAAGAAGTGCCACACCACTGATAAAGCCCAATGAGACAGGCTTTGGCTCTTCCTTAGATGTGTTATAAAGTGAAGTCATATTCACAAGGGAAGACATACCCTCCCTCTAAAACCTTTGAAGGGTAAATGTAGATCTTTATTGTGGGATCATGCCTGCAGGGGTGGGGAGGGCCATGTGGAGGAAATATCGAATATCAAATAAAACTATAAATCTTAATGTCCCTGTCTTAGCCAAATATGGTGCATGTCTGTGATCCAGCCATCAGGAAGCCAAGACAGGAAGATCACTAGTCCTGTGCCTGCTTGGATTAATTTAGTGCGTGACCGTACCCAAAAGAAAGTCACCTGACATGAGAGCTCCCTGATATGAGAAAGGAAACCAGGCTTGGCTTGTAGGCAGAATTAAACTGAGTCGTGGTCATAGAGAGCTTTTCCTTCCTTAAAGCAAAAGAAAGAAATTCTTCTGATTGGACTTCCTTGGCTCTAGCTTCCTTCTTGCTGTTAAGGTGCTGAAACTGGCAGTGTTAAATTTACAGTGACTATCTCCCTAAAGAAAGGATATTATAGCTGAGCAGTGGTGGCTCACGCCTTTAACCCTAGCACTCGAGAGGCAGAGGCAGAGGCAGGTGAATCTCTGTGAGTTTGAAGTCAGCCTGGTCTACAGCAGCCCTGTTACACAGAGAAACCCTGTCTCAAAATAGAATCCCTCCCCCAAAGGATATGATCACCAAATACTAAATAAAAATGAGAGAACAATGAATATTTGTTTACTTATATATGAACAAACATAAGCTCTTCAATTGAAAGGTGGATAATACTTAGGAAAAAGACACAAGGCTGGGGGTATAACTCAGTCAGTAGAGTGCTTGCCTAGCGTGCACAGAGCATACACCAGGGTGTGCTTGGTTGCACTAGGGAGATGGAGCAAGCTGGAGGATCAGAGATTCAGGGTCATCTATCCTTGGCTTCGTAGAGTTCCAAGGCAGTATGGGCTACATGAGACCCCATTTCAAAAACAAACACACAAGAAAAAGGTTTCGCAAATTGTACATGGTGCTATATGTCTGTAATCCCAAGAGTTAGAGTCTGAGACAGGACACATTATAGGTGTGGTAGTTGGACTTTTCATCACCATGATGAAATTCCAGATTGATAGAAACAATCAAAAGGGCCTGGGTTTCCATAAATTTCAGTTTGGAATCCTTGGCCCATGGTGAAGGAGAGCATCATGGCAATGGGATTGTGTGGCAGTTCTCACGGCACACAGAAGCAGAGATGAGGAAGGGACTGGAGGTTAGGTGTAACCTTCCTGGTAGACCTTACCTCCTAAAGTTCCCACCACCTTCTAAAAGGTGGGATCACCATCACCTACCAACTTGTGTTCAACATATTTCTTATTCAAACTATAACAGCAAGTTCTCCTTAGCCCAGGCCACATAGAGAGACCTTTTCTTGGGGGGGGGGGGGGGGAAGGCAAGACAAAGCTCATCCTAGATCCTAGTCCCAAAAACCAGAGCTTCTAAGTTCAGCATGCTCTTGAAGATTCTCTTCCCTTCCACGTGATAAAGTTCAGTAGGCTGAGAGAACTCTGGGTTACTTTGATCTCAGTGAATTTTGGAGGTGATGATGTCTTCGTCTGCCCCCAAACATTTGGCTTTGAGAGGAGAAGCACAAAAGGAACGTGCTGCATAGACGCTAGGGATGCTGCATGCATTGTATTGCCAGGAGCCTGGCCAGGCAAGGAGACAACAGTAGTGGCTCTGCTGGGAAACCCTGGAGTAAGCAGACTGGGTGGCCTGTTAAAAGTTTAGGATTGAGTTGCTAATCCCAGCTCTCAGATGGTAGAGACAGGATCTACGTGTATCCAAGGCCAGTCAGGATACAAAGCAAGCCAGAGCTCATGGTCTGAGAACCTGTCAGAAAAAAATAAATAAAGCAAAAGGCAAACAAGCAAAGATTATGCTAGTGAAAAAAAAAGGAGCAGTAAGTGCACCTGAGGAGGCTAGAAGTGTGCTTTACCTGATATTTGTGTGGTAATATGTGTGATAGTATTTATATGATGCTATTAACAACTAATGATGTAACTGAAAAGGTGATTAGAGTTGTGTGTATAGAGAAAGTGTGGGGTGGCATGATAGACAAGACCTGCATCTTTGCATAAGTGAAAGGAACATATGTCAAAATACAGACATAAATAACAAAGAAAAAAGCTCTACTTGTTTTTGAGTGAGACTAATGGACTTCCAGAAAGTTAAAGTAGAGGAGTCAAATTTTACTCTAAATCTTTCATACTATTTGATCTTTTTAAAAATCATAAGCATGTATTATTTTAATTAAAATTACAAAGAAAAAACTATGTGCCTGTATGTGTAAATGTATATGTGCCATCATAGAGATGATATACTGAAGATTCTAAAATTATTTTTGAATTAGAAAACATTTATTAATTTGTATAGGATCTAATGTGATTAATAGAATTTTGGTTTGTTCTAATGGAGTTAATAAAGCTTTAGTTTAATAGTAATAAATACAGTTAACAAAATTAATAATGTATAAATAGCACAGTATCAATAATATAATTAATACAATTTTGGTTTATTATTCTAGTAATACCATTTATACCAAGATAGTAGTTTTTGAAGATCAGAAGCAATTGGCTGTCCAGTGATTTGACTTACTCATTGTTTTGCCCTTTGTTACAGTTACAGGATGTGAGTTTGAGTCTATGGAATGTCTACAGCAGGATGGATCCCATGTCTCTGGAGAATATGCTTTCAGAAGTAAGGAGCCAAAGCGTATTTAACATAATTACATTAAATTATCCTCGCCCATTCCTAGATTGTGTTGGACTCGTGCATGTAGAAAACTTGGGGAAATGAGGCTTCCTCTTCCACCCTGAGGAAAGCCTAGGCTTCCTGCCTGGGGAGGCAGCTAGTTTCACCTAAAGATTTTTATGATTTGTTGTTTCTTTTTTCAAGGGAAGGGGTGATTGTACTGGGCTTTAATACAACAACAGAGAAGTTGTCTTTTGTAGTATGAAAAATTAAAGTGACAAATTGCTTATAGAGATTAAGATTTGGGACAGAGGTGGCAAACTTGTCCTATTGGCTAGATAGTAATATTTTAATATCTTGCCTAGGTCCTTACAACTGCTCAGCAATATCATTGTGCACAAAAGTTATTCTAGGCAGAGTTTAAACTGGCTGTGTCTGTGTTTTATAGCTGTCTTGTTTACAAAAATGTGTCCCACCCTAGACTATAACTTGCCAAGTCTTCAGTAATTAATTGTTCATCTGGGTGTGGTAGTAGCACATGTTTTTAATCCCAGCCCTCTGGAAGCACAGCCTGGTGGAGCTCTGTGAGTTCCAGGCCTAGCCTTAGCTACTTAAGAGCATGGAAACAGTTTGGAAACTTGTAAGTGAAATTAACTAGGACTGTGATTTTTGGTGGCATTCAGATTGCTTTGTCTTTGGGTAGTAGTTCCCACATCCTTTTAACCCTATAGACAGTTAGTATAAGATGTTCCATGCCTGTGTTTTGTGAATTTTCTGACATAGATATAGAATTGATCTTTTCTCTAACTGGTGGTAACTTTGAATGGGAAACTGTATTTCAGCAGCTCAATGAGTGTTAGGGATGTTTATTGTGACTTGTGTGGTCCTAATTCTAGACCTCTTTAAAAGGTAGGCAGAGCTTCCTTCATTGTGTGTGTGAATGTATGCAATACATAGGATTTGGGGGCTGGACAGATGGCTCAATAGTTAAGGCTTACTGTGTTAGAGGGCCCAGGTTCCCAGCACCCACTTGGTGGCTCAGAGCCACCTATAACTCCAGTTCCAGGAGAGCTGAGGACCTCTTCTGGCCTCAGTGAACTCCAGGCACACATATGATGGATATACATGCAAGCAAAACACTCGTACACATAAAATAAAAATAAATTTTAAGAAATATAAAAAAAGCCTAGTAGTAGCGTATATGGAGAATAAGGGTGTAGACACGAAGGAATGTGTTTTTAGTCAGTTTTGTCATTGTGTAAACATTATAGAGTATGATTACATAAACCTAAATGACATATCCTCCTATATTGTATATGCTGTCATATGTTTAGTCTGTTATTAAACAAAATATCTAGTGAGGAATGGTGGTATAGGTCTATAATCCCAGGACACAGGAGGCTGAGGCAGGAGGATAATGAGTTTGAGGTCAGCCTGGGCTACATAGTATGATGCTATCTCAGCCCTTTCCCTAACTCCCCCATTGTGATTATTCAGAGTTTTATAAATATGTGTGTGCATCTTATATGTGTGTACAGGCATATTTATAGGTAGCTGAGGTGGATGCATAGAAAGATAGATAGCAATAAGCAAAGAATTCTAGTGAAGGCTGGGCATCTATAATCCCAGCACTTGGGAGGAAGGGGCAGGCCAGTTTGATCTACATAAAGATTTCCAGGCCAGCCAATGCTGCATAATAAAAGCACTGTCTTTTAAAAAAAGAGCAACAGGGGCTGGAGATATGGCTCAACATTGACTGCTCTTCCAGAGGTCCTGAGTTCAATTCCCAGCAACCACATGGTGGCTCACAAGCACCCATAATGGATCTGGTGCTCTCTTCTGGCCTGAAAGGACACATGCAGACAGAACACTGTATACATAATAAA